>VWZP01001465.1:0-52322 GCA_013396995.1 Dicaeum eximium | reverse complement strand
AAAAAAAAAAAAAAGAACAGCTCGAATTTTTCCCCAAGTCTCTGTTCAACTGGTCATAGCTTGCAGCTTTAAATAAATACTGTTCATCAATTGAATCTTCTTGTACAGCTGCATGTCCCTTATTTAGATTAATATCCATTATAAATCTATATGCACATAGAGGAAAAAGCTCTGCTACATGGAGAAGTAAAGCAATTGCCAGTGAAATGACTTTTAAAACCATTGCATTTTAATGAGTTGCAATTGTGACAACAATCAGAATACTTAACATCAGTAGATACTGTTCTTGTGGACTTTGATCTCTTCCAGAAGATCATATTCCTTTGATTAAAGGAGGTAAGAGAAGTCTTTATGTCTGGCTTTGTTGAAATAATTAGCCAAACCTTTATTGGCTCAAATGGGTAAGGATCTCATGTTTTAATATCAGGGAAAAAAAGAACAAGTCCTCTTGAAGAACTGATCCATTTACTGCACAGCCATAGGAGTATACCTTTCCTATTGCAATTCTAAACAATTAAACATCAGAATAGTATTTAGTTAAAAGTTGGTGTTGTGAGAAGGGACTATCACTATTTGCTCTGTTTAACTCTATGTATAACAGGCCAACTCTTTTCTTTAACAGGTTAGGTGATGATATGTATGACATCTTTTTACTTGTAGAAAGTCTTTAATCTCTTTTAGACAGGTGTATAACAAGGAAGACCTCTGTCCTTCTACACACACTAGAACAACATCAGCTGCTCAATAACCTTGAAGCTGTGGATGGCCCATCCCTGAAAGTGCTCAAGGCCAGCTTGGATGGGGTTTCAAGCAACCTGGTCTGGTAGGAGGTACCCTGCCCACAACAGAGGGTTTGGAACAAGATGACCTCTAAGGATCCTTCTAACCAAAGCTTTCTCTGATAGATTGGTTGATTGATTGATTGATTGCTCTCTTCCATGATTAATGACTTCAAGTGGTCCTACAATGAAATTGGCTGTACATCTGAGAGTGGAGACTTTGCCTCAATGTTTTGAATTTGCAGCAGTACTTGAAAGACAGTTGGTAGGAAGGGAATCCTTATGTAGCTTTTTTCTTGAGAGCTGATTTATCTTTCATGGTACTGTACTCATGGTCTTAGGCAATTGGCACATGTTTTTATACATCAGTGAAAAGACCATAATGAATGGGACAAGTGCTGGCATCTGAATTTATGGTTTGTGTTCTCAGACAATTTCTTTCCTCTGTGAAAGTGTCTTCCTGTTCCCTCCACTACTGTAAACTGTCTTGGCTCCTAAAATAACTTTCAAATAACTGGTATTATTGTAGTTTTCATCTACTGCTATAAATACTTCATTCTGGGAAATGTATTCATGTGATTTACCAACGCCATGAAATATAGGATCTTATGAAATCTCAGCTTACTTTTCCTTGTATAGTTTAAAATATTCTCAGCATATTCTGTTTAAGGATAATGTAATTTGAGGAGAAAAAAGATTTCACAAGTGTATTCTTTAGCCAGTATCTATATTACCTTTTCTTTGCTAATTACATGTAAAATCTGCAGATGCTGTGATTTTTAATCTCACAATATTCTTAGTAACTATGTATAGTTCTTCCTTTCCACCCTGAGCACCCAACTGATGTTATGTATTCTAAAGCTACATATTCCCCTATTTATATTTTGTTTATGGAGATAAGTGGGGATGGGATATTTTGTCTTGGTGCTGAGCCCTGCAGCCCCAGTTACTCAAGGTTTGTCTGCTTCTGCTGCTGTCTAACCTCAAGTAGAAGCAGGAATGCGAAGCAAGATTTAAAAGCTTCATCATCTTCTACTATCCCCCAAACACACAAATATCTTCTGTGCAGTTATTAAAAAAAAACCCACAGTCCTTCATCTGCTGTTAAAAAATCATTGTCTGCCTGTGTCAACAATAAGTGTAGGAAGAAGAGTAAAAGGCTATTTCTCAAAATTGTCTTATAGATTTGTAAAACAGTTTCATGAAATGATGCTTAATATTTCACATTATGTATAATGAGTATTTATGAAAACCTTTCCAAGCTTCTCTTTCTTCAGAAATGCACATACTAAATAAACATTGGTTTCATTTTTAAAAAGTTATTATTATAGAAGCATGTTGAAAAAGAATCCTGCAGCTGTTACCTTTTATGAAAAATGTATAGCAATAGTTGCTGATATATTCTCTCACAAAATGCTTAAATTTTTAGACACTTGTAATTTTGTGATTAAAGTGAATAAACCAGATATTTAGAGGGTTGGAGGTTTTTTAATTTCTTTCTGTTTATTTTTCTTCTTCCAATTGCATTAACAGCTTCCAAGTTCTGGGATGCCAGGAAAGTAGATTTTGAATTTTGGTGAGAAATGAAACAATAATAAACATAGATTGGAATCAGTATGATGTTGTTCAATGTCAACAGCAACTAAAACTGCCTTCCAAATCACTGATGCTCTGTGGGTCTGTTTTCCTTAAATTAATTTCAGCTTTTTGAAGATTGTTAATTTAAATTGCATGTCATATAGCTAGTGACTCCTTCATCTAATTCACATCACAATTTCCAGAGCAACCTGATGATGCATGTTGTGGATTAATTCACATTTCAAGGCCACATTTCATATCCTATTAATTTCATTTTATTATTCCCACCCTTTTTACAACAAAGGAATCATTAATGTTTCAATGCTACTAAATCTAAAAAAGGGAGACTGTTAGTTTAATTTCAACCTCCGTGAGTAGTCTTGGTTTCAAACTCTACTTCAGAGCCAGTGACAGCACATTTCATCTTCCATACAAACTGAAGCCAGTGAAATAAGATAACTAGCATTTGTAAAGTCAGTTAAACACAGTCAGTGCAGTATATAAAAATATAATAACTATTGCCCTCTCATTTCCCTAGTTCTATATTTGTATAAAGATTGTGGCAGATGGGAGGATGGAAAACCAGAGCTCAGAAACAATAACTGTAAAGGATAAAAGAAACAGCACAGACACTGTCTGCTCTCAGAGAGATGAAGAAAGTTAAGAATTCAAACTTTCTTACGCAATGCAGTTCCAGAGGTGAGGGGTTGCAAAACTCTCAGATCTGTTTTGAATCCTCCTCCACTCTCAGGAGGCTTATATAGAAACACAACCCCAGTGTTTCACATTAATTTAGTTAAGCATCTCTTCTTGTCATAGATGAACTCGAGATGAAATCCTGGCCTGAGTGAAGTCAGTGAAATATTTCCTGGCAGCTGCATGGAACAGAGTGACACTGTATATGCAGCACACCCTCTCTGTTGCTTTCCTCCCTATATCTTCAGCACTATCAAAATGTAAATATTTTCCTCTCTTTAACGACTGTAACTTCCTGGTAGAAGTTGTATAACAATGTTTGCGCAAAACCATTCTATAACCAAATGTAACACACAATTTCTGAGACCAAGGTCTCAAAGGTTTCTATCAGGACATGTGAAGATATTGTTACTTTGGAAAGACCTTATTTGAACGACAAGAGAAAGCCTTTATAAAAGCAGTTTAAATTTGTGAAGGATTTGGATCAGAACTGTCCTGAAGGCTAAGGCCTCCATGTATGACTGGTATAAAAGAGGGGGAAGAGGACATGCTAATAATGATGCTTGGAAGGCATACTGGACTATTGGTGGTGTGAGATACCACATTTCCCTAAATCCCATCCTCTGCTGGGATTGGGAATGGAAGTTGTTTGTTTAAATAGATACTATATTTAACTGTCCTGCTTTCTGCAGCTGCCACACCAATAACTGGAGCCTGCTCAAACCAAAAAGCCTTTTCCCTCCGATGAGAACCTATTTGCACTGAATAAAACACTACTGGTTAGAGGCTGAGGTTAAAAGCAGCAAATCTGTGAATCACAAACCTGTCTCCATCTTTGTGATATCTGGGCCAGGGTTTTCCTAGCTGACAAATAATTTTAGGGTTTTGGCTGGCTTTTGGGTTTTTTCTTTCCTTTTCATGGTTATGTTTCACTTAAACATGGGAGCAATATTCAGATTAAAGTTCTTGTCTACTCCAGTGGTTCATTATGCATATGCTGGTCCTCATGTAACATCTGAAGTCTAACACATACATTCTAGTAGAAATTAGGCTATGATTCTTATGTCAGTCAAAACATTAGTAAAGAATTAAAGTTTTCAGTTCCCAGAGAGAATCACAGAATAATGTTAGCTCACTCATGGTCTGTCACTATCTGATATGCTGAGGATTAGGAAAAACTCAAAATTCAGGCTTTTTCAGATAAGGCAAGCTACTTTGTGGAACAGTAGCTTCTTTCTTTCTGTGAAAAAAAAATGAATTGAACATATTGCTTTAATCTTAGACAGATGAAGGGCTAGTGTACAAAGCCCTCAAAAATTCATCAGAATGAGGGCAAAATGTGGTATTTCCTATCCAGTCAGCTGAACAGCAGCCAGAGAGAGTTTAAAATCAACAGATGGCAACTGCTTCACTCCTGTATCATCTTCTGCCTCATTTTATTTTGTCTTTCTGTTTTGGTTAGCTAGCCTATAGGAACATAATCCCTTTAAATCTAGAAAATGAAACCCTGCAATAATCTGCCATAACCCCATGAAGTTACCCCTTTTTTTCCTTAATATAACACTGAGAAATGTGACACTTGACTGTTGTCCTGCTAAAAGGCAAATCTGGTAACAGAAAGGGGCATAAACCAGAAATTTTCAACAAAGAAAAAATCAAATAGCTTAAAATCAGGAGACATTGAAGTTTCTATTCCATCTACCTGAATAGTGTATTCCATCTATATCTAAGGTATATATGAACAGACATTTGATTATTTTGCTCCCAAAGACTGGCCTACAGTATCTAGGAAGCCTGGCAGAATTCTCTCCTATTGTAAATTTGAATTTACAAAAAAACCCTCAACTTTTCAAGAAATTGTAATTTTCTTAATTTTGTTGCGTTGAAATCAGCACTAAAGGTCATATTAACCACAGTGAGACAGAGCTAAGCAAACTCTCACCACTCATAGAAATCCCTTTTGTAACCCTGGAACAATAATGGATAGAAACCAAGCACAGAACAATGCATTGGGAAGGAGGACACTTGGAGGACTGGGAGCCACAACGGAGGCCTCTCTTTCCACCACAAAAAGAACAACAACAAAAAATAAAATCTTTGCATCTCCAGCAGTAAAATCTTCCCTGTAAGGAAAATACCCAAGTGCATATTCTGGCAGAAGGCTCTCTGAGTTCAGCTGAGATCTCATTCATTACAAACTGATTATGAGCTGCAGGATTTTACCTGTTGATCCTGATTAGCCCCTTTAGGTAATACACAGAGCTGCACTGCTGAGAAGTTTGATTGCCAAGCAGAAAGGCAAATATTCTCTCTGATGCTGCCACACCAATCAGAAACTTGCATGTTTCTATGGGTGCCTTTACTTTGACCAGTATTATACTTAAATCCTGGACAAAACAATATTCTCCAAAAGAGGTAATATTTCCTATGAAGTCTATTGCACCTGATACCTTTGCACTTCCTTACATTAGAATCTCTCTAACTTGGTTCCCTTGCCAAGGTGTTTTCTACTTGCTTGTTTTCTGCTGAAGCTTTTTAAGGGCAGCACTTGGCCTGTTTGCCTGCCAGTATCTTTTGTCCCTGGTCTGGTATCCCTAACAAAAAAAATCTACTTTTGTTTATGATAAAAGAAGGAAAAAGACACACCTTTTCCCTGTCCTTTTGTTTGAATTATATGTTCTTCATATATAGACTTTATGGCAGAAAGTGAAGATGTCCTCTAATAGAGGATTGTCACCTATTGGCAGTACAGGTCTGTTCTTATAAAGAAAAAAACCCCTGGTCACTAATAAAGCCTATGGATTGAACAATTCATACTTGTTTTTAACTTCCACTAAAGTTTTTCTGCCACCCCAAGTTTCCCTGGTAGTCTTTTCACTTCTTTGTCTTTAAATTATTTTTTGCTTAGTTATCCTTCAAGCATAATATTTTCTTAGGGGGAATTAGTTCCTATGATCCCATTACAAATTCAAATCAGTTGTTTCATGCTAGTTTGCCTTATTTTATGCTAAATTGCATATCTTAATTGTGATTGTGCAGCCAGCCATTTAAATTGAATTGAGTGCCTTGCTCACTCCCTGGTTTACCAGGCTTCACAAACCCTGAGATTTGTGGCAGAAAGCCTGGATCTGTACAGTTGTGTATGCTTAGGTTCAGGTCTTGGAAGGGTGTATTTTCACACCAGAATGCACTGATTGCCAGAATACATTGGCTTTCAGCATAGTTCTGTCCTGCTCAGGCCATTGGCAACTCAGAAACTCATGAAATGGGAAATGGAAAACAAACAGATTGTTATTTTAATACAATGCCAAGAAAGAACCCAAAACAGCCGTATGGTGCTCTACAAATGGTAGAAGGAATCCAGAAAAGAAGACGTGCGGCTTCCAGTGAAAACACTGGTTGGAGAAGCCTTAGGGAAGGGGTGCAACCAACAGGACAATATGCTATGAAAGTTAGAAGGAACTGTGCCAGGGCAGCTTAATACTATATGCTAAGAAGAGCTTAAAGTCAAATCAAATTACTGCCCAGGCTGCTTTGATGGAGTCTGTGTGGGTTCATCTGTGTGGAACACGAAATCTGTACGGATCGAAATCCAGGGCCTCAGCAGGGAGAACGCAGTGCTGGGTCTATACCATTGACAGCCCAATCAGGACAGCAGCACTGACTGCAATGTGCAGAGACAGACCAGGTCAAGGAGGCAGCAAGGGCAGAAAAAACAACTTTATTGGATTACTTCAATTACCCCCATCCTAACTGGGCAAATGGCACGGGGGAGCATGAAGCAGAGTTGAAATGTCTAGGTTGTCTCTGTGGGTGCTGATTGAGTGCTCAAGAGGAAGTAGTATCCTTAGCTTGATGCCAAACTATTTCCAGGTTCATGTTCAAAAATCTGCTTTTAAAAGTGCTGCTCTGTAACAATGGGCATGAGGTTCTCAGGTCAGTATCCCACTGGGCTTCTCTGCAGATCCCCCACAGCCACGCTTAGCTGCAAAAACAACCATGTCAAGATGAGGGAGTTGGTTTAAAAGAAAAAGGAACAGCTAAAAGAGTATCTCTTACTGGACAGCACTAGAAGGACATGACCCTGTTCAAGGAAGAAACAGAGAAGTGCTTGAAAGGGAGATCTAGGGCTGCTTCCACAGAAGGAACAGCTAAGGACCTTCACAGCTGGCTCAGAGGAGAAGTGATAGAGTCAACCAAAGCATACGTGACACTGAGAGGATGGAGGCAGGCTGACTTCATGATCCCAATCAAGAAAAACTGGTGTTCAAATGGAGCAAAAAGAAACCAGGTTCAAAGCAAACAAATTGGTGTGGTTCTTTAGGCAACAGAGAGCCATTCAGTGAACTTCCTCACTAAAGGGTTTTTTGGGTGCAAAAATTTCAACATAGTTCAACGGGAGAAAAGTCTTGGAAGAGAGAGACTTTTTGGGAGTTATCAAGCAGATAAATCATAGTAGGCCCAGGAAACCTTAGCTGAAAGTGTCTGGAGATGGGAAAACTGTTAAGAAGAAATATCATGTAAGTTTTGCTCTATTCTTAGTCTTCTCTAGAAGATTATCTGCTTAGGGTTACTGTTTTATCCCCCCAAGGTATTTTTATTGTGACAGGGGAAACATAAGAGTTCAGGAAGGCTCAAGGAAGAACCATCAAGTTGCAGGGAGAGCCTAACCTGTCCTATTTCATCAGGGATGGTTATTATCAGAGATAGAATAGTGAGCTCAATGAAAATTTCACAAGGTCTACATTGCCTCAAACCAGTAAAGCAGTTTATTTTCCAAGCCCAAAGTGAACCTGGTGACAAACAAGTTTAACCCTGCAAGTATGAGAGAACAGCTGTACTGAGTCACCTGTCCCTGTGGCTGCTGCCTGAGATCTGGTCACAGCTGGCACTTTGGGGTGCCTGGGAGCACTGGTCAGCTCTTCACTCCTGAAACCCGTGTTCTTGACACCTGTGTGCTAAAAAGGGCAGAGAAATTGACAAAAAAATAAGAGTGATTAAATTAATATATTTTTATAGGGAAAAAAACCCACCAGTCTTTTTGATGAGTCCCCAGTTTTCATGAGATAAAAAAACAGGAGGAAAAGGCCAACCAGCTGAATGTAAGTCACTGGGCAGACTATCAGAGAGAAGAATTTCTGCAGCTTTAGCAAAGTGCCAATCTGAATTCAGGGCAATAACATCAAAGACATTGATAGTCCTTCAAGAATAGATTTTCAGCTAGAGTACGAAAAATATGAAGACTGCTTCATGCTGTTTTTCAAGCCAAATCAGATTTTTAAGCCAAAATTATGTGTAGATTACCTTAGATCTGCCATGAATCGACATACATATCAGCATATATTATCTATGATACATTTCTGCCTTTGAATAGAATATAACTTGATAATGTGAATAGTCATAGCCTTTCTCTTTTCCTGTATAATTTTTGACTAACCATATAAATATAGTCAGCATTAATTTGCATGCAACCTAAGAATCTTAGCATGTTTTTTGAAAGGATGAAATCAACAATGGTCTGTAGAAACTACTTTTTTGGCAACAGGCTGAGGGCATCAGTGTCCATGCTGCACTGGTTTATATTCATCTTTAGAATTCTAAAGAAGCTTATAATTTTCTAGTAAGCTTAATAAGGGAGGCCAAAAGTACATAGGAAAGTACTGTCTTCTTTTAAATAGAAACCTGTTGTGCTTTTCTGCAATGGATTATTTTACTGTTTTCAAATAGCAGACCACACACTAATTTTCTTTTTCAAAAAAACCCCATCTCACATTGCATGGGCCAATGGAAAAAGCACTGAAAATTAGTATCTGCTGCTTGTACATGTTACTTAACTGTTTTGTAAGAAAGCAGCTTGCGTAAACACTTGACCTGTTGAATCATTTCAAGTATTGAGTGGACAAGTTGTATCTGATATTTATGTACTTCTAAGAGCTTCCTTCTTTAGTAAGTGAGTCATCATTAAAAGTTACAGAATTCAGCAATGAGGTGCAGCATGTTCTGTTGGTAATTATGTCATGAGTATAATTATCAAAGTCAGTGAATGCACGCATGTACATTCCCCTTTATGAGAAGAAAAACATTGGTGTTTGGCCATACTTCATAGCATTATCTGTAGGGCTCATTAATTTTTTTTTTATTTTTAGTCAATATTATTTTAAATAAAAAGACCAATTACTGCAAATAATGCATGTTAATAATTGACCCTCTCAAGGAAAATACTTTGTAATTACTGTACGCATGAGCTGAAAAGAAGACAAAGAAACAAAGCTCTAAATCTGTTTTATAGTACTTTAATCAGATGAAAGGATATCCCTATAAATACCATGACCAAAAGCTCCTCTGTAGTCTTTATGTTCCTAGCCTTCTTGGAAGCACCAGTAAAACTCACTATAAACTCAGTTATGATCCTACCAAAATTGTGTGTCAGCAAATATGAGATTCAGCTGGAAATGGTCGAAGTTATACCAATTTGGCTTACATTTGTTATAAAGTGCAATGAACTCACAAAAGCGAAAATGCCATCTTTTCCATCCATTTCAAAGAAAAAGCACATTTAGTTTTTGATATACTTTCATATATCACACTAGGATGAAATGAAATCCTGTAAAATAAATGGAAGAGATTTCACTAAATTCGAAGCATTTGGATTAAGTTTGTGGTGTGACATCATCGATGTAAATGTCAAAAAAAAATTCTGGCCATGAATAAAATGATGAAACAAAATTTGAAAAGACAAATTTGTAAGGTCCAGATACTCTCCCACCTACTCAAACTAATTAGAACCTTATTGTTGCATAGACACATTCATTTCTTCAAGACTACTCAAGCTGTTTACAGTACTCCACAGCAACCAAGGCAGCAAAATCTCCAAATAAAATTAGCCCAGAGGAAAGGACCTGCATTTTTACTTTTATCAAATTAAGTTTTCATAAACATTGATATGAACAGTACATTCATGAACAGTACAGCTGGCAGAAAAACAGAATGGGAGGAATAGTCTTTTAGATGGACTGCCCCATGACAATTTTACATGGGCAAATTTTGCACTACATGAATGAATGTGTAAACATAAACCTATCAACTTTTTTATTTAATAGCTGCTCTTTCAAGGATGGAAGAGTGCATTCAAAGCTCGTTTGCTAGACCTTTCTTTCATCAAATTTTATTCAACACAAAAATTAAAATACATATTTGTTAGTGAGGAGAGTGCTGTCCTTCAGGAATATACATTTTTAGTAAATTGAATTTCAAAACTAAGTTTTTTTTTTAATTCTAAATTTAATATTTTATTTCCATTTTATCTAAGCATATTTACCAATATAAAAATCCAAAAGGCTAAGGAAGTATTTTCTGGCTGAAGCAAGTTGTAAAACCCAATCCACCTCAATCTGACGAAAATAACAACAAAAAGAAAAATGCAGCCAAGGATTTTTACTGCTGCTTATTTCACACAACTGATTTGAAAGCACTTTTTGCTAGAACCCCCGAGTACTAGACAGGATTTAAGAGACTTAGTGCTGCTTTCAAAATTTGGCTCACGAACACCAGCCCCTGTCACTGAGACTTGCCTACAAATATGTGCTTCTGTGAGGATGTGTACAGAGTCTGGAGGGGTTTTCAGGGAGCCACAAGCTGGCTCTGTCAGAGCTTGTCCATTGGCTCAGGCCAGTGCTGTGCTGTGGAGAGGCACCACAGGACTGGGAGCACTGCCAAGGCTCAGCCCTGCCCTCACAGGGTTTGGTAGTACAGGGAGCACAGCCACAGTCACGCTGCTCCTGGCCATGTGTGCCAGCCTGGAGACATCACACCGAATGGGGTAGAGTGGGCTAGGTGACATTCCTGGGGTGGCCATGAAGGATCTATACCAGAACACACAGAGAGTGTTTCTTGGGACACTAGAGATAAATTAATGTGTGAGCAAGGCATAGCAAAAGAGCTCTCTGCATCACGTGTTAGTGGTGCAAGTGCTAATGGACTTTATGTACAATAGCTGATTTGAAGCACGATGTCCCAGCCTTTTACCAGCCCATCTACCTATAGATCTACCCTTTCCAAAAGACCTCTATGTTCTGTATGTTGTAGGTTTTCCATTCTTATTCCAGCCAGTGTTCAATCTCCTTCGAGCAGTTCCCACAAATAAATGCCGGTGACTGCTGAGGAAAAGTCTAATATCTCTTAAATGGAGCTAGGTGTTCCTGCAGGGTGTAAAAGCCTGCACCACAGTAAAAAAATGTATGTGTGCTTACTCTGCTTCCTCTGAGGGGTGATCAACCTTGCCTGTGGCCATTTGCAATGGCTTCTTGCAGATACAGCAGCTCTGTCCACGGAGTATGGACACAGAGTATATGCTGGGATATCTTCCACCCCAAGTGCTTTCTGCTTCTGGCCACCCAGTCTCATTGTGCTTCTCAGATTTTCTCTTCATTTCTTCTGCACATTCTTGCTACTGCATGTTTCTGTAAGTTTGTGGGTTAGGCAATAAAGACCATAATAGAATGTCCTTATCTCCAGAGCTTTTGTGCTTCTCTGCATCTGTGGTGTAGCCTCCCCATTGCTGTTGTTTTTTCTAATTTAAAATGAGTCTCTAAAGAATCTTTTTTACAAAGATTCAGATCCTGAGTTACAAACTAAGATCTGAAATTACAGATTTCTATAATAAATTACAGATGTTTTAGAAATACTTTTTTTTTTTCACACACTGTTGATACTATGCAAAACACCATTTTTAAAGGGGTGTTTGATTTTCATGAACTCATTATCCTAGGCGGAAAATTTACCTGGCCAAACATCTTTTTGAGAGAAAAAAAAAAAAAAAAACCAAAAACCTTCAGTTTTTCATTCCTTTACTTTATTTCACCATATTAATTTCTTCCCAGTTTTCACTCCTCCTGCTTCTACACCTGCTTGTATTCACTAATCTTTCTTAAAAGCAGCCAGCTGATTGTATACCTTGCTCTCAGGCAGGATTTAGGAGACATTTAAGCTAGAACCAATGACTCTAGTGTATCAAAAAGGAATTGAGCAGAAAAATAATAGAAACTCTTGTCCTACTTATCAGCCCCAGAACCAATGATCTTTCCCAACAGCTGCTGGTCTGAATCACTCTTCTCATCTCATATGAGGTCTATGCTGGAAAATTTGTTTCCTGAATATTTCTCCATGAGTTTTCTGCAGATCTGGTGCTTTCCTAGCCACGGCAGTGCTAAGCAGCCCTAAGGACTGCTGTGACCATGGGTACTTTCACTCAAAGGATGCAGTCCAGTAGCCAGTTTCAGAGCACATCTAGTGGAACAGATCCTGTGCTGAGTCACATCTTTTCTTGGATTATGCTAAGAAAAAAAGATTAAAATAAAAGAAAAGCTACCCTAACTTTCTTGTATTTACCAAATCAGGATTCCTTTTCTGTATCATGTAATATCTGTCTCTTTTTGTAGAACAGTGACAATTATATGGATTTTCTCTTGCTTCATCCTGGCTAGACTACGGTGATTTGAAACAAAAGTGATGTTTATGTATTTTTTTCACTCCGAGACTAGACTTATGCTATGTCTGAGAGAAAAAGTTTAAACTACTTTTGGTTTGCTATTTTTGGTATTGTTTTACCATCTCACCACTTCAGTGGTTTGATGTTCTTAAGACTTTTGTCCCCACAACAACATAGGATTTAATCTCTGATGGACTGTTTTACCAGAATGTTTCTGTGTAAAAGATACATGCAAAAAGCCTATTTTATGCAGTCATCTCAATGCATCTTTCATAATTTAAAAGGCTAGAAGTTTTGTTTTGATTTTAGTTTATATAGAGATGCCTCCTTTTCTTTAGTGATGTAAATAAATCAAATGGAAAAAGTAGCAATTTGCTTATTCAAGTGTTAAAAATGCCTGTAACCAAAAGGTTAAAACATGACATAATTTTGTGACTTTCACAATAATTCAAAACATTTAGTAGGAAAAAAAAAGCCTAAATACTTGCTGAAACATTCAATATATATTATATACAATATTCATGTCTGTATGTTTTGTTTATATATATGTATATGTATGTATATGCTGAAACATCCTGTGTATGTGCATATGTAAATGTGTGTATGTAAACTCTCATGCTGGGTAAGCATATTTTGGGAAATTTTGAAATTGTTTTAAAACCACAAACTGCGGTTCATATACATAAACCCACCACACAAAATTCATGTTTTATCTGATTTTAGTAGATTCTGAGCTGCATGGGTTTTTTTCTTAGGTGGAATTTTCTAGTATTTTCATGTCTTCAAAGCACAGGCTCCTGTTCTTGTTAAACACACTTGAATTCAGCCCAACTCTGGGAAAAAAAAAAAAATTGAAATAAAAGTATTTTCTGACTAATTTTAAATAAGATTTTTGCAGCCAATTTTTCACTCATGCCCACATAATGCAAAGGGGTTTTTAATTTGTGGTTTGTTTTTTTTTTCAATAGTAGTATAAATGCCCAGAAAAACATATATAGGAAAGAAATATGTTTCTCCATTACAAGCAGTTGGACTTTCCTCATAAGGAATAGTTTGGAAATACTACTCAGCTGCATTTGAAATGTATTGATTCAATTATATATTGTCAACACATTCTGAGGAATATATGCAAGTTACCAAATGCTTGTTTAGTTACTAGAAAACCTCATTAGCAGAGGAATAAAATAGCTCACAAGCGAATCTCATTATTTGTCTGTCTCCCTCTGCCATGCCAATAACATTTAGATTTCCAAATGACATATTCTGATGTGAGGCACACAGCAGGTGTGTGTGTGATGGGACTACTTCTGTTGGATGTTGATTACTCTCTCTGTCATGTGAAAAGCTTCCCATTCCCACAGCTTTATGCAATATATCAATGGTAATGGATTCATAATCATTATCAAGCTTGATAGAGGCTTGACTAGCGTGACAGATGTCTTCTCAATTTTCCTGTTGCATATGTTCTTTTCCCTCTGGAACAACGCTTACATAAAATTTCAGTATTAATGTATCCCTTTCATGTTGTTTTGTATCAGTCATTGACTGCAGTGATCAATCTTTTAATTCAGATGAATAGGTAATTACAACCAAATGCCAAACACATCAGCAGAAATTCAGCAACTGTCGAGCAAACCATGGTGACCAGAATTATTTGCCTGTGCTAAAGATAGCACAGGAATGTTATTGCATGTTTATGCACCTGAATAGTGTTTCCACTGGCAACAATAATACTTATGTGGTGTACTTTGTCTGAGCAAAACACAATAAGTAAATCAATTATTTTTCCTGCTTATCATGAGATTAATGCAAATGAGTGTGCAGTAGTTCTGACCAACAGCTGTCCTGCATTTACCACAGTAAATACAAAACAACCATGGTATGTATAAAACAGAAGAGCTCAATGGTCCTCTAAGTCTTTCAGGGAAAAAGAAAAGTAATAATTTTCCATGGGGTTTTTTTTTGACAAATAAAAGCTTTTCTTCCCTGAAACATTTATTTTCAGATATTCTCCATGTTGGTCATTTGATGATGGATTTCCAGAACACTGCTGTAATGAAAAAACAGATGTATTCTAGTTAAAGAATCTTCTTTAAATTCCTCTGCTTGACATTTTCTCCCTTTCTTTACCTTGGACTCTGTGGTGCAGCCAGATAGATTCTAGAGAGCTTCCTCAGGAATTCAGATCACCCATCTCAGCCCATCCACACAGACACCAACTTAGCAACCTGTGCTCTGCATATTCACATACACCTTCCCCCAAATTATTCACCACTTGTTTAGCTGTAATCTAAGACTTTATTTACTGTAGCAAACAGTCCACCTCTGCTGAGAGCCTACTGTGACCTGTGTGGAGTCTTGGCTTTTCTGCTATTCCTGCTCTCCTGGAGCATGCTACAGAAATCCTCTCCAGTTTGGGACAAAAGGGGGCTTTTTGTTAACGTCAGTGTGTTTTAGACTAACAGAAAAGTAATGTCAGAGGGACGCCAGTGGGTTCAGCTTTTGTGATAAAGACTGTTGTGTTGTTTCAACAACTTAGGAATTACTTGCAAATAGCTATTTTTTCAGTGTGAACTCATGTGTTTCTGCCATTTTCATACAATAATGAGACCACAGGATGGTAGGCTCCCAAGAGGGATCTGCTGCACTCCTCTATTAGAAGACAGAATCAGCCTCACATAGTCTGACATACACTGATCTAACAAGTTAAAAATTTCTACTGGTGGCATATCCAGGGCCTCCTTGGCCATCACTTCCATTATCTCATGAGCTTTCCAGATAGGGTTTTATAACATCTAGCTAGAATTTCTTATTGAAATTTGAACCCTTCCTTTCCTATTTTTTACCAGTTCTGTACATGGATAAATGATTATTCTTGACTTCTTGGTAAAAAGTATTCACATGCTTAGTCTGGTCTTTCCCCCTATTCCCTGACTTGCTCCAGTTTTCTCTCCTTTGAGCTTCAAAGAAGAATTTATTATCTGTGAAGTAATAAAAGCAATTAATGTAATTAAATCTGATTTCTAAGATTTTCTGTAGAATACTCATTTTCTCTTATGCCCTTGAATATTTCCCTACATAACTGATCCCCAGATATGCATACACAGATAGGTTTGAACCTTCTTTACATTAGTTTCTTCAAGACTGAGCTCCTGGCTTGCTCTGGACCATGCATTTAAAACAAGTATTTGCTTGACTGATTGTTCCAGGATCTTGCCTGGGAAATGACATCAAGCTGATTAGTCTTTAATTTCTAGACTCCTTTTAAAAGTTATATGGTATATTTGTCCTTACTAATCTTTCAGCACCTCATCATTCACCAACATTTTTCAAGGACAGTAGCTTTGTGGTTTCTTCAGACAGTGCTTCAAATATCCCATGTGAAATTGATCTGGTCCAACTAATTTGAAAACTCCTAAATTAGAAGTGGACTTGATTTTCTTTTACTTTATTACTTTCATTTCCCTATATCTGTCTACTTTAGGCATCACTTCACTGAACTTTTGCAAGGGAAATTTAGACAATAGTGTATAAAAGCCTCTGTTCCTTCTTTCTAGGTCATATGTACAAACCAGGATACATGCCAGGAGAATTCCCAAACCAGTCAGGGTTTGTCTAGTGAATATAAAGAGCTCCAGGGCTAGGCAGTCCTGGTAAAGAGGCACATGTGGTTCACAGGCTGGATTCTAAGTGCCTGGACTCAAGTTCAGGCAAGATTTAAGCAGATTTAATCCCTATCCTGGCTTTCTTCAGAAAGACAAATTTCACTTTAAAAAATGAAAAAAAAAAAATTGAAAATTTTATCAATGATCTATACATAGGCATCTCCTTTTTAGAAATTGTAGCAACTTCAGGGTCTGACTAGATAAAGCTAAAATGAAAAATTATGGCAACTCTGCACATTGAATGAATTGTGTTTTTACTGCTGATAAGTGTTTTAATAGCATTAATTAAAATATGCTGATATGTCCATATAACATCAAAACTAGAGAGGCTTAAACATTCAGGAAGGATGAGCTTAGAAGTGATCATGGCCCTGAGGATTTTCAGGTAAGAAGGGGAGGCTTGGTGTCAACAAATGTTGTCTCACAGGCAGTGAAGGGAATTAAACAATGTACAAAAGGAGAAGATATAAAAATGCCAATGAAGCAGTGAAATAAAATTTGTTTTTTATTTTGCAGCTTTCCTAAGGTTGTTCTTTCAGACCATGTGGAGCTGTGACAAGAGAGGACTCAACCCTTTTTATTTTCCATTGATTTGGAGGATATTGGACTGTCAAAGTAAATTTCCTCCTGGACCTGGACTTAGCTTCAAACAGGGAAAAGGAGATTTGGACATGGGTTTCAGTTCACAGAGACCCAACCAATGCTCAGAGAAGCTGCTGGGGAACAGAAGAAGGAGCAGGGGCCAAGGTGCAGCACGCATAAGTGAGGCAGGGGTCTGCCAGAGGAGTGTCTGGCCCTGGAAGCTGGACCTTACCCTGGTGGTCACTGCGTGGTCACAGCCTTCCTGGAGCCACATGAAACACATGAGAGCTCTGCTGTCACTCTAACCTGCTCACCCCTCTTCTTGAGTCACCTTCAGCAAAGTCTGAGAATGAAACTAGGAAATACATGTGAGAACTTTTCAGCTCTAACCCATGAAAAGACTTGATTTGCCAAGTATAATAAAAACAGTATGTCTATAAGTATGTCTATAATACGTCTATAAGCTCAAGTCAAGATCAAAGTCTTTCTGTAGTAGCTACTGTTAAAAGCACAATGGGTCACAGTCAATGTAGAAGCAGCCCTAAAAGCTGGCCTGATGTGGAAACCTTTTACATAGTGAGCTGGGATTTGTAAAATGCAATTGGGCCAAAACTAGCAGGTCAGGAAGCAGCAAAACAAGAGACTCTTAGGCTGAACCTCCTGCACATGCATGACAGAGGTGGATCTGTCATTTAAAGGTGTGGCAAACTATTTTCACAGTTAATTCAAATCTTTAACAAACTACACAGAGGCTGCAAGGAGACTTTGTTCCCTGTAACAACAACCCATCCCAAAAGGGGCTGTGCCTCAGTATACCCCTCCCATGCCTCCTCAGAAT
Organism: Dicaeum eximium; assembly: GCA_013396995.1. Classification (NCBI taxonomy): domain Eukaryota; kingdom Metazoa; phylum Chordata; class Aves; order Passeriformes; family Dicaeidae; genus Dicaeum; species Dicaeum eximium. The sequence goes on along the minus strand of VWZP01001465.1, from coordinate 34,697 downwards.
GCCAAAGTGGCTCTTTACAAGGGAAGGGTTGGTGGCATTCCCTGCAGCAGTGACAAACTGACCATTCAAGCACAGATGATTATGTTCTCCACCCCTGGGAACAGCTGATTTCTGGAAAGGAGATTTGCATCCACACCACCTATCTGAATCTGTGCATATGTATACAAACACAAGGTAGAGGTGGTGACAACATTTTTCACTTATTGAATGAAATGGCACGTCACAGACTTAATTAAAAATATACTAAAAAATATTAAGTTAATTTCAATTACTTATTCCTGTCATTCATAAAAGGATCTTGTCATTTATTAGTACAATCAGACTTTAGTTCCTGCTTGACTGTAAGAGGGTGTGTGCTATTAATTTTAGAGATTTTATTTTATCTCTCCATGTTTCACAATCAGTAATTCAGGCTTCATTAAGCAACCACTGGCATATTCAAAAGAAGTCTAGTAAGATAGACCAGACTTCAATGTTTGAATTAAGAAACTATTTTGTTTTGTTATTTAATCTAAAACAAGACTGAAAAACATTATTGAGCATAATTGTCAAGTCATCACAGGCCTTCCTGTTTTGCCTGCTGTCAGTCATAAAAAATGATCAGTGAACTTTTCCACAATATATCTAAATTAAACTGTAATAGAATACTTGTTTAGAATGAGAGAAAATCTAGAATGATCTAATGGTTAAGATACTGACATACATATGGGAAATATCCTGGTGCAGACTTGCCTGAAGTCCCAACTCTATTAATTGAGAATGCACCTCTGGACACAGGTTATTCTTTGTTTCTGATTATCAGGCTCAACAGTTGTCTGTAGTTAACAAACCAATACCAAATGACCCTTTAAAAAGCAAAGAAAGAACTAATATTCTATGCCATAATTCCATTAAACAGTTTCAACAAGCTCATGACTGATGTTTTTGTACTATTTTAAGACATAGTCTACAATATAGTAGATTTGTTAGCACAAGCCATTTAGATATTATTAAAAAAAAAGGAAAGAAAAGTTTTCCGTGGTTATTATGCTCTGTTTTACAGTGCTCAAAGGTTGAGGTTCTAGCTTTAGATTTAAATTTGGCATACTGCATCTAGTGCCTAGGGGTGTAGTTCCATACTGCAATATCTCTGCTGGCAAAGCTGGTTTGAGAGGTTCCCATCCTAAGGGTTAGGTTCCCACCACCACCCTCCTGAGTCTTCCTCCCTCTCAGTCTTGTTGATTAAGATATTTGTGAAGCCATTGTGAAGCCACTGTCACAAAACAGTATGATGCATCAAGCAGCTGCACAGCCCTGCAGAGACCTGTTCATGCCCAGCTGAAGGGATGAGTGAGTTAAGGAAGGTAAGAGATTAAGAGAATGTGTCTTAGGGAATGTGGGACCTTCTTTAACCAGGACTGACCCTAGTGAGAGTGGCATGGGACACAGCACAAGTCAGAATCACATGTTGAAGAGGGTGAGGGGGAGGAAAGTAATGTATGATTTCAGGGTAAGGAGTGAAAAATTTTATTTTGTTTTTCTCTCAGAGCATTATTTTGGAGAGTTCAGTTCCCTGCTGTGATTCTCAGCAAAGCAAGAGTGGTAATGGCTTGGGTGAGCAAACAGTACACCGAGATGTGCAGGGAGGAATCCCATAAGCAAATAGTTCTGCTGCTTGTCTGGGGTGTGCAGAGCTCAGGGAAGGCTCCCCGTGGGAAGCACTCAGTGAGGCCGACTGCCCGGGGCAAACCAGCAGGAACAGCAGCATCACTCCAAAGCCCAGCTCCAGGACACAGGGCAGAGAAAGCCCAGGGCTGGTCCTCCCCCAGGATCTTCTGTGCTCTGTGGGTCACCAAGGGCAGCAGTGTAGTGGATTGTCTCCTGCACTACTCACCCAAATCCCGCCTGTGTCATGGTTTAGTGCGGGGGAGAGAGCTGGGTCTAGCTAGGACCAATCTTTTGAAAGATTGCCTCGCTGACACAAGCTGCAAAAGTGGTTTTCTAACACAATAGGTGGGTGTTCGTATTCTTATGGTGCTTAATCACAGTTTACGTGACAGTTTATTGCACTTGGAGCTATTATGTCAGATCCATAATTTAAAACTGCCATATGCTTAGAATTATTAAATTAACATTTCATTATGGCAAGGTGTGAGAAGGTTTTTTCCCTTATTTATTTGTCATTTAAAAATTAAATTAGATAAAAAAAATCTGAAACACTAATAAAACAGCAAACACAAAAACGCCCCCGAGCAACCCTAGAAACATCCATTACAAACTACCCTTAAATTTTACACCTTTATTCCTGAAACACCTCACCACAGAAAAAGTAAAAGGAATCAAGCTCTTTGCCTCATCTATCCACACATCCACCCCTTAGAAGAAAACAAATCTACCAAAAATTTGATGTCATATTTCCCATGGTTTTACTGAAAACTTTCAGCAGAGAGGTGATATATTCTTAACTCTAGGATGAGCAGTGCACATGATGGCACACTGACCACTTCTTCAGGATATGTCACACAACAGAATCTCACAGACAGCTGGAAATATCAGCCTTGTACTAATTTGCAGAATCTGCTAATGATCTTGGGAAGCTCTGAAACAAGATGATCCTTATGTCCCACAACTCAGCAAGCCAGTTCTGCTCAGCAAACTACTTAAGCATACACTTACCTTTATACATATTTAATATATACATATATAAAATATACATATTTAACATATGCATATATATTATAAATCTACATAACACACACAGATATACAGATATGTAGATATACAGATATAAAAGGATTTTTTACTTTTCAAATCATGGGGTTTTCTATTCTAGTTTCACTGAATCAAAACCTGAGAGATGATGGAGAAGAAGCTGAACCAGGAAGACTAGAATGTTGAATTTCCCAGGGTCAAACCTTGTAATCAAAATTCTTTAAATAATTTTGGCACCAATTTATATGGATTATCCCCCCTAATGCACCAAATTTCATTATGACTGCTCACAGATTGGAGTTCTTGGGCTTATTTCAAAAACCCTCTGACTTGCATTGTGATTTAATGTTGTCTTGTATTAATACATTCAACAACATCTTTAAGCTATTTAAATCCAGATTAGTTTTTTCCTGATCCTTAATTATATCCTTTCAAAACAAATTTCCATCTGTTCTTTAAAGTTTCCATCATCTTATCTTGGGAAAGAGACATAAAAAAATGCAGTCTATTTCCTTGATAACTAAATAAAATAAAATACAACTCCACTTTATAAAAAATCTATCCTTTTCCCAGGTTTAGAGGAGCTTTATTTCTTCCATTCTTGACAAATAGAAAAGCAAGACATTTGTGAAATTTATGAGACTTCCATTTTCACAAAAGATGAACAAGGTCTTTTCTCTCTCCTAGACTTAGACACATAGCCCTCTTTTTTGACTGGAACTGAATCCAAAATGAACACTGTCTAAATATGGTCAGCAGAATCTGAGAACATTTTTCTTACTTATTGCCATGCATGTTTCTATTTTGCCTTTTGAAAATATATTTCTAAAAAAGTACATTTAACTTGTAAGAAAAAGAGAAATCTGGAAGCTAATAATTTTTTCACACTGTGGACACCTAACTGCTTATTTTCTTTTATGATTCCTAAAACCCCCTTACAAACTGGTAAAGTTCTGACAGGCTACTTATTTATTTATGCAAGTTAAAGCACAGAGATTTAGGTCTTCCAGGGCCAAGAGTGAGATAATACCTTCCTTCTTCCTTTCATGGAAGGCAGATTGCCTTTTACCTTCCATGAAAAATACCTCAAAAGATATTCTTGTTCTTCAGCATTTCCCATTTAATTTTTTTAAATGCAATTGAAATCACAGAACCACAAATCACAAAAAAGGTGTGGGTTGAAAGGGACCTTTAGAGGTCATGTAGGTCCACGTTCTCCTGCAGTAAGCAGGGACATCTTCAACTAGGTCAAATTGCTTAGAGTCCCATCCAAACTGACAGTGAATGTTTCCAGGGATGGGGCATCTACCACCTCTCTCTCCAGTGCTCACCTCCCTCACTGTAAAATATTTTACTCCTTTTATCTACTCTGTTTTTACCCACTTTCAGTTTAAAGCCATTCCCGTCGTCCTGCACTACATGTCCTTGTAGAGTGTCCCTCTCCAGTCCCCTTATAGGTCCTTGGTGTGTACTAGAAGGTGTTACACACTCTCTCTGGCACCTTTGTTTTTCCAGGCTGAACAGCCCCAACTGTCTCAGCCTGTCTTCATAGAAGATTTGTTCCATCCTCTGGTCATCTCTGTGGCCCTCCTCTGGACATGCTCCAATAGCTCTTGCTTGCACCCAGGACCCCAGAGTGTGATGCAGCACTCCAGGTGGGGTGGCAGCACAGTGGAGCAGAGAGGCAGAATCACCTCCCTCGACCTGCTGCTCACTGTTTTTATTATAAAATAATTTCCTATATGATATGGTTCTAAAAAAACCTGTCGGAGCTGAAGTGCAATCAATTGAGAGTAACCAATGAGGAAGTGCTTTAGGATAAAGGGCAAATCTATATGCAGAAATGCTTAGGGGCAAACTTACATGCTGCATCATAATTCAGTTCAGTCTCACATTAGATTGTATGAGCTTTAAGTGAACATTATACTGACTTCATGTCCTGGCTTTCAGTATTGGAATGACCATAGTGGGGAAAATATGCAGGGTCTCTGCACTTGTCTGCTTTAGACTGACACAGCATGGATTAACAGAAGGCATAGCACTGTGGTACTGAGCAACATCAGTTTCCTCACTTATTTCAGTGAGGTCTTAATTCAGCTGCTCACTGATAATAATCAAGGATTAACATTTCCAGCTGTTGTAACCTAGAGGGCATGGCATTGATATGCACACTGGGTGAAGTCTTATTTTGCTGCCAAGTAGGGAATGTTTTGGAAAGGTGCCCATCTATTGTTCCCCTTACAGGAGACAAGGATGGAAAGTGTAGGGCCCAACGACAGAGAAATTCAGGGTCACTGATGTCTTATTTATGTCTCATACTGTCACTGATGTCTTATTTACCATGTCTGTAAGAATTCATATTTCCATGCTAAGAGTGAAAAATAGTAGTCCTCATATTTCCCAAACTTTTAATACAAAATTTGAAAGGCAAAGAAATTCCAGAAACAGAACTATCAAATCCTAAAGAACCTGAAAATAATGGTAATTAGTATTTTCCAACTATCTACTGTGCTTGTCAGGCACATTATTCTATCTGAAGTACAGATTAAGCATTTAAATAATAGCTTTTCCAATTCCAAAGATACATGTAGACTGTTGAATATTTGGCAGAAATCCAGACAATTCTCATGTGGATATACTATGACCAATCATGAAAATGCATTTCCTGCCAGAAAAGTCAATCCATGCTGCAAATCATTCATTTACTGATTTTTTTTTACACCCTGAGATATAGGAAATTATTGTAAACAAAACTTCCATACCTCTGTTTGGATAGTGTTCAAATCAAAGCTAGATATGAAAGCACAGCAGATGCAATTCCATTAAAGCTCACCCTGTTACAAGGCTCTAAATCAGCAGGTATAGTGGCTGGTTCACAACTTAGGGAGGTAGAGGTCAATAAATTTACAGCTCAGGGTGAAATAGAAAGTATTTTGTAATAGTCTTTGAAAAATTACAGAATGTGATGCATAATTAAAAGCAGAAAATACACATGGCAAGATCTTCACCAGACGTAAACAAGCATTTTCCAGAAGAGCTGTACTGCATTCCCAAGGTTTCTGGCTTTCATCTTATTTTTAAGTAGAGGTGTCAAGTGAATCCTTCCTCAAATTCCCAAGTACTCGAAAACCTATCTGATTTTGTGATGGCCATCTTCATGAAAATTGCTTTTACTTCAAAATTTAGAAAAACTTGATGATGAGTGTGGCACGGACTATGGCTGTAGTGCCATACAGTGCCAGTATCCCATTATTGTTTAATAAAGAAGGGTGTATAGCTGCTTAATGTAAATAATCTTGTGAATGCAAGGAATAGTGAGGTGATAAAGGTTGCTAATGGCAAAGTTATTCAGAATAATCAGATCTACAGCGAGCTGTGAAGAGCTGCAGAAAGCTTTCACATTACTGGAGAGACAGGGTGATAAAATTGCAAATGAAATTCAATGTTGATAAAAGCCAAGTGCTGAGGAAAAAATATCTCTAACTCTACATTTTCTAGTGGTACTCTACCTCTACTTCACTGATACCAGCTGTCATTTTTTAGATGATTATCTAATTGATACATATTTAACTAAATTCTGAGCAATTGGTCTGTGCTTGTCTTTAGCTTTTAAAGCTGAGGTTTTTCTTTCAGATCTAAGTATCCAAGGAGCCCAAGAGCTTGGGGATTTTTTCAAACTACACCAGTTGTCTAATGAAAGATATTAGTTCTGCTTACAGATCTCATCCCACTTAACTGCATATGCATAATGAACTCTTCTCATTGTATCCCTTGAAGACATCCTTGTTTTGTCTAGACCCAATCAAGAGACACTAATGAAATTCGTATATTAATGCTATGTACATGTTTGCATAAAATATGGCAGTGAATATGCATATTTTTGTAAAATATTGTGTCTGATGTACTGGAAATATTCACACACAGATTTATGAAGTGGGTTCCCAGCTGAGAAGAACATTTTACTCTCCAAGAGTTAAGAATGTAGGTGTTCTGCTGCAAGGAGGAGATATTCTAGAGAGGCAGGGCAGGTTAATAGTGCAACAAAAGACAGAACAAACTGTAGCTTGAATAAATCACAGCTAGTGGGTGCTTCCACAGGGCACAAACTCACAATATATTGTTTCAGAATGTCCCAAGAACTGTGTATTCTTATGCACAGTCCATGCCAGGTGCACAAGCCACTTGAAGGGCTGGTAATAAAGGAAGTATCTATGACAAAAAGTCTACTGTATGACAAAAAGACTCTCCAGCCTCCAGTTATAATAGTGGGAAATACAATCAAACAAAAATAGTCCAGGAGAAGGTTATGGCAGCTCTAAATTTTATTTTATTACCTTCGTGAAAGTGATGTTAATGTCATTGTGAATAGTTCTCTGAAAGTGCCAGTTCAGTGCTCAGCAGCAGTCAGAAAGGCAAATAAAATATGATGAACTACTGAGAAAAGAGCAAAAGACAGGAGAAAAAACATTGTCAAGCCACTGTACAGATATCTGAGGTTCCCATAGCTTGAAAACTACCCACAGTTCTGCTTATGTCATCTTTGATGGCACTACTTAAGTGCATGGAAAGTTGTCCAGCATGATGAGGTCTATGGAAGGGCTACCATTTGAGGAGAAATGAGAATTTACTGCAGAAATGTTTGAGGGAGGTAAGGGTGCACCATAGACAAACCCACAGAGGACAGATTAAACACGGAAGTCTGGATGCAGTCCCTAACCTGAGAGATCCCTAAACCATGAACTGCTGGAAGCAATCACCTTGGTTCACTTCTCTCCCAGGCAGAAGCTGCAGATGAGCTCTGGAAATGAGCTCCAAGGCCCAGACTGTACTCTGACATGCAACTGTACATCATGCTCGACCTGCTGCAGCTGAGTTTTTCCCATGCCAGTACACTCAGATGCAGAGGAGAGCAGCAGGTTTGCTCTCGTTTACTTAAATTTGAAAAATTTGAACTTAAAGTGCTAGAGAGTATTTCTGGATCTATTCCCAGGGTGCTCCAAGAAAGAGAGGTCTAAGCCAGAGAGCTTGGCCCAAGATTGTGTGCCTCAGTGCAGCACTCAGGTTAGGTAAGTCATCACTGTGGGTGGGTTTAGGACCAGTTTTGTTCTTCCTGGCTTTTCCAACTGGAAAAGACTTTCTCATGTCCCTTGGACAAAGTTTTGGTGCCTTGGTGGGAGATCTTACCACATTACTGAAGATTAATTACTGTATGAATGAATGAAAACAAGGAGATGAGCCCTAGAAACAGACACATCCAGCTGCAATAGCCACTGCCCTAGGAGTGGCCCAAGAATGAAGGGCACTTCTATTATTCCTAGGAAAACAGCCTTGTTGGCTAACCAGAAGAAATACCACTTAGCAGTCTATTTGAAGTATTGTATGTTCCTGAGAATAACCATGTTTCTTCCTACCCTTAGCTCCAGCAAAGTCCTAGTACTCTCTACAGTCACTATTAAAGTATGCTCTTTGTTTTTCCCAAAAGACTGTAGTGATTGGGAGAATGATTTATATCTGCACTTCCTCCTGCTGTGTGGTCTAAAATAGTCCTATTATGCATCATCACAGATAGGCCCTGGTGCAGAGGAATAATAGATTATCACAAAAAAAAAAAAAAAAAAAAAAAAAAAAAAAAAAAAGAAAGAAATTAAGTATACATTGTCTCAGAAATATTGACACTGAATTTTATGTTTGGGTTATGGAGATGAGCCACATGTAAGAATTATAATTTTCACAAATGACCGAGCTCTCTGATTTACACTGCCCTGCTGGAGGTGTTTGAAATTAAACACACTCAAAAAAAAACCAGAATAAGAAAAAAAAACACAGCAATAATTGAAACCTCCAAATGTTGGAGGTTTATTGGTTGAACACCATAAAGAGTTCATTCATAAAATTCCTGGCACTCAGAAAACAGTCAAACTGTAGTCTAAAACAGTCAAACTATAGTCTGTAAAAATATTTTAAATTTTACATATTGCTTGTTACATTTTTCCCAGGATATTTGTGTTTTTCTCTCTGCTCTCTTGAGGGGAAAGGAAGGTGAGCTACTCTATTTTCATGATATAGGTATGCTAGAAGCATAGATAAAGAACTAATTTGCTCCCACTCACATTGCTACTGCAATCTGGCTCAAACAAGGCTCAGACTGTGAATCCAAGCAAAGACTTAGTTTTGCTTTGTCTGCACCAGAACATTGAGGCTATAATGTATTCTACTTTCCTATGTTTACTGCTCTTTTTTCTTTCTCTTCTAAGATAGTATTGCAATGAACTAATGCCCAGTCCTTTAAATTAGAAAACAGAACAGTTTAAAGAATATAAAACACTTAGTCTATGCTAAGGTATTTAGAAAGGTCACATTTTCCTGTGCTTAGTCTTTTACACACACATTCACATATCTTCAAGGACTCAAGAGGAAAATAAAATATTTTTAATTGTATTACCAGACAGCAGGAACAATCCAATGTCTTTCAGACAGAAGTAAGCTCCATGGCAGGACTGTGACGGAATGGGAGACAGCTCCCCTTTGTTATGTCTACACAGACTTGCCTCCAAGCAAGACTGAAGCCTGCCTTGGCACGCAACCAGCCACGGCAGGGCTGCATCCAGTGTTCCTCCTTTCCTGTTGGGCCGGTCAGCTGGTGGGCAATTCCTGCCATTGGCAGGGGCAGCTCTGGGTGAGGGGATGTCAGTCCCCAGAGCAGCCTGGCACATCCTGCTGGTCTGCCACCAACAGCACAGCTCCAGAGGTGAGCCAGTGGTCTCTGTGCCGGCTGCCCTGGAGCCCCTGCCGGAGCTGGAGGGGTGGGCACACGGCAGCTCTGCACTGCCAGCTCTGCGCTGCCCACCAGGAGAAATGGTGCGTGATTCACACGAGTGCTCCGGCCCCGTCCTCTGGGAATGCAACAGCCCAAGACTGCAAGGTTTACCAACGTTTTCATTTTGACACAGGCCTTATGAAAAGTTCTTGCAGAGCTCCATGTGAACTAAGCCATCCTGTCTTCTGCCCATGACTCTTACAAAGCCAGATTCCCTTTAGATTTTGAAATAGCTTCTTCTTTTGCATCTTCACAGCTGTAGCCAGAGGAACACAATAATCTCCTTCTGCAGTTTAAAAAAGAATTGTTGACTTTTATAATTGAGTACTGCAACTGCCCCTCCCCAAATATGCTTCAAGGCACATTATGAGTTTTGAAAATTTCCATTCAAACATCTGTAAAGGAGGAAAGTTTAGAAAGGAAAACTCTCCAAAACAAATTGCTTTGGGGGAAGCTAAATAAAATACCCGTGGAGGTTCAGGAGAACAAGTATTGTGGAGTTCAACAGGCTCTGAGTCATGGGGTACAGGCCACTGGTACATGGATGAATAAATGAGGAGGTGATGAAAGCCATCAACTACATCTTTCCAGAGCAGGCTGAGGTTTGCTTTCAGATGTGTCAGCCAGCTGGAATACCAGGGAAGAGCCCTTAGGTTCAGCTCACACCCTGTGTTTTTGGAGACACCACCCTCAGTTGTTGTACAGTCCCATGGAAAAAGGTTTTAACTGCAAGAACCTGAGTAAGAGTCAGATTGTGACATTTAGCTTCAGGCTTAAAATTGTGACTGTGGCTTTCTCTGAGCTGCTCCAGACAGACCATGCCTGAGGTGGTGAAGTCCCTTCCCCACAGTTTCAAACCCTGTAGTGTCGATGAACTGGTACCTTCCTGCCATCTGGCTGTGCTTTTTCCTATCCAGAATTCCAAATAAAGCAGAAGTAAATACAGGTTTTTTTGGTTTTTTTTTTTTTTCTTTTTTGTCATTAATACCTATAACAAGGATGTAAGAAATAAGCATGTTACTGACAAATTTTTTCCTGACACAGAGGTCTTTCCCCAGGTGTGCTGGGGATGTTTCTTCTGCTTTGTTAAATGGGACAGTAAACAGGAGGAAGGGGTTTGTCATTCTCTATGAAACCACAGTAGCTGACAGGAGATATCTTTAAAGCTGTCATTAGGAGAATGATGATAGTTATTAAACCTGATGATTGTCCAGTCACACAAACCACTCCTGGACATTGTACCTGCAAATGACTGAGCCTTGGAGAGAAAGCAGGGGGTCAGAGGAGCAGTTAGGGGACAGACTATCATCTTTTAATTAGACTAATTAGAAAACTTCTAAAAAGGAGAGAGAAGTTGTCAGACTGCTCTTTTTTACAGAGCAGGTGGGAAGACATGGAAAAAAAATTACCAGATTGGATCCAGAAATGAAAAAAAAACCAGATTTCCAAAAAATAACATTTGTGATAGAGAGAGAATGTTTATTTCCTTACAGACTTAATCACAAGGAATAAAAGACTGTTGGAAAACTGGGGGTAGAGAAAAGATTAAAGCTGTAGCATTTTATTTAAAAGTTATGTACAGAATCCTTGATAAAGTCTGCAGTCTGCTTCAGCTGTAAGGTTGTATCCCTGGAACTGGAATATTCATCACAAAAGAGCTTTGGGAAAGAGTGCTCTGAGGTTGAGAATTTTGTGAGGAGTGTTAGATCAGTTTCTGAGAGCCACAAGCAGTTTATTTAAAGGCCTAAAAGAACCTGGTAAAAAAAAACAAAAGCAACTAAGGAAGCTCAGAACAAAAGAAAAGCCAGAGAAATGGAGAGAGCAGGAGCCTGCTCAAGTTAAATAATGGTTTGAAGGTCCATGGGTCCCATGTAGTGGGGACCTCAACTTAGTATTTTGCAGCTGGAGATTTTTATCTTTTGGTTCCAAATGAAATATTTGTTATTCTGTTCTTGTGCCTGACTTACTGTTGATGTAGATATACAGATACTGCTGGCTCTCCTCAGTTAGCATAGCAAAGCACATGAATATTCCCACTGAGAGCAATAAATCTATTTGCTTTATTTGACAGTTTGTGGACCCAATCCAGCAGCACTTGGGGAGGACCATGAAAGTACTTCCCCTGTCATGAATGGACAGAGGTTTGGGTCTGCTGAAGGTAAGTATTTATGCTTACCTGGCTGTTATGAGGAATAAGCACCATCCTTTTATGAGAAGGAAGTACAATTACACCATACAAAGAAACCATGCCCCTCAGGCTTTCAGCATTCTTCCCAATGAACGAAGCCTTATAATTACCACCTCTACCTGTGAGAGCTTGCTAATATTGCATGGGTAAGACTCAGAACTTAATATCTCTCTTTCAAAAAAGCAATAACAACAACAAACAAACCCCTGTAAGCGGCCTGTGGCTTAGAAATGATGCTGTGTTTCTGATGTTATTATCTTACATGCAAATATTTTCATCTCCTTTGCCATAATTTTTTTCTAGGTTTGCTCTGTTGGTAACATAAACATGTAACTGATCTAACACAAATAGCTCAGCTATCCCTACAGACATGTCTCATCACAGCTTCTTAAGTAAAAGCATCAGAAGGGGATGAAAACCAAAGGATTTGCTCCTTCAGAGGAGGATTGCTGCACCTGGAAAGACTGAATGGAGCACTGAGAAACCTTCTTAGTGCTCAGCCATGACACCCTTCTGCCCAGTTGCTTTAGGCTCACCATGTTTTCCCTCACTGTCTGAAAAATTAGCAATTATAAACTCCTTTCAAAAGAGCTGCTCTTGTAGTATCATTTCCTCAAACAGGCAAGGTATGGAGTAAGGTTTATTGTTGTATCTTTATTAGAACCATATGGATGTTATGATTCTGGTATTCCCTTTATAGGTTCAAGAGTATTGTACAAGTGTGACCTTTGCTGATTCTGTCCCTGGCTTGTCCCACATCCACCCAAGAAAGGGGATTACCACAACTGTGCAGCATTTGCCATTGAGCTCCTGCAGGACTAGCTCAGTAAACAACATGAATTTATCAGAGGAGAGAATCAACAACCGTTCTTTGATGTTTTTATGTAGCAACTATAAAAATTGCTTTTGGCATCTCTGGGTTGTAATGAGAAAATGCTAAAAGGACTCCAATGACCCTGCATTTAAAGTATCATTTGAACAGTGTACAGGATGAGATCTAGATTCAAATAATCACAAAACCAGACTGAAGAATACCTGCCGGTAGGGAAGGACTTTCTGTACTCTAGGGCAGGAATTCTTTGAAAAATTAATGTGCAGCAATGATTGCCATTGGCAAAATTTAGTAATGCATTAAATATTAAATTACTAGAAACCCAAGCTGTCACTTTTTCACCTAACAGTGCTTGGATTTGTAACCTTTCGTTTTTCAGAATTTTTTTCTTTCTCTCCACCTCTTATCTGGAAAGGCCATTTGTTCTGGAAAAAGGAATTTCAAAAGCATTAGAAGTTATCAAGTTGTTTTTCAGAAGAATATTTTTCATACTGTGGGACTTGAATCAAATGCAAATTGTTTTTCACTGATCTTCTCACACTGTTGTTTAGAATATAAAACTGTCAGATAATAGATGGCATCTTCCTCCTAGATAAGTGTCCTGTCATGGGTTATTTTCCTCTCTTTGGTAGGTTTTATTCTCTTTACAAGGTTACTAATACAAACTCAATTTTCTACTTCAGTATTAGTCTTTCAAAATATTGGCTGAACCACAGGGTTAACAGCCAATCATATACTGTGTTGTGAAATACCTTCATAGATAGTGTGGGTTTATAAAAAAATCTGTGAAAATTATGAAAAGTAAGAGGCTTCCATACCCGAGGCTCTTTTCTTTCCATTGCTGGCAATGTATTTAGGAAATATAAAGGTCATGAAGAATTATTTAAGAGAGGTTTTTTGCTTTAGGAGAGAATGTAGAATTGTTTTTTCTCCTTTAACAAATTCTTTTAGCAAGTTAGTAGGCTAAAAAGATTCTTTACAATTATATTGTTAATTTTTATTTTTTATATTATTCATTAATTTAATTAAAATATTTAAATGTTCCTAAGTAGTCGTTTCCCCAGTTACATGTCTTTGGCTCATGTAGCTCATGCTTTGGTAGTGATACTTCATGTAACTTACTTTTCACTTACTGCTTGAGAATTAGCATGGAGTAGGCAAGGAAGATTCTGCAGTCTGTCCTTGGTGTGCTCAGCTCAGGCAATCCCAGTGAAGTGTCTCCCCCACCACATTCTTGAGGCAAGGTCAGACACCAGAAGGTCCTGTCCCCTTGCTATATGCCAAATTCCTTTCTCAGCACCTGTGTCTGAACCAGCAGCAAGCTTCCCCTTGTCAAACACATGGGGTGATGAGCTGAGAGGTGAAGGACCTACTTCTTAGCCTGTGTTGGGAAGGGCAATAGGAATACCACAGTTCAGTGTCTCACTCATTTTCTTGCAAGTTTTGATACTTCTTTTGTCTAAATTATATTTTTCTTTGATCTTGCTCTCCTTACAAGAAAGCCTGTCATACAGAATCCTTATCTATTTCCCAGTAAAAACATCAGAAAATCCCTTCCAAGTGTGCAAAAAGGACATGCTAGAAGCAGTGGGAGAGGCAAAGGTGGAGACAAACAAAATAGAGGATTAAGACTGTTACTGTAATTTATAATTCCACTGCCATCACTTTGTTTGCAGCAGGGCAACACTGTTACCCTTTCTATGGAGCCAGCCTGGATTTTATTGGCCTCCAGGTCCACCAATACAAAAAATTTTGTAGACAACAAAGCAGAATAAAACACATCCTGTGACTTGTGGAGGTGAAATCCACAGCACTACACCCCATCCAAGGTGCTAGTGAGTGAGGCAAGTGAGGAGGGCTGACACCAGTGCCCCAGCAGTGCTGGGCTGCAGCACAATGCCAAGGAGCATCCCTGTGCCCTGATTCCTCAGCCAGAATGGGTACTGGCACCCCCTTCTAATGGACAGAAACACAGCAGGCTTCCTCTTGTCACCTCCTTGCTGTCTGCAGCACTCAGCATGCCTCACTCCTGACTGAGCCTGGGAACAACTTTAGGCTGATCAGATTAACTTTATAACAAGGCACAAGCAAGCAAATGACCCCTGCTTCTAGAATTCTGCAAGGAAATTTGCAAGGAAATTCAGTTTTGGAAGGAAATGCAGGGTTTAAAGGAAGGAGGGTTTTTTTCCTAACCCCACCCTAAAAGGCAAGGTGTTACATCCTTTTAACAAAAACTGGTATTATTAGCTATTTTCAAACCCACTTGAAAGGCTCTGGTGATTTGCCCCCAGTGCAGAGGCTGTACTGAAGGCTGCAATAAGAAAACTGCAGTTTAAGCATTTTCACACTTGGGACTTAAACTTCCATTTAGGTTTTTATTTGCTACAACCCCGAAGTGGCTACAATGTCATGCCTGAAGAAATGGGGCTTGAGAGATGATTATAGTTTTATGTGGAACAAGAGCTGTTATGAATCGGAAGACAGATGCTAAAAACTGAGTCAGATAAAGGTACCCACTTTGCACTTGCAAGATAGCACAACGCCTTCTGCTGTGTTGCAATCTTTTAATCTCTGTCAGCACATCTTGTACTACAAAATAAGTGTGGATCATGCATATGGATATATGGGAAATATTTATTTTAAGTAGACTACAAACTGCCATACATACGTGTAAAATATAATTTTAAAGTGCACTGTAAAAGTACTTGAGGATTACAGAAGCTTAGCAGTATTGAGCCATCATATACTAAAAATATCTTGCTATCTTGCTGTAGATAACTTTCTGAATTGATTGTGCAGACACCAAAACATAACCTAAATACAATAATGTCACTCTTTTTCTTTTCTCTTCTCTTTACCAGTTCCTGTACATTTATTCAGACGTAGAATTTATCCATCTGTAGATCACAGACACACTCATCTTCAGCATCAGATTTCAAATTCATGACAGCACCTATCCAAGAGTAAGTTAAGCAAGGAGGAAATCAGGCTAGGGCATGTGTTGTGTGTCGGTAAGCTCAGGGCAGAGTGGGGAATGACAGCAGCAGGGAATCTCTCCCTTGTGGCTGTGCTGCAAGTGCACTCCCTGGAAGGGCTGTGTGGGACTGGGGGCACAGCCCACGGGCAGGACGTGTGCTCAGGGCTGATTGTGAGCCCTGCTGAGAGCTCAGCCCGCGCTGGCTCAGGGTGTGGAGAGCCATGGCTTGCACAGGTCACTCCATGGCACCAGGTTCCAGAAGAGAAAACCTGAGCTGCTACTGGTGACGGGGCATGGGACAGAAGGAGCTTCATTTGTCTACAAGAACCCCGTGTAACTTTCTTGAGCGCAAAATTAGCTTATAAGTGATACTTTCTCTGCAGTTACTGCTGGCCCTGCCAGACCTTTGCTACAAAATCGTTTGTCAAAGCCTGAAATAGCACCAACTGTAAAGCTGATGAGACATTAGGACATGCACGTTTCACACATCAACAGTTTCCATTTATACTCATAAATGTGTATTTTGCACTGCTTCACTTCTTAGATGTGAGGGGCAAGGGGGCTGCAAGAAGCCCAATGCTTCCCAGAGGTCAAAGAAACACATCTATAAGATGTCACCTGTTCCCACTCGCCCTTAACAGAAAATAATGGGGATTAGTTACTGTCTAAATCTGGAAAATGCCAGAATAAATTTCTCTTTAGGAAAGGGAAATCCTTTATTTGAAGTAGGATCCTTCTTGCCTAACTTGAAGTGTCTTTGTCACCATCCACACACCCTTTTTGGTGTCTGGCAAGAAACATGCATTTCCAAAGCATAGTGAATTTTCTCCGCACAGACTCATTTAAAACAGGTCAGATAAATTGCCTTTTAGAGGTGCCGGATTGCAATGACTATAAGAGGAGTCTAGACAATTAGCTCAGAGACAGAAGTCTGTGCTGTAAACTTCTAAATGAGGAGGAAGTAATCTCATCCTTGTATTCATAGGGCAGTTGCCACACTGGACAGACTTTCCCTTCTATCACCTTTTTCTCTCAGACAAATTCAGGAGTGACTGTGCTGGATTACAAACAAAGGTTTAAGTAGATTCCCAGATCTCACTTTTGATTTCACAACCTTAAATTCTTCTAAATTCTCACTTTAGTCACATGTAGCCTTTGCTGGCCCTTGCAACCTCTGCAAACTGTCACACCTTACAAATAAGACCAGTGGTGGTCTACACTGGTGCATCGTGGCCTTTACCTCACTAAGATATCCATACAGTAAACTACATCCCTTTGGAACCGAATGTGGCAAAAAATGTTACTAATATGGATGGGCTTCTCTGAGCTGAGTGATACCACTTTATTATGGCTTTGACCAAAATAGTTGCAAGACCAACTGTGTGAAAAAAATTTTAATGCAAATATTGGAGGGGGGTTGTATAATATTTTAGTCCAGACCACGTTTGAGTTTTTCAGGATGTTTTTGCATGTGACCTTTCAGCGTGTCCCTGAACTGCTTTTGAGTCTCTCACTATGCCCGAATGCACAGATAAATACACAGATGTGTGAGGGTTTGTAAGCATGGCCAGATCTCATGCCTGCCTTATCTCTTTAGCTAAGGAGAGCTGGGAGAAACAGCCAGACTGGCAGCATTACCCTGGATAAACTAAATTATAACATTTGCTTCTCTCCTAGAACAATGCTGCTGTAGCTCTGGTGGCTGGGATTGAGGACTCTTGGTACTGCTACTGGTGCACAGGAGCACCCAGCTGAAAGTTAGGCTGTGGCCCTGGGTATGTTGTTTGGTGGGAATGCTGTGGGGAGCATCCAGGCCACTCATGAGCCTCTGTGGCCACTTCTGTTGTGCCAGCACAGCTGTCCACAAAGATGTGCCGTGAACTTGGGATCACCAGTGGCCAGGAAAACGCTGCCCTGGCACAATGGAGACAAGGGGACATTCAGAGGGAGGAGGAACAGCTGGAAATAGGAGAATGAGGATTTCTTAAGAAGCCATGTCTGGCCATAGTCTGACCTTCCCACTGTTTTCAATCAATGGAAAAGGCAGTCTTGAAACTTGGTCCAGTGCTACATAAACCCGATTATATTTAGCAAACTTGGTGCATTTTGGATCTTATTTTCCAAATGTCCAAACCTTTTTCTTTTCAGTAACTTGAGATATTGTCTTTCTGATGTCAAATAGACAACAATGCAGTGTGTGAAAGAAAGGTATTCATGTCACAGCTGTTCTCTTTTCTATAGTTATTCCTTTTTCTCTTAGGTTGTCATCAGATACTTTTGGTGTGAAATTAAAGAGAGGCTTGCAAACAGCTGCTGATACATGCAATATGCTGTTGGATTTATTTCAGACTGTACCCCAACTATATTTTTTTACCTTCCCTCTTTCTCCTTCTCACCAAAAAAAACTCCAAAACAAAACAAGGCAAACTGTGTTTTACAGGAAAAGAAAAAATAAATCCTGAAAAGATCAAGTGTGTGCCCAGGATCTGATCCAACACAATACTAAAACCCTTTTAAAGTCAACTGCATCCCAAACAGTCTGTTCCTCTTGGTAATCTAGACCTTGAAATGGAAATTCTAGCAGAGCTGTGACTATTACTAATGCACTTAATACATTAGGAGCTCGATTTTGAATGCCTTGAGCACTTAGTCCCCCTGCTAAAGTGGATCAGAGCTGTGGTGGTGGAGTGTAGCAAGGGCAGTCCCATAGTCTTTGTGACCTTTTGTGAGCATTTGAAATAGATTGCATTTAATGATTTTAAAATGTCAAGGCCCATTTCAGGCAAAAAAAAAGAAAGAAATCAAATAGAGTTTCTGGACAGCGTAATCTTTTGAAACGAGTCCACAGACATCCTTAGACATAAGACAATGGGGCTGAAATATAATGGAGGTTGAATATATTATATTTCAGAATCAGGTCTCAAAAACAGCAATTTCAAAATCCAGGCCTGCAGAATAATAATAATGTTACAGTACATGCCTGCCATAATTTGCTTTTTAGCTCATTCTGAATTACCTCAGCACAACCAAGTAATTCATCAGTGCGTAAAGCGTGCAGAGACTGGATTTGTGAATTATGCATGAAGGATTATTTTGCTCTGATGTTCTTCTGTGCAGTGTACACTAGAAAGCTGCACTCATGGCCCATGGTGCCTGGGTGTTGGTTTGTGGAATATACGGGGTCTTGTGTTATTTTTGAAAGCACAGGCAACTGTGATATGACGGTAGTAAGAAAACTGCATCAACACTATAAATAAATGATGGCTTTAAAATATGAATCATGCCATAAATAAATGATCTCTGCTTCCTCACATTCTGCCTCTCTGGAAAGCTAGTTAACTGAATGTGTTATTCACTACCCATATCCAACGTGGCCAAACAAGGTTGTTTACTTCACAGACAGATTCACCAAAGAGTACAAACTTGACATGTAACCAGTAATAAAATGAGGGCTGGCGACATAATTTGTCTGTCTAGTTCTGGCATGTCTCAGGTTCGAAGGAAGGTCTCTTATGATTTCAAATGAAGATGCAGAATTGCATCTTTTGAAGAAGGCATCCGAGTTAATCATCATGATTAAAAACAATAATGAGAAGTAATTTCTGATGCATTATATAGTAATCACAATAATAATAGCATGTTGAGATGAAGCTAAAGCTGCAGGCACATATTGGGTGATGGGACTGTCTATTAACATTTCACAAACACTAGCAATGAAAGCAATAAAAAAATACAGGAAATGTAGTATTAATGCACTACTTTTAATAAGTTAGCTTGACTATTGCAACTGTAGAGCTGGTGGAAGAATATAACTCATATAAAATATCTTGAAAAGTTCACTAATATTTTTATTTTAGGAATGCTTTAGGAAATTTTATCTTTCTAGAATTTTGAAACTATATGAAGGTGTCAGTTGATTTAGGAGATTTTTTTAGTTTTGTTGCTTTGTCTTACATTTTCCTTTTCTCAATTCCACCTTGGAAAGCAAGATGATTCACGCAGAGAAGGAAAACACTATAGATTTTTCTATATTTGATCAATAACTGTGTTTAGAAATGCAAGAAGGTAATTTCAGAATACAAACGTAATTTTTCACTAAAGCACCAGCACACTTTATAAAATTCTGACCTTTTGTCTATATCTTGTAAGAAAAAATTCTGTTTGCTTCTCTAGTCACATTTAAGCTCACTCAGCCTAAGAATTAGTTATGCCAATTTTGAGGGTAAAACATCTGCGTGAATTTTAAGGAGTGAAAAACAATTTTAGCAATAAACAATTTGAGGCTTTAACCATTCATCTGCTATTTTCATTCACCCATTCTGTTTAAAAGCAAGTGATCAATTCTTTATTGGAAAAAAATATTGATGTCTATTTCTTTAATCTGCTGTGTAGTTTACTCCCAAAATTTTAGTCACAGATATTTACTGGGAAAAAAACCACAAACTCAAAATTGATATGGCACTGGGATCACTGCCAAAGGTAAACTTAATTTGTGAGGGAATGCATGAGAGGTATCGGAAAAAAACCATGAACAGAAACCAGCAGCACTCCCCAGGATGCCACCCCCAAACCTGAAAGGTGCAGGAAAAAATATCCATGGGATGTATCCCAGTCCATGATGACAACTGCCAGAAATAGCCCGTTGCTCATGTGCTACCCTCAGGAACACAAGTAACACTGTGCTTGAAACACAGCCATTTCCCAAGAGCTCTGCTAAGGCCACTCACTGCAGGAATCACTGCTGGATGGTCATTCTGCCCAAGAAAGTCACTCCAGACCAAGACAAACATTTCAGCACTCTGGTGGTAAGGCAGGTGGTCCTGCATGGCTGTGGCGTTCAACAGGCACGAAAGGGACTGCAGTGAGAAAAGGGGACACAGAGCTCATCTCCTGCAAACATCCACATCAGCAACTGCTGGCTGTGGTGGTGACTTCCTGAAAGGAGACCAGAGATAGTGTAGATTGCACTGTTTTCACCATCACCCCCAAAACAACTGCCAAATTGTTTAACAGATGCCAGGCTCTTGCCTGGTTTTAGTTGTTTGAGGCAAATTAAGTCCAATCATTTACGATAGCCTTTTCTGCATTACAGGCTCTGGGGTAGGGCTTGTTTCAGCCCTGTTCAGCTATGTGGAGGCTGTGAGGGTGGTGTGATCTAAGTCCTGGCTTCCACCCTGTGTTCAGTGGGAAGACATGGGCAGAGGCAGACACTGAACCCTCACATGTATATTAAACATCTGTGATCAGCCAGAGGCACCTTCTCAACTAGACTTAATGTCTAATGTTAGCATTCCTATAGATAAGCTGGCTAAATTCCCACCCTCTAAAAGCCAGGCTGGATTTTGAAAACAAACAATCAAACAAAATCCAGTATTAGAGGAAAAGTTCCCAGCTGATTGAGAGCCCTTGCAAATATTTGTGTATGTATCTGTGAATATCTGTGATGTGAAAGTTAATGAGTACTTTTAAAAATAGGTATGACAGAAATATTTTTTGAGTCCCATGCTGCTCAGCTAGGCTCTGAAAGAGTGATGGTTGCTCTACAGCAGGTCCTCTAGCAAGGACTGACATTAGTCCATAACTACCCCCGTGCAGAGAAGTCAAACAGTCTCTTTTTTCCCCCTGCAGCCAAGGACAGAGCTATCTTTTGGCTTCATACACGGAGGAGGCTCCTGCTTCTGATGCTGAAAAGGAGCTGTGACGTATGTCTGCAAGATGAAATTCTGCTCTAATTCCCCTGTGCTCCAGTTAGGCCTATGAAGGCAGCCTGTGGTTGTTCTTCCTAAAAAAGATTATGTGAGCAGCTGTACATTGTGGTCCTGTCTGATCTCCATCTTCATAATATTGCTATCAATTGCCACTGGAGTGCAGAAGTCCCCAGCACTCACGACCCTCAGCTCCTCCATCATTTAAATTCAGAGGTGGTAATGGTCTTGGGAAAAATCAATAGATTTTAATAAGTATTTCCTGAGGTTTATTAAGTATGAAACAGAACTGAGACACCCACTTATTGTTTATATCTGCTGTCAATATTGCTTTCTTTTCTTTTTTTTTTTTTTTTCATTAAACCAAAGCAGATGTGAGTTAGTCGTTGGCAGACTTCTGAAAACAGCTCTCGGTGCCTCTTTTGTGGCTTGCATAGGAAGGCTGCAGCAAACACTCCACATTGTGTCACCCATCCGTTGCTGCCATTGTTACTAATGAAATAGCAATGCTCTGATAAAGGGGTTACCTCTTAGATTTCATTGTTCACAAAATAAAACAGTGCTCTGAGAAACCAGTTCCACTGAGCCACAACAATTAATCCAGCTGAAGGTCTGGCCCCCCTATGCTTGAGGTAGACTCGGACTAGAAAAAAGAGCTGTCTGGCTAATACAAGCATGCTCTGTAGCCTTTGTCAAAACAGTTTTTATTCTCATACATTGCAAACCTCGGGCATTATTACAGGGTTTCATGGAACAGATGTTCTTGAATTTGCATAATGACAGACAGACTGCCTTTTCTTTATGAAAGGTCAGTAAAAACCAGTGCTACTGTTCAGCCAGTGCTGCCTTCGTTAAGCAATTCTAGGACAAAACTGCTTTGTCTTTACTTACTGTTTTCATGACCACTGCTTTGCATATTTTAGTCAGACAAAATTAAGGCCAAATCATTGGCTTATGTGACACCACATGGCTGTGTAGCTTTCCCTAATTCCTAAACATCAGGCACTCTTGTACAATTGTTCAAATAACAGGATCAAATCCTTAGCTGCAGTAAGACAGAAATTTCAGTGACACTAGTGAAGCTCTGTTGGTTGTTGCTGTCTAAGAGAACAGCTTGACAAAAGAACATCAAAAAACTGTGTGTTTGGCCTCAGTTTTAATTCCTTTCCTTATTTGTTGTGTGGGTAATTTTTTCCCACCAATAAAACTAAATTGACATGATGTTTCTAAGTAGAATAGCTATTTCTCATAAAGTTGATTGCTACTGAGCAGCAATGTATGCCCCCATGTATAAGCAGTGCCCCCATGTATAAGCAAGATGTCCTTTTATTGTGCTTTGTACATGCACATCAAATAGCTGGTGGGATAGTTTTAAATCTTCTACACCTAATGTCTCAGTGACAGACAAATTCCAGCATGGAGATTCCCCAAAGAGAAGTGCATGTTTGCCTTCAAGGGAAAAACTGAACTTTGTATTCTGGTCAGCATAAAGCTGGGGCATCATTGAGAAAGCTCATAGATGCAAAAGTCCTCATAGAAGGGCAAAACAAAGATAATGCAGTACTGTCAAGTCATTCTGGGATGCTTGAGACAGGAGAGGGAAACCCTTTGCCTAAATAGAACATGAAAACAAGTGCAATTTCAGGCTGTTAAATCCCTTAAGTGACCAAATAATGGAAGGTGAAGCAAAAAATTATATATTTTTCTCTAGGTAGCATATTGTCAATTTTCAATGAGATACACAGCTTCCACAGTATGTCTTCTTTTCCCCAGACTTGCACACTTGCTTTTGCTGTTACACTCCCTCAGCTAGATGATGATGTAAGAAATTCTCTCTTGCCTGTATTTCCAGTTGATCTGATACAACTAACAGAAGGGGTGGCTGCCTTCCACAGGTGCAACTGTGCATGAGCAGAACAGAACAAAGAACATGCAATCAGAAGTGGGCAGCCCATGCCCAGCCTCTTGATGGTAGAAAAGAGGAGAAGGACAGTGTAGATTTGGTCCTTGGACTGGTGGACAGCAACTTAGAGAGAACTCTGCTTTAAGTGGAACAATGTGAAATTACTGATAAAAGGATGAATACAAACATGGTGATTCCCTTGACAATCTAGTTTGGCTGGGATGAGAGGCATAGCAACCCTGTAAGCTGGAGTGGACACTGTCCCTCAGGGTACACAAACACAGAACAGCATCTTTTCCTTCCCACTAGGCCATGGGGAACCTGGAGGTGTCTCTGCTTCTTTCACACCAGCCATCTTAGTTCTGTTGATCCCAGCTGGGAAAGCCAGGGACATTTTGGAGAAGGTAGATGGAACACCTTATAGGTGGAAGGAGAGAGGACACAGCTCCCTTCCAAATGTAACTCTGGAGAGGAGAAAGTTTAAATAACTTGGCTGGTTTATTTCCTGGCTAGTGCTAAAAGCTGTGGCATGGTTATGTATTAGTCAGATGACTTGAAAACCATGTTATTTGCTCAAAAGCCATACTTCCTAATTTAACATTCATTTTGATAGATCTTCATTTCTCAGACAGGAGAGTTCACAGCATCAAGGCTCAGCATGAAGCTCTTTTCTCTGAATTATGCTTTTCTCTCCCTTCCACAGCCATTCTTTTCTCCTTTTCATCTACTTCTGTCCTAACAAATCTCCAAGCAACCTTCAAATGCAATTTCAGGTATAGAGGATGAATGGCACTGAAGCCTAAAGCTCTTCCTGGTTTAGGTTTAAATTCCCTAAAAGGTCGCCCTTTTCTTGGCTTGGTGAAAGATCAGGCTTTGGCAGCAGCTAGCCAACCCATACAGAATAACAGTAATAATATAAATTACTCCAGACTGGGCTGGGACAAAGATGGGTGAAGATATATCTATTTACCAAAAAAAAAAAAAAAAAAATCCCAGAGTTCCTTGTTTCATGCAATATGTATCTTGCTTAAAAATATATAAATGCACATTAAGCCAACCAACTTTGTACTCACTTAGCAGAATTTTAATAAGACATGCTATATAAAACTGTTCTACAGTTCTTCTGCCATTTAAGGATAATTTACACGTTTCATAAATTTTTCACTGTTTATTCCTTAAGGCAAGTACAGGTTGCACTTGTTCTTCAAGTGCAAGTTGAATTTGTTTGTGCTACTAATAAAAATAGGTTCCAATAATAGATCATTGGCTTGCCTGATAACATAGGAGGAGGAAAACCTCAGGATTTTCTGGTTTCTGATCTAAAGGGCTGATATAGTAGTTGGGAAACTGAAATTCATTTCAAAGTTTAGATTAAATTAACATTGTCTATTATCTGATGCATTCGTTTTCTCCAGTATGTGTTCCCTGTTTTTTCTAACAAAATGCTCTTGCAAAGTGCAAGATAGGAAGCCTGTGACAACCAGCCATCGTCAGAGATAAAAATATTTCATTATGCCACGTTTGCAAGTAGTATCTTCTAGTAAGTCAGCCAATATTGTTGGGAAAATACATGTTTCAAGATTTGACTTGTCTGTTTTTTATTTCTTTAAAATGCTTATATTTTTCCTAACAAGAGAAATTAATTTTTTTTCCAGGAGTCTACATTTATCCTGTCATTACCATAATGTCCATCTCTGCCTTCTTTTGATGCCTGAATTTTGACTCTGTGCTAGCTTCTAAGCTGTAGATGCTCACTTATGAATGCCAGAAAAAAAACTGAAGAATTTTAAAACTTCATTTTTTTCTTTGGCACTGGCAGAAGAAAGTAGAATTGAAAACAATTCTTTACATATTCACCATATAACAGGTGATCTCACAAGTTCAATCCCTGTAGGACAAGTAAGAGTTTAACTTTCTAGGCTACAATTTTGAAGGCTACCAGCTGACTGTAGGCTCCTACTTCAACTCCTGAATCTGTGCCTGTTTTCAACAATGATGATGTCCCTTTGAAATCTAGCCCCTATAAACCACCTTAAACATGAATTTCAGAAATTTCTTTTTATACACACAAGTATAAGTCTTGGAATTTGATCATGATACATTACATAATACATACATTAAGATGACCGAGGGTGATGAAGATTTCTAAGTCCTTTCTACAGTTTCTATAAGTGAGATTTCCTATTTTAAATCTAACAAAAAAAAATCTCTGTTCATCATGTCTCAGAAGCTGCCTAGCTGCTCTTGGATAGGAATGGGATGTGAATGTAGCTCAAGCAATGTCTTTGCCAAGAGCTCTGGAGGCTGGGCAAGGTAAAAGATAAAGATTTGGCATAACCCGAAATTTATCACTGAACTGTGCTGAGATTAGGAGGAGAGGAAGCTCTATGACAGGCTGGCCTTCTTAATCACACCTGAAGCAGGTATTCAGTCAGCAAATAAAGTTGCCACATCTTAATACTACAGTCAGAGAGGTACAAAAAGCATTTTGTATGACACAGGGAGAGGCCAAGTGGGAGAGATTCCACTGGAAGTGCCATCCCAGCTTATTAAGATGAGATGTTTTCCTGAAATAGTCAAACAGAGCAATACTGGGGGGAAAGGGGAGGTACCTGTGACTGAGATAAAATAGTGAAATGGTATCAGCATACAGTGAGAGAATCCAGCAATATTCAGGCCTAACCAAAAGCACTTCATGAAGAAACTCATGAACAGGATGCTAGGAATGTTTCCTTTCAGAGTGTTTAAATAAAAAATCAGAGGAATATGCAACTTCCATATTTCCAAGCTGTGTTTTTTCAAGCACTTGACTTGAAAAAAGATGCAAAAAAATATTTAGTGTTTTAAGCACATTCCCAAAGACTTATAACATTAAAAGTTAAAACATAATTTCTAGTATGTATGCAAAACTTATAGTGATGCATATATCAAGAAGTATTTGTCATATAATTTGATATTTGTATAAAAAGTAATTTTAAGGTTTGTTTGATAGTTGAAACATTATGAAAATTAAAATTGGTAACCTAAGTATTTCAGATTGAGAAATAATTGTGCCTTACAATTTCTTTGCTTATTTGAGCAAAGAAAAAAATGTTCTAAAATAAATGAAAATGTCAGACAAAGTTTCCATGTGAAAATTAACCTTAATGGAGCCTGAATATACACAGCAAGAACCAGGCTATAAGAGCCTTGGTACCCAGTGTGGGAAGGTTCATTCAATGAACCAAAACCTTTCTGCTAATTTTTGTACCCAGTTTACAAGCTGGTTAAAACCTAAAACTGTCACCGCAAAAAAAAAACTGTAGGCATGTGCATTTTCAAAAAGAAAGTCTTCCTGACATTTCTCTGGTCATTTAAACATAAAGATGTTTAACACAAACATAAAGAGTGGGTTTTTCCCCTTCTTTGGAGAAGCCTAGATTGTGAAAAATAGACAAGAAGTCAAAAGAGTCCATATTTTTCACCTACTGCCTTCACTTTTCAGTAATACATGGTCATATTTCTAACACATGTCCATAAACCCTCTTTTCAAAGTTTCTATTTGTCCTGAAGGATGCTTAAATACATTGGTCAGAGAGCTCTTCCAGCCTTAAGACTTTTTTTTTGTCCAGTCCATGCTCAGTGGCAAAACAGCACCCAAAGAATACAGAATCAGACCTAACAATGCTGTGAATTGCCATCAGGTCACATTTTGTCCATATTCTCCCTCCCTGTGACTATTTCAACTGCTGTCTGTCCTTGGGCAGTGGGATTTTTGGTTTGCCTACAACCTGAAGGTTAATATATGTTGACTTCTTCTGAAGTTTGAATACAGCCTTGTTAATTGAAAAGGCTCTGAAGAAAAATATCTGCTGCCTCAGTTTCTTAAAACAAAATTTTAAAAGAAAAGAAAGAAAAAAAAATAAAGAAAACAAACACACAAAAAAAACCCCAAACACAAACAAACACAAACAAACAAACAAAAAAAACAACCCAGCCAAAAATCAGTATGAAAATGAATAAGAGCTCACCCAAGTCTTGCTGGCAATTAACTCAAAACAGAGAAGTGAAGAATGTTAACATTAGAGCTGAGCCAGCTAAAGAGTGCAGATCTTCCACTGAACCCTGGGGCAGAATTGGGCATGTAGAGGCAGGTACTGTGTCATTTGCTAACATAGCTTTTAATTATTAATCACATAACCTATCTGGGTTCATCTTGAGCCTGCAGTTAGTATGGAAGGGAAGTATGCATCTTTCTCCCCTAGCCTTTTGCAAAACTGAAAGCTGGAGAGAGGAAACAGTTTCCACTAATAGCAAGCACCCCCCGTGGCAGCATAACAAATGATTTGTGTGTGTGTGTGTGTGAGAAAGGGGTGTCTGATGCACAGGATTGGCTTTCACTGTTGTCAGGCATTGTCTCAGTTAGCTGTGCTCTCCTGACCCATACTGTTCCTGATGTGTATGTATAGCTAAGTCTGGAACTTCTTGCACTTATTGTTGTGTCAGCTCAATGGGAGAATACAGGTAAAAGTCACATATTTTTAACAGCTTCTAGATGGGGCACTGTGCAGGTCTGAGCACACAGCCCCCATCATGGGACTAAGCTGGTCATGCACTAAGAGCCTGCAATCAGTAATCTGCAGAAGGAAGTCTAATGTTACGCTGACTGGGAGAGTTAGGGTGAAATCACTGAATTTCTGTGATAAGAATGTGCATCTTTAATGGATAACATGATACCACATAATTCTCTTCCTTGCTATCTGAATATGAAGAAAGAATGAATATATAGTTACAGTGCCATAGATAATCCCTTTTGGGGGTGTTGTGTTCCTTTGCACATGTGACTTGCTCCCTTGTGAGCAGAGTGTGCTGCTCTGGCAGTGACACTCTGACTTTTCCTGTCTTTTGCATTAGGTTTCTCATTTCCCACCCTACCTGTGGAACAGGCTTTTGGGCAAGTGGTTTTTTTTTCATGTTGAGTCATTATATTATACTTTAAAGATGTATAGAGAGGTTTCCTTTTGTCATACTTCATCAAATGTGAGATGATGTTCCATACCTAATACCTAAAATTGTTATCATCTGTTAAAACAAGTAAATTAATAGCAAAATAACTATGGAAAATGGTGTAAAAATACATCAGGTAAGTGTTTTTAAATATAATGTTATTGATCAATTGGAGTTTGACAGATTAAATAGCAAAACTGAAATGCTTTTTCATGTCTTAGGCTTAACCGTTATCATTTATCAGAACAAAACCAGAAAGCCTTATAAACAACAAATCAGGTAGTGATGATTTTATAGCTGCATCAAGAGGTTTGCAGCATAACTAATTTAAATGACAGGAAGATAAGCATTTTCAAGATTTTTTTTCGTTTGTTTTATAAAAACATGCAGAAACCTAGCAGCCATTCTGTTAAGTGAAAGAGGTAAAATCTTCTGCTAGGTCCTGCTGAATTACTGCTACCCTGCAAAAACAATGCAAGCAAGCAGCAATCTGTTCCTGTGCAATGTGTTCCACTCAATATATGCCAGAGGTGCATGTCTGTCTGTGCAGACAGATGTGCAACTGGATTTGCAGATGATGGTGAACTGGGTACTTTTTCCAGAGTGACAATGACAAAACAGATCATTATTCCATTAATCACAGAACCAGATGATCTGTTACTGAGTCTTCAGGAAGACTAAGTTTTTGGTTTTTCCTAAAAAGTTCTTTGAAATAAAATGACCGAAAAAAATGGCTAAAAGTTAAAAGATCAGATGCTGAGCAGGAACAGGGGAGAAAATCCTCAGATAATGAATCTCTAAATCAGAATCTTTAGAGGATGTAGGCATCTTTCAAAAAATGCAAAATAAATCTAAGATTTTTTCCTGTCCTCAGAATTTCTTGCTCACAGTCTGTCTTGTGGGTATTGTGGGTTCCTCTCTGAGACACTTTAGATTTTTAGGGGTAAACTGGATTCTGCTCAGGAGCTGAGGGACTCAGGGTCTTGAGGGCAATTTTAGAGAACAACAGAGCAGAATAAATGCCTAATGCCCAACAGAAACAGGACTTGACATAAATACAGCAGAACTTGTGCCAAGGGAAGAAATAAAACAATAGATATTAGACCTATGAAGAATTGAAGGTCAGTATCAGGGTTCAGGTACAAATCCAGAGGGCTTTGGGGTTCAGGTCTCCTTCGGGTGGAGAAGCTTTATCTTTCCATGGCCATATTTAAAACAAAGCATTTGGCTGAGGAAAGGGATTACTACAGGAAACAAATAGCTGAGAAGTCCCTGCTCCATGGAATTACAATATGACTTTGGTTCAACCCTCCACAACTACTCTGTCCTAGCACCACTTCTGAAGATCATAAAGATCCATGCTGTTCTTGGGACATTTTAGCTTTGCAAAAATCTGGCTATCAAACAATAATGAGCTCTTTTGACATTGCAAACAATCTTTATGCTCTGAGCTAGATCCTGCTGGCATTTTTTAGCATTATTCTACTGAGTTTCTGGAGCTTTATTAATTTAATCAAAACGGAATTTTTTTTCCTTTAGTTTAGAAACAGGTATCTCCTGATAATAGCTATATATGCACAATTTTGTAAATGATTGAGTCAGTTTACCTGAAATTAGTTGCATATTTGTTGTGCAATCTTCACACTAGAATTTAAAACCACATGAAAAATTTTACATGAAAATATTACTCTATTATTAAATTTTAAAAATAGAT
The DNA here is from genome assembly GCA_013396995.1 of Dicaeum eximium. Classification (NCBI taxonomy): domain Eukaryota; kingdom Metazoa; phylum Chordata; class Aves; order Passeriformes; family Dicaeidae; genus Dicaeum; species Dicaeum eximium. Next base: position 4,884 of record VWZP01001465.1, on the reverse strand, counting down.
TTGATTTATTAAAGCAACATACACAAATATGAATGTCAAAGATTAGCAGAAGACAGAGGCAATTAGTGAGAAAAAAGAAATCTGTCCCTCTATATGTGAATTCACAGAATATGTTTGAAGATCATAGCTTTCACACCTTGTGAAGTTTCTTTGTCACTTAACAAAAATGTGGTGTGATATACAAAGAATAGAAAGGTCATAACAGTGCTTAGAGACCAGCTTTGACAGTCAGTGCAGCCTCAGAGAGAGAAGTACACAAATATAGCTTTTGTAAATACAATCTTTTTTCTTCTGATCTGCCTGAGGGATACACTTGTTGTGAATTTTATTCATTTGGACTTTTTGTGATGTAGATAAATCATAATTTGCTTTTAGGTAGCAAAGCTGAAAATGGAAAGTTTTGAAGATTACCAAATGGAACACATATATTTAAAGAAGTATTAGTTACCTCTTTCTGAAGGAGAATAAGTTGGGGAAATACCCTCACTTTCACCTGGTTGCTGTTGTCTTGCCAACTCTCTTTCTCTAGACTCACAAACCAGACTGATTTTAAATGAGATACTTTATTTCTTATTTGGATGCTGGCAATTGAAAGAACACATCATAATGCATTTATTTGAAATTATTTAACTTTGAATTAGAATGTGCTTAAGACACTTTAGAAAATAATTAATATATTTAAAACATTTTGAAAAGGAAGACCTCTCACCTAATAAGCTTTCATAGTATGCTATGAGTGATCAAATACAGCTGCCCTTTAAAATGAGGTTAAATATGATAGGGCAGAAAAGAGAAAAGGCAGTAACCAACCTACCAGAAGGAGGAACAAAGGTAGAACTGCTAAATCAGGTTCTTTATCTTTATAACATCCCCTCTGAAGTTAAGCTTCTCCTTCCGTTTACTGTCATGTGCATTTCAGAAATCAACATTCACAGACCACAGAAAAATGTGAATTTTAGCATATGAATCATGAATATTTAATTCTCATTTTTCATGTGTTTTTCAAGAACTCTTGACAATTATTTCACAAGATGGATTTTTCCCTATGTGAAAACAAAAGTCTGCAACAGCTGAACTTGGATATTTGATAAGACAACTGTTGACAGAAACATTTGGGGATTCTGCTGTGCAGAAACTTTAGACATGCCATTTTTCAGCTGTGATTCTGGATTCACTAAAAAGGCAATTTGCAATGTATATGCACCAAGACCTGTAGAGTCACATAATTTACCCATGTGTGTAGGTACTGCAGTTGAGTAAGACATAACCCAACACTTCTGTTCATGCACAACTCCCACAATGTATATTTTTTGTGTACTGAGACGTGGAAGATGGGCCCAGACATGGATTGTTTGAGGTTGGGTGAAAGCTCCTTGACATGACTCACTGTCTCACTGCTCCACAGGGTCCAGCACAGCTGAGCTAGCACAAAATCACATCTAGGGCAAAACAGCTTCACAGAGAAGATGCTGCCCATACAGAAGGCCCTGTAGCAGAGCCTTCTGCTTTGAAATTAACAGTATTTAGTCACTCAGAACCTCACTCGTGCAATTTACCAATTCTCTGAAATATATTTCAAGTGGCAATTTTATTAAAGACTAAGTTCTGTGTCAACTTCTAGGGATGTGCATCAAATGTGAACTGAAATTCAATCCTTTGGTGTCAGAAAGCTCTGGTGAGATATTAAGAGAAGTTAAAGAACATAGGAGTTGAATAAACAACTTCTGTTTTGACTCAGTGTTATAAAATATATCTTGAATTACAGGCTAGGTTTGTGGTAGGCTTTCTGCCGCTTAAGAATGGCACTAAAGGGCTATAAAACTATATTAAACCTGATTTAGATGAAGCACTTTTATAACAAACTCAGTTTGGGGTTAGCATGAGTCAAAATAAACCTATCTCTCAGTTCTTTCTTTCTGAAGCCCTGTGGCATAAGAAGAGACCAGGGAGTGACATGACAGCTGGCCTAAACTCCAAAGTGGACTCACAGCTGCAGAGGACGCAGGCCAGCAGAGATCCTCTGCTGCTCCTAAAAAGGCATCTGCTTTGTGAAGCTCACAAGTTCATCAGATCTCATTCTGGGGCCCTTGAGGTGTTGTATCACAAAGCAGTGAGAGTAAATCAATATTGTCTCATTCCATATAATATATAAATAAGGGAAGTAACAACCATTGCAGACATATGGTTTGGTCTTCTGCCTAATGCAGGCTGAGAACTCCCTTGAAAATTTAACTTCTCCATGAGATTTTCACCAAAAAACTGCAAAACTACATCAGGCCTCTATTTGGCCCAATACACTGTTATTTATTTCTACTAAAGTCATGTTTGGAAATTGCAGCTGAGATAAGGTGTCAGGCAATGCATGAAAGGGCTTGAGTCATCTCTCCTATCTTTATCTATCCATAGCTTAACATCTGGTTTAAAGCGTTGTCACAAGGAAGAGGTAGTGAGAATAATGTTCAGAGAGCAATTAATGTTATTGCAGTCTTAGACAAGGGAGATGATTCATTCCCCTGAAGTGTCTCTCTCTCTTTTTCTCTTTATTAAATGTACAGAGAGGCTGGAAAACTAACTGCAATGAGACTCTTTCTTTTTGAAGGCTATTGTATGATGAAATGAGTCTCATCTTACTGCCTCTAAAAACTTACAGTCTAAATTAAGTAGACCATGGACAGGAAGGACAGTAATTACACAAAGATAAGAACTGATTTCCCTAGAATAAGACAATTGCCTTGCCAGGTGATTCTTCCCAGGATCCTTTGGCCCCTTCAGTTTTTTTCAGGGAATTTCATACAGTAATATCTAACAAACATGGAAAAGAGTCCTTCCATTTGTCACCTGCGCAGGTAGGTAGTAAGACAAAGAGTCAGTTTTGTCAAACATTTCTACACAGTTTTCAAATATAACTTGTTCCTTTCCAGGCAAAATAGGTGGAACAGAATGAACTGTAGTAACTTGATAAGTTTACTGCAGTGTTGTTAAACTATTTACTATTTACTTGTTTACTATTACTATGTAGGATTTTCTAAGTAGTCTCCAGAATTATTTCCAAAAGTTAGTTCCAGTTACACTGGAAATGATGGAAAAAGACAATTAATCTTCCTGACTCTCTGCTTTCTTTTTTCAAAATTGTTCATTGAAATAAAACCTAATAAACAATAAAAAAAATGCATGGAACTTCTCCCTGTGACATCAGATAACACCTTTGCCAGACAACACATCTTTCTTTGTAGAATGTTAGGGAAATCTAATACTGTTGCTGAATGTGTCATCAAACTACTTTTTCAGGATTGATAAATAGAAGATTGAAAAGGGAACACTGAGAAATATTCATAGAAACATCAAAAATCCAAAATAGCTATATTCACCCATGAAGGTATCTTATCAGTCAGAATGAGTGCTCAAGTAAATATATGTGCTAAAGACATAACTTCATTTATAAAATCAAAAAACCTGTAAACAAAGGTACGGAAATGTTATCAAATGAATTGATAATATTGTATAAATCAATTCTGTGTCCTTGTCTGGAATACCATGTTCAAAAAAAGAAGCTGTAGCAGAAATAGGTGGACTTGTGTGGAATATGAATGAACAATGATACTGAAAACATAGATTTTTGGTGCATGAGAAAAGAATGTGTAATATAAAGATATACAAACAAACCCACAAATACACTGCTTTTTACTGAAAATACAAATCACCTTCTGGCTTACATAAAACAGGAATTTCCTCTGGCTGCACTTATATTGCTTCCTTCTCTAAATTGTTTAGTCATGTAATTCATGTAATTCAAGACTTCTTGTAAGGAAAGGAATGTGAATAAAATACATAAACAACAAAGAAGTCAAGCAAATGTGATTGAATATTGAATATTAAGGTGGCTAGTTTTATTGAATATTAAGGTGGCTTGTTTTTATCAGCAACATAGCTTCAGCACGATATTTAAGAACTGTCTGCATAGTTCATAGTTTACAGGAAGTGTTGTCCAACTCTCTTTGGTTTCAGAGGTCTGGCCCTGAGTGCAAGCTTATTTAGTGATTCCTGGAACAAAGCTGAGCGCATGTGAGAGGTCTCTGGTATCAGGAAAACTCATTAAGGATATGAAATCAGATCATTTCAGTGCTGTTCTCATGGTGTGTCAGATTTGAGCATATAAAACAGTGCAATGTGTTTGAGCTTACGCTGGTTTGCTAATATTGACTGAATAAGTATGTGGGTATGAAAATATCAGCTTTCATTGCCTTCATCAAACTACAGCCCAGGGGTAGTTTGGAGGATGTCAGCAGCAGGGAGGAATCCATTACAGTCTTTTACACATCCCTTCCCTCAGAACCTGTGACTCACAGCTCTTGTTTTTATTTTCTCCTTCACAGCAGCCAATTTAGAGATAGGCGACCTCTGATCCAAATGAAAGCAACTATTTCTAGCTGTTGATGGCATTTAGCTACAGTGTTATGCTGTTTCCCTCGGGCAAGAAGTCTCTCAGCTCTGTAGCGAACACCGGTGCTTCTCTGAACTCCTTGCTTCCTGCGTCCCTGCACTGGAGCTCCCAGCGGGATCCCAGGCTCCCTGCTCCAGCCGTGACGGGACCGGCGGTGACACAGCCGTGGGACAGCAGCCAGCCCGCAGGGCACAGGGCAGAGCAGCTGCTGGGAGAAGCCAGAAGCGCCCTCAGACTGCGTGAGGCTGTGGCTGGACACTTTCCCAGAGCAGCTCCTGCCTCCCGATCCCGGAACACGGCCTGGCACCAAGGCCGGACACACCGGGCAGCAGCTGGCGGGACAGGCCGCGCTGCGGATCACAGGGAGCCAGGCTGGAGCAGCCCAAGGCTCCCCGAGCTGCCGGGCCGGGGTGCTCCTGATGCTCGGGCACACACAGACACAC
>VWZP01001463.1:358705-375035 GCA_013396995.1 Dicaeum eximium | reverse complement strand
GAAGTTTTTCACAAAAAGAGTGAATAAATTCTTGAATAGTCTGCCTGGTGAGGTGGTGGAGTCACCATCCCTGAATGTGTTTAAAAAAAGACTGGATGTGGCACTCAGTGCCATGATCTAGTTGAGGTGTTAGGGCACAGGTTGGACTCGATCTTGGAGGTCTCTTCCAACCCAGACATTCTGTTATTCTGTGATTCTGTGTTTTCTAACAACTGGTTTTGCTCCATGGAGCTGTTTCTGAAATGGCACCTCTTTTAAGAAGAACTCAATCAAGATGTGTAGTAAAGTTACTTAAGAAAGACACAGCCTGAAACCAAATAGTCAGAATTAAATCCCAAAAAGACACTTACACCTCCACTACTGTAAAAGGAGACACCTGCTCAGCCATGAATAATGAGGGCTGCAAGATCTAGTGTGCTCTACATCCATCTGAAGATGGATGTGATCTAGGAAGCTGAAAGATTAGGAACTGTAAAGTCTGACTATTGGGAGAAGCACATAGCTGTTGGACCAGCAAATGTTATTTAAACCACCTGGAGACAGCATTCTCACAAATACTACAGTGCATGTGTAAATTGCCTACCAGATGAACAGCATGAGGAAATTATGGGGGTTTTTTAGTAAAAAAAGGGAAATGCTTAAAATGAAGGACTATAAGTAACTTATTTCTAGATTACCTATTGAAAACTCAGTAAATGTCACATCTCTAAAGTGTGATTATTTTATGTAATCATTACTTGAACTGTTTTTCAAGAGATCTTACTATCCACTCAAATAATTTAAGAGACCGTATTTTCACATCAATGATCATTGTTCCTTCATATTTGTGTGATCAAGTAGCCACTATAGAAGAGTGTTTGTGAGAATCAATAATTTGATTATTTCCCACTGATGTTTAGCAACCATTTACTGTTGCTATGAAGAACAATCACTCACCACCATTTCACCAACATCCAACTCAACATTCCTATTAAAAAAAATCCAACAAGGTCATTCATTCCTGAAGTCCACAGACAAGAATCAAGATTTTCCATCAAGTGCTGTATCTAAGAAGAAAAGCTCTCTCACGGATTTTCTATAATACCATGTCCTTCACTGCCGGATTTACTGGCACTGTCACAGCCATAGGCTGAGTTTCTGCGTGTTAGCAGCTCAAAGATGGATTTGCAGAAATGGAGCTACAATGATCCATTACCTGCTTCTCATGAACCAAATCTGTGTCTGCAAGAAGTACTGAATTACAATTGATTTCCTTTGTGTCAAGCTGGACAAAGAGGTCATCCTAAACTGAGCTACAGTATATTTCTTTTTTGTGTCTCAACTTTTCTTTTAAAGGCAATAAACAAATCTACACACTTCAGGACAACATTCTTCCATGTAGTAGAAGCATTTTATTAATTCCCTTTCCAACACCACAAAATGGCCATAAAGTTAATGTAAGTTGGACAGCCAACTTTTTCTTTTAAGGATATTTCCAACACATGTGATTAATACTCACAAGTAAGCAGCTTTTCCTTCTTCCAGTTCTTTACTTTTTCCACTTGAACCACTCTTTTTCCCACAGATCCTCCTGGTGATGCACATGAGCAATCCACATTGTCGTACAAAGAAGCAGCTAACATCGGTCACAACCAGGATTAACAAAAGGGCTGCCACTCCCAGGCCAATGACAGCACCAAGTCCAAGACCATTAAAAAGAGTGTCTTCAAGGAAAGAAAATTAAGATATATTAGTAACATTAATCCTAAAATATATTCCTCTAAGATGTTGGTCAGGAGATTAAAGAATGTTTAGGAATGAATAATTCAGAAATTATTGGAAATAAACAGTCCTGATGATTAAGCATATATAGTACCTGATTAAAATCACAAAAAAACCCATTTCTTCTGCATAATATTTTCCAATTGCCAAAATTACAGTAAGTTCACAGAAAATAAAAGACATTATTTAGTAGCAAATAATATCACATCTTAACATTCCCTGACTAAAAGTATCAAAAGGCAGCCTAAGGAAAACATTTTCAATGTTCAGCATGAACGTTGATATAAGTTTTCTGCATTTCAAATACAATTAATTAGCAGTGGTGCTAAACAGAATTACTGAAAGGTTTAAGAGACTGACAAGCCAGTATTTATTCTTGTAATTTTCTGAATTAGAGTAAAAATTACTTAATTCAAGCTATTTAATCTGCAAACAGTTGCACACAGTCTTAAATAACTTAATACGGGGGGAAATATGCGTATCATCAAATGATTATAGGGTTAAGACCTCATCTTCTTTAGTCTTGTACCTTGAAAACGCAATCATACACTTCAAAATAAACATATTACACACCTGATCTTGCTTTCTGTGTTTGAATTTTGAGAGCTGATGCTTAGCTAATTTTACTTCATTACAAATTTCAAGATAAGTATTTTAATGTGCCTCGGTTGATATTCCCATGACCGCAATGCTGCAAACTCTTTTGAATAGTGTGATTCTCAAGAGTGCGTGAACTCAGATGAGGCTTATAGATGCGAGGATTTGTATCTGATCATTGTCTAGGGGAAAAAAAAGGCTCATGCATCTAGCTAATGCAAGAAGATGCCAAAGTAGCTCAGAGATTGGCCAGTGACAATTTCCAGGTGTGAGACTGTGCTGAGTACACCCCAGGGGAATGGAACTGGGTGTGTTTGCCCATGGGCACTGCACACATTCCCTGGAGCAATGGCTGAGTCAGCACCACTTAACGGGACATTTTCATCTGCTGCTCTGACTGTTCCCAAAACAAGAGCAAGATTATTCTGACCAGAGATTACTTGAATCCTGTTGTAACAGACAGTAAACCATTACATAATGTAACATAATATAAATATTTTAATTAGGTTACTAATATCATCTTCCTCTTCTTTCTCTTCCAACTCCCCTATACACTATAGATTGTTTTCAGATTAAGCACAGCATTTAAGCTTTTATATTTCAGCTTAAATAATTTTAATGACAATATATTTAACACTTCAAATGTAATTTGAAAGTTATTCTAAATCAATAAATATATATTCTTTGTCTAGTTTTTGTTTGGAACTCTAAAATGGAATAGTAAAAACATTTTCAAAAGAAGGGGAACATTTTACTTCTTAAGCAATTGACTTCATTGTCTATTGTATGGATTGTTTTATTATAGAAATGATCTTCACAATGTTATTATACAACAAGCTAGAATTCAATGTATATATTTCCATGGATGGATAAGCAGAAAAACAGACATATTATTTCAAAGTATTTTCCCTTGTTCAGAAAGACTTAAAAACCACTATATAAATTATAAAAATAATGGTGCAGCAATGAAATGATGTCTCATTTATGCATTGCCCCATCAGCAATGTCAGAAGTTGATGTTTTAAATGAATTTGGTTTTTTATCTTTTTTAAATAACAGCATTCCTACTTAAATATTATACTTTCTGATACATCTTCCAAAACTTATTTTATCCCTATATCCACCCACACATTTAGTGAATTCCTTTGAAACCTTCAGTAATTTTTGTTTACCGGTATGAATTGTCAGGAAGATACAAGTAGATATTTAATTCCAGTTTATTAAAAAGCTCATATATTTCAATTGTTATAATATCAGCAAAATTCTATAGTCAGCTTTAGAGACCTCATACAGTGAATCTCTGTACCTTCTCAACCATCAACTAGAATGTGAAGGAGAAAAATTAGAATAATTTAATCCAAATTTTGAAAGAAATTCAGCGGTTTTTTACTGGTTTAGTTTTAGAGTATTTTTTTTAATACAGTGTTAAGAAGTTTTTACTATGAAGAGATAAATTCTCCACTGCTGTAAATAGAACTTTCAGTGTCCTTGGAACATTGTGAAATGGCAAGGTTCTCATCCTAAGTGATTCAGTGTCAGAAATTACTACACACTATCTTCACTGGTGAATGAAGGAAATGTTTACAGTCACAATATTGCTCCTTTGTATAGTATTTGCCACAGTTGTGTGAGACTCTCTGTTTTTTCATTATTAATTTTCTTTGTATGGGTGAGACATCTCAGACACAAGTATTTGACTGCTGCATATCTCACCATCTCTTCATGGCTGATTGTTTCCTTTACATTCAGCATTCCCCATCCTTGCTACAGTAAACAGTAAAAGAGTTAACAGTAAAACAGTGGCAGGCCCTGACCAAAAGAAGTAAAGAAACAGTGATCCCTCCCTCCTACCCAAAGAAGCTCCAATACTTTGGCTGCCACATCCAGAGCTGCATGGCCTGTTTTTATCAATTTATATCAATAAAACTTTTCTTTTGAGACAGATAAGTACCTAGAAGCATAATTTCTTCTTTCAAATGAAATAAACAAATCACTACATTTTCAGCATCAGCTTGCAAGAAATCATTAGGATTCTATGCAACATTTACTGGGGGACTGTTTGATGCAAAAGAGAATGTGACAGTAGGGAGCATTCTTTTTATCCCATTTTTTAATAGAAAAAGATGTTATTAAGGCTATAATCAACATTAATTGTAATGCTTTTTCTTCCTCAGTAGTTTTCCCTATAACTCTCTGCTAGGACGGATACTGCTGAAGGGCAGTGGACAAACACATGGATGTGTGCTCTGAGCTGCACGACCGAGTAATGTGTTCTGACAGATACACTTGACACACAACTTTGAAAAATAAGGGGACAGTACTACTGGCTTCCTCGAACTTTCTTATATTCATAAGTGACAGATCTTCATTGTCTCCCATTTCGGATGAAGTCTGAGCTGGAGTGAGTCAGGGAAGCCTGTGGTGCCACCGGGACTATCAGTTATACAGATGTGAGCTACTAAAATAAGTGTGTCTAGAAGGATATACTTTTCTGATGCTTATCTAAGTGAAGGAGTTTTTCTTCATTATGGCTGAGATCCTCTTGCCAACAAGTTTTCTGAAATGGATTTTTGCCTTTAAATTTTACAGGAAAATGTCTTGTATTATGACTCTCTCAGGATACTGAGTAAGTAGGACTTGAGTTGTCATTTACTCTAATGGCCCTTTACAACATTTTTCATAGGAAGGTGTCTTAATAGATATAAATGCAATAGCTAAATGAAAGAAATGTAATGTAAGTAGCAGCTTGAGTGTTTCTGGCAACAGTATCTTGTCCATGGCCATTGAGGGATAACAAGGGAAAGGATAGAAAAAAACCCTTTCTTTACAATGAAAAGCATGATGTGTTGTGAAAATGTTCTCTGGCACTGTCATTTACTGTTTTTTTAAGCAAAGTTTTAAAAAAGAGATTCTTTGCATAATCAAACTATCTCTAAGTAGACTTCAGGAGCATTTCTAATATGCCTAAAGAATTAGCCAGTTACAGCTACAGCCACTTTTTCCTTGTATTTACTCAGTCATCACAGTAAAGGGTATTTTTTAGTATTGTCTCCTTCCATGGGAAGCTCCAGAAAAATGCAGGCAGAGAGATCCCAGTCCTCCTGTGCTTTGAGAGGGAAATGCTGCACTGTGGGTTCATGGCATCAGCACTGCTCCCAGGTTTTGGTTTTCAATAGACTTGGGAAAGTAAGTTTCTGTGTCCCAGTTTCCTCCACTCAAACTGACAGCAGATTTACTGAGCAAGTCTCTTGGAGGAGTTTCTAAGAACCTCTGCAGATTAATTAAGATTGATGTGAGTATTGAGAACATACACTTATGTGTGGTTTCAGTACTGCTATTACATAAAAGGATAAATTATTTTAATTGCTTCATTTAGGAGAATTCAAAACCATGCTGTGCACATACCACAGAGACATGAGACATTTCTGCATCTTTATAGTGGATGATAACCCTAAGAAGAGTATTGCAGCCAGGAGATCTGAAAGAGAGTCAAACCATCTCAGGATTGCATTTAAATTGAGAAAATATTTCAGGTTTGACAGCATTTTCTTTGAGACATATGTAAATTCAAACACAACAGTTTTAAGAAGTAATACTTGGAATAATTTTTTAAATATATAATTATTTTATAGCATTAGCTACAAAAAGAGCAGTTTAATATTATAACTGCTGCCAGTATATGGTGCATGTTTTTACTTTAAAATGTTCAACCACTACAACTGCAACTTCCAGCAGAATCCTGCTTGGTAGGGTAGCTTTTGCCAGTATTAAAACATCTGCCTTTGGGGATACAACTTAAATCAGGCAGATTAAATCAGAATGGATCAAGCTCAGGCTGCACATTTATACAGACAATGTGCATACTTGCTTCACTAGCGCAGTAGCATGGCAGCCACCTAATACAAACAAAACTTAAAATTCACAAATTCTAGTTTTAGTGACTTTGATGTTTGTGGTGGAGTGGGTTTTTTTTTGTTTGTTGGTTTGGTTGGTTTTGGTTTTTTGGTTTTTTGGTTTTTTGGTATTTAGGTTTGGTTTTTTTAAATTTTCACTATTGGATAAAACACTGTAGATAAAATACAGATACAATGCTAAAAATTATCTCTGCAGATACAAAATACATCACGTAGACAGTACAAGAAAAAAAGAGCATTTATCAGCAATAAAGAAATAACAGATAGACATACTTTAAGTCAGTCTTCTTTACTAAAAAATGAAGACAAGTTGCATGAAGTAAAATGAACTTTGAACAACAGATGAAAGACACACTAAGTTACATACATTTCTTGACATTGTGTTTGGAAAGGTGTTGAGGCACATCACAGTTACAGCATACACACATTCTTCAGGGAAAAAGCAGAGATGACAACAAGTGCTGCATGCATGAAAAAATCAGTGGAGCAAAATGGTAGTGAATTATGAACAAGATAAAAATAAGCAATACTTCACAAATTAAAATTAACTACTTCGAATCCAGATTTTTTCCTTGCCTTTCACACTGTTTTTGAAAACAGAAACTTACAGATGTTGCAATGCAACATCCAAGATTTTTCACAAAATTAGTGTTTAGTACGTTGTATGTATTTTCATTTGTAATTCTGTTGGAAACATGCACTGAGAAAGATTTACTTTGCTTCTATTATGGACATTTAATACATGCATTAAAATTAAAATTGTATGTAAATAAAATATGCACTGGAAATTGCCTCTACAAAAATGTTAAACATGTAAAATAAATATGCAGAACTGTTAATGAGACTATCGTACAACATAACAGTAGTATGGTGGCAAGCATTACTATCACAATTTCTTGGGACTTCAGACCCTGTAATAAATGAACAAAAATGGATATTCCTACCTCAGTTTCTTGCTCTTGTAAAATATCTAAACTTAGCATAGCTCTCAAGTGTACAGCTTACATACAGCTACTGTTTCTAAACAGGCAAAATGTTAGTCCTAAGTTAGTTGATCTCTACCTTTGGAATTTTGTGCCATCAGCTTTATATTAAAATGTCATTGACATTAAAGGGAAAAGGTGATTTTCCATCACTTATGCATTATGTCTGACAAATATGTAACAATGGAAAACTGAACATTCCTTATATGCCTGAAGGAAACGAATGGATGAAGTAAATGTGATAAGCATAAATGAGCCCTAAATGTAGGAAATATTTCAGTGATGCCACTATAGACCTCAGAAGCTATATTTCTCTATATAATATTCAACTTGCATTCTAAAAGTAATATTTTCTTTTTCTCCTTTGCTCTTAAAATTCCTGAAAAAAATGAATAATCAGAAATCATCAGCATGCTGGACACAGATAGAAAATTGGTAACTATTAGCACAATCATATATTGTATGCAAGTCTCCACCATGTCTTTAAAAAAAACCAACTGTTTTTTCAGGCTTAATTAGTTAACTTCACATTTGCATACACATTTTAGAGGTGCCTATGCAGGTTTCCATGATGGAGTACATGGTAAGACCCTGATAACTGACTAATAATTGGTCATAAGGTTATGTGTATAATTAAATCACCATATCTGCTTATCTTTTAAATAAATATTGTTCACATGCACATCATAATTTTTGCATCAATGCTTGGCCTTATACTTTAACAAAAAAATTAATGGAATGTTATTTTGTTATTTGGTAATACTATATTTTGTACACCTCACAAAACCACTCAGAAGTTATATTTTATACCCAATGTATACAGTATGTGTGCCTGTTTCTGGCAATATTTCTCCTATTTAGAGAGACAGCAATTTATATTCTAATAACCCTACAGAAGTAAATAAAGGATCACATTTGAAGTTGCATTATGTAAATACAATATGTAAATGTTTGGGATTTGTAAAAACTCTGAAAAGAAGAAAGACAACAAATAAAATCTGATTAGGAAAGAAGCCAGCCTTATACTCTAAAGGTTGTAAATCAGAACATTTTAAAAATACTGTTGCTTAGAGATATACTGCTATATCACAGAATAATCATTACCCTTTTTAAGTTTCTGTGCCACCAATTTGGATTTAAGGCATAAATTTAGCATAGAATATTTTAGGACTTCAGTCTTACAGACAGTTTAATATTAGCATTTCAAAATATGTGACAATGTTAAAAAATGCTAACATTTTACACTGTCAGTCATAAGACCTAAAATCCCTTTTACAATTACAACATTCAAAGGAATAAATTTACTTATCTAACATTTAAATACTAATGTCAGAAGTAGATTGAATTCAATTTGTGAAGACATATTTATAATTTTAATAGAGTTTAAATTACAATTTTAAGCTGTTCAGTCTATACCTATGAATTATAATTTAATTTGAAAATTAAATTTCTCTGTTCATTTTTTCCTCATTCTTGTCTTTAAGAAGCCATTACTTCAAAATCTTCTGGATATTCCCACAGATTGCACAAAATATTGTGAAATAATCTCATTCTCATTGTTTTTAACGATACAATTATGAAACACTAATAAAGAGAACTACAAACAAAGCTGTATTAGTTATTCATCTGAGGAGATATATGACAATCCAAGGACATTATTCTCTTCCACTTTTTCTTTCTCATTACAGAGGTTTTGGGTCACTGCCCAGAACTGCCTGGCTCTGCAGTCACATAATCCCCATAATATTGGCTTAATTCATTCTCTTTGGAATTTGATGGGAAGAACAAGGCCAAAAGAAAAGGATCACATTCAAAGTACTTGATAACCTCAAAATATAAAACACAGAATAATTCAAATTGGAGCAGACTTAAAATTTCTCTCACTTAACAGAGCAAATTTATGTAGTTCCCAGTCAAAGCTACTATCAGTTGGAAAAAAAGGTAAGTGATCCAAATTTGTCTCTTTATCCCACTGGCACTGTGACACTGAGGATAAAAGACAACTTGCCATTCATAATGTATATTTAGCTTCTAAAATTTCTCAAGGCTTTTCATTATCTCCTTCACAGTATATTTGGAGAGTTCACAGTCGATCAGTCTCTGCGCCCTAATTCCTATCTTGTCTTCTTATATACTTATCTGCAGTGTTAGAATGACTTGCTAAGATAATAAATTTATAGCCTGTAAAGAGCTCTTCAAATGTCTTACCAGAGTAGAAAAATGATATAAGAATTTTCATTTTTCTGCTTTTCTGCATACCTGTAGTAACATCTTGTCTTGCTTTATTAAAAAAAAAAATTAAGAACATTGACAAGTATGTGGAAGTTGAAAATACATTAGACAACATTTAGTAGAATAGCATCAAGGTTTCAAATTTCAGAAAATTAGGAAAATGCTACAAAATGAGGAAATACTGGGATCAGACTGTCTGTGCAACCTTAGAAGACCCTTTTATTTTTCAGTTTCTGAGACAGTATAAGTGTTACTCAAGACTCTTTAATCCAGTGGTTCATCAGTTTTGACTGGATCTGCAACTGGGTTTTCTTTACTGTTCAGAACAGTAACTATGTGTTCACAAGAGAAGATTCTGTTCCTTCATGTGCATGCAATGCCTGTCTTACAGTGGGATCAGAATGCAAAAGGGATGTGACTGCAAGAGGAGCCCCTAAAAGGAATTTCCTGCTCCTCTGGACCAAAAGGGAGTCCCAGTGTTTGTGCACCACTGAGCTCCAGCAGACTCCCTGCAGCGGTTTGTAGTATGCTTGTACTGTGGGTTTCTTTCCTCCTTAGCATCTACTACAGCATCTACTTACTAAATATTAGCCAATCATCAGTTCTTGGATGGTAAGTAGAGATATCCTTGCAGTTTTGTTACCACAGAAGGCAATAGTGACAATAGTGACAAAAAAAACATTTTCACTATCTGGATTTTTGAAAAGGTAAGAGAAAAAAAAAATAAAACCTCTTGCGAAAGTTCCTGCCCAAGGTGATCCTTTCCCTAAAAATAAATTTAGCATTAGCAACAGCATTTGTCCGAGTTATACTCAATTGAAAATATGTTCTCAGATCTGAAAGTTTTTGGTAACTTATGTGTAGCTAGTAATTCCAAATCCACTGTAATATACTTAAAATGAAAAGTTTCATTAAAAATATTATCTAGCTTTCCTTAGTTACGTCTCTTGGTTCAATAAGCACTTAATCATTTAAAAAATAAATAGTATATATTGGAAGAATACCTATACAACTAAATTACAAAGTCAATATATATATATTTTCACATTGTTTGTGCATGGAAAAATGGGCTTTCACCTGACCGACCCTAAATAGGAACCCAAAGTTTCAATTCCTACAAAATTAGAAGAGAAAATGTCTTTCTTACCATACTATGTCAGGCACTCATCAATGTAATTAATTTCAAAGTAATGTCATGACATTAAGTTAAAGTGACAGAACATAGTGGCAAGGGCCACAGATGAAATAGTGGCTTGACTTTACATTGAGAGCTTATCTGCAGGTCACAATAAATCTAATGTTTTTTAGATAGCAATCTTTTCAATTCCAGCTACTTCATTACACTAAATATGTGAATTATCCAAAAAAGTATTTCTGTCAATATATTAGTCCATAGACTTACACACATGCATTCTGAAGACATCTTACATGTGATATAGTCCAATTTTCTAAAATGATTGTTAGCTGGTTTAGATGAGGAGAGGTTTTATTTTGATGTCCTAAAGTAAAGACTTCCAAAATTATTCCAAAACTGGCAAAAATGATCATTATCAATATTTCTTAGAAATAAGAAAATCCTTTAACTGAATGAAGATATACAGATACTTAATTTTGAACATTTGATTTCCAATTTGTAAGATAATTTTTTTAGATCCCAAAAGTTATGAACTATAAGGATGAAAAAAAAATCAACATTTACAGTTAATTTATCATGTTTGTTATATTTAGTAACAATTTGAAGGGAACTGTCTTACAATAATTATTGAATTCTGTCTTAAAGTGCATTGCTTTCTCGGGTTATTCTGTTTGCAACAGACCATAAACCTAGACAACTACATAAATTCTAAAACCAAATATATGCAATAAAATATCTACATGGAGTCTTATTTAATAAAATCTTTTTCCTGAGGTTTTGCATACACTGTTGCAGAGCTCATAAGCCATGCTGTTAACATATAAAACAGGAAAAAATGCTTTTTCCATTTTTACTACAAGTCAAAATTGAACCCCTGAAGTTTCCAAGTCCTACAGATGCCATGAAATGAAATGTGGCACCTTTGCACTCAGAAGAAGTGACTTTGGTGGGTCAGGGACCTATTTTATGTGCTGAGGCATGGCAGTGGAGAGGCACAGAAAAAGTATTTGAAATGAAACACTATCAAGTAAAACAATTAGTAAATAATTGGTTAGGGAAGACATGCTTAAAAATCCATTAGAAAGTACAAAACATGTCAGTATTCACAGAACCATAGAATGGCCTGGTTTGGAGGGACCTTGAAGATCATCCAACCCTCTGCTGTGGACAGGGACATGTTCCACTAGACCAGGTTTCTCAGAGCTCCATCCAGCCTGGACTTGAACCGTTTTTATTAAGCATAAAGTTTTAAGTAGCTTGTGTCAGTAACCAGTGCAAGGACAACCCTTTGCAAAGGATTAATACAAAATGAAAATACTCTCCTGAAAGATGAATTCGTGGTGGAAAGCCATGTGACTGACAATAGTAAGGTCTCTGCATGGATTCCTTATAATCAAAACCTATTTGAGAAAATAAAATCAAATCACGTTGATCAAATTCAGTAAGTCAGGATCTCTATGCTCTGTCTGACTGGAGTGTCAAGCATCATCTATTGAATTTGTCACAAAACCCACTAAGCTTCCAAAAAGACCAATGAAGAATTTTGCACACACAGACTGAAGTAATTACACTATTTTGGATCTTGACTAGGAATGGAAACTTTGGAAGAGCAACAGAAAAGTACACATTTTTTAAGGTCTGTGTTTATTTCCCCGCAAATAAAAAATTAGGAGAGATAGGAAGAATACATATTGCTTCCCTTATCATCAACAGTATAAAAGCATGCACCAGAAACTTATGACTACAACAAGGGAGAAAACAGCAACATTCAGCTGCAGGGACTGGCCTCCATTTTCATGTCTAGTAGCTTCACAGCATCTGTCTGTGTGGATAAGAATTGTTATAGAAAATCAACAGTGTGAAAAAGAAGTAAATTTTAGAAAAAAAGGTTGAAAAGTTGAGACAACATGAAAGAGAAAGTATCAAAAGGGGAAAAAGTGATAGTGGGAAAGAAAAAAAGACAAAAAAATTACTTTGTGCCAAAGACAGCCACTTGAAAGACATTAACAGCAACATCAAATTATGATTAAAGCATAGGTGGAATGGCAACCATTGAAGTACCCTGGCCAAATCTACATAATCTAGTACTAAAACTGTGGAAAAGGTGTACCTCCATAGCAGCAATGTGGTCCTCCACAGCAAACTAGCAAAATGTTTGCTCTAATTTTAAAGAAACTTATTTAAGTGCTTAACCTGAAGCATGTTTCTTGCTTCTCCTTGAGACCATTCAGCATGGTCTAAATACAATTTTGACTTTTATGTTGGAGGTACTTGGAACTCACAAAACTGCCATGTAACACTGTCCTGTAACTATCAGAAATAGCGACTACTGACTGTTTAAAGCAAGGAGTATTGAAAGCAAGGACAAACACCAACCCATAGGCTGAAAGGAGAAACTAGAACTGTGTCAATAATTACACAAAGAGAAGGTTCCAATCATACACAAGAAGAGACAAACTTGTTTATGTTTCTCCTTGCTAATGGCTTTATCTTGTTCCTGAATTATTGTAGGAGTTTACAATGGGACACTGTGAAAAGTGGCTTCAATAACATGGACACAGGTCCAATTAAAATATGAATGACCCAAGCAATTAGCACGTGCAGCTCAGTAATTAGATATTGACTTTGACACTAGAGTGGGAACAAAGTAGCTTCTTAGACATTCAGATCCTCACAGTATGTCTGGTTACAATTACAAAGTTTGAATATATTTTTTCAACAAATATTTATACTGAAGGTTCACTTTTTGGCAAATAATACAGTCACATTTATGCAATATATAGTGTACTGACTAGATTTTGTTTTTCCAGCTACAGTGACACAATAATTACATTGGTAGTGATTAATATCAGTGTAAAATTAAAACTTTGAAAAAGACTTCAAAAGAAATTAAAATTTATAAAACCTTATGCAGTATAAGCAATAACCTTGGTTAAATCTTTACTTTAAAACTGACTTAAGAAATCGTAATGGAAGCAGATGAAAATTATAAAGCTAAATATAGTCTTGTAAGTATAACATTTAATCAATGCATTATCTTCTTATCACACAAATGTACCTGTTCTGGCACAAATACATGCATGATAATTATCATATGTAAATAACTATCAAATAGACAAGGCAGCAATATAAATAAATTAAGAACAATTATGGATATTATTGCATCCTCACCCATATCTCTACTGTGATGTTTTCAATGATACATATTGTGTTCAAGCCATTCAAAATTCACAACCAATTCTTTTTCTTAAGACTTAAATAGTTTGGTCCATATACTCATAGGAAAAAAAAAGCCTTGAGCACATTAAACTTCCACACTTCAGTAATTCAGCTTTTAAATATTTTTAGAGAATATACCTAAGCATTTCATCTTTTAATTGGCACTCAGGGATATTTTAATTAGAAAGCATCATAATGCTAGCAATTACCTGCAACGAATAATAAGGGTTAGAGTACCATACACGTAAAGTGTGGCCTTGCACTTCAACATTCAACACCTATAGTGATTTTCTTTTTATTCATAGCATTCAAAAAGATAAGCAAACTAAAATTCATATGATACAATAAAAAAATTAAATTCCTTTTGAAGCAGAAATTCTGAGAATACAAAATAGGTCTTTGACTGCTGCTCCACTGCTATTCAGTGGTAGTTAATGTCTGTGATAGCTGTACCGTAAGAATTAGATTTTATTAAAAAATAATCGCGTTTTTTTTCCTGTTAACATCTTTGATGGTGGAAGCCTTTTTGTCTCTCTCTGATTCATATCAAATAAGTTCTACCTATTTTAGTGAAGGCTTTCTATCCCTTTTCATGTAATAACTTTAGTCTTTTCAGGGAATGGAGCAAACAGCTCGTTTTAGCCTAGAGCAAGAACACGCCCTATCACTTTCAACAATGATCATCTCCAGGATTTGAGGAGAAATGGCTCTTATTCAGCAAATTCTAGTACTGGTTTGCAAAACAAAACCAAAAAGGTTTTGTGGGGGCTGTTATCTTTCTGGAGTTTTAGATATTAATTAATCTGGTTGGTTGAGTCCTTTCAACTTCTTTTCTCAAAGCAGGAGATCTCAACGATACATTTCATCTCTCTATTCTCTTCAGAAAATCAAACAAAATTATTCTTCCATCACAGCAATACTGGCTGAAGAATTTACTTTACACTTTTAGCTCAGGATTACAATCTGAACAAAAGTCAGACAAAAGCCTTCCTTTTAAAATTCTTATTTTGGAATTACATCCTTCAGCATATGAGAAAATGAGTCAGGTAACTTCACAAGGATAATGCTGCAGCTCTTCCTTGACTTGAAAGATCAGAGCTCCAAGGAGACTGACATCCCACAGGCTTTCCTTTTTGACTCCTGCATTTTGTTCTTTTTAGATTTAGCTAAAACCCTAACTAGTCAGATCTGTAGAGACAGACTGAGAAATCCTGTAACGCACAAAGTCGTACAAAAAAGGTACTAATTATCAACTTAAAATTTCAGATCTTTGGAATGGAAATTTTACCTGTGAAAACCTTTCAAATTTCTGTGTTTTTTCTTTTTCTTTTGTGGTTTAAATTTACTGTGTCGGTCCATGTTGGTGTAAGGATCAAGGGTCAGAAAATTTCAACTAGTCTTTTCCAAATAATTCCAATTGTTGGAAGTGTGTGAAGGTTTAATACAATATTTTACCTGCTGCACTACAGAGAATTTTACTTCTATTCTGAGATAACACTTTATTAGGAAATTACAGGAATGTTTTAATTTTGAACTCTCCATTCTCTGAAAAATCAAATGAAATTGTCAGATATATTCAAAATTATCAGAAGCCACAAACTGATGGACGTTTGTGCATGCACACACACACACACACAAACATGGAAAGGCAGTGTAGTCACAAACCATAAGCTTAAAATCAGGCCAGTCCTGAAAAATTCTACATTCTTTTTATGGAGATTTAACCAGGCAATTTGTAAGCCACAAGTGATGACATTTGGCCCTGGCTCAAGTACCTACTGGCAGCCTTTATAGCTTTTTCAATGGAAAGAGAATACAAAAGAAGACTAAAAGTCTCCACAATTCCCCTAATTTAACTTTTAATGATGAACCATACCACTTCCTAGAATTGAGAATAGGTATCAAGAGCCAAATTGGGGGTCAATATGAGTTTAAATCCTGTTCAACATCATTAACCATTTGGGTGATGGGGCACTGAGTACCCTCAGCAACTTTTTGGATGACACACATCTCAAAGGAGCGGCTGAGGAACCAGACAGTTGTATTGCCGCCCAGAGGGACCTCGGCAGGCCAGAGAAATGGGCTGACAGGACTGCTGGGAAGTTCAACAAGAGGAAATGCAAACCTCTGCCCCTGGGAAAAAACAATCCTGGTCACCTGTTCACAGCTAAAGGCCACTGAGTTGGAAAGCAGCTCTGCAGAAAAGGCCCTGGGGGTCTTATTGGACACCAGGTTTAATCAGAGGCAGTAGTGTGCTCTGGAGGCAAGAAGGGTTAATGGATATGACAGCAGGAGCCTTGGTTATGTGTTGGGGGTTGGGTTTTGTTTTTTTTCTTTCTTGTTCTCTCCTCACCACCTGTGGAATTTTCTTCCCGTTGAGTTACTAATGAGAACTGATGGTTTGAGCACCGCCCCCGCCTGTAGTCCCAGCGGCCAGGGAGGGGGAACTCTCTGTGGTTCTTTGGGAGTTTCTTTTCGGGGGACGGAGA
>VWZP01001463.1:116346-358391 GCA_013396995.1 Dicaeum eximium | reverse complement strand
TGCCTGAGAGCCCTTTAATTTCAAAATTCTAATTCAGAGGGAGGGGGGTTCCATTCTCCATTCCAAGGGAGGCTTTTCTGCCTTCCCTAGCGGACACCTGTCTTGTAAACCAAGACACCATGCAAGCCTGCTCTCATGGAATATGCTGACCTTGAGGCTTGGTTGTAATCACATAAAATCTCATTTCAAACAGATATGAAATGATTTAAAATCTAGGGAAAGTGTTCCAAGGGACACAATAGCTGTTCAGTTTGGAAGTTTGCCCATAGGAGCCGTCAGTCAACAAATCTTACGTACATTTTTGGTGGAGAACAGAACATAAGTGAGGAAGGTGGCTTTTTGGCTTCTCTTAGTGGATGCATGGTCAGAGATGAGTCAACCCTTCAGAGAAGGGGGGCAATGCCCTTCAGACCTAGGGAAACTGCACCAGGGCACCCACACAGTCCATGGCTTGAAGGGGTGTGAGAGATAGGGGGAAGCAAGGGAATTTGCTCTTTGATTGCAAGAGGTGACAGGAACAAAAACCTACCCCAGCTACACAGATGGGATCATACAGCATTTATTTCTATACCCAGAAGGTCACCTAATTGCCTGACTGAGAGCAAAATTTAAGGAAAATACTTGCCCCGAAAGAAAACTGTGAGCATCAGGGAAACTTGTTTCTGTTTTTCTGTAATTAATAATTTTGAGTTTCTGGATGAAAAACTTTATCCTATATTCTATTTTAACAAAACACTATCCATACAGCTCAGTAATAATACATCATAAAATGTGTATACATAAATGCAAACCCAAGTACATACACATATACTTGAAGCAATGATAAGAGCTACTTTTGTTTTTCATTCACATCAAGACCACTGCAGATCCTATTGTATTTTTGTAAAAACTACTGATGAAAATCATGTTTGACATGGTGATTATCATCTTCGCCATTGGTGCTGATGAGAGAAAATACTATGTATTATTGTCTCTCTTTTGCCTTCCACTATATGATTTAAAGTGTAGTGATACACATGAACAGAAAAAAAATAAATGAGATGTTCAAGAGGCTAAAACATTTTTAGGCATGGAAATAAAAAATTATTCTCACAGTTCATGCCATATTGGAAAAAACAAACAAACAAAATAAACCCCCTCAAACAACCAATATCACAAAGTAAGAAAAACAGATCTAAGAGGTTCTTGTTATCCCCAAATGTATTTTTTATTTTCCCACTATGGCACCAAGTTATTAACTTCTAGTGAAGAAGAAAAAAAACTGTGATAAAACCCGACTTGCAACCATTTTTAATATATCTACTGGCCTTTCAGAGTAACAGCACTTTGGAAAATGGCACCTTCATAAATCTGCTGGTAATTCCTGAAAATATATTTATCACTTGAAGAAAGGATCTTTTTTAGCACTTTCCATTCCATCTTATTTTGAGATTTAGTATAAACCTGTACCTGTGTTTTTAGGTTGCAACTGTAATGTTCAGAATGACAGTAGATTTGGACACTTGTACCAGCTGTGGGGTACAAAGACAGGATCTCTGTCTTCTCACTGTAGGGAAAGAGTGAAAGGGCCCCTACAAAGGGGTTGCAGAGTCAGCTCTGGGACCTAATGGGCTTCAGCTGTTCCCAGGGGTTTTTATGGCTGCAGAGATTAGTCCATGCTCTCTTAACATGGATAAAGAGCTAAAGCACACAGTTCCTTTGAGAATCCCACAGGACTAGAAGCTTAACAGTATAGATAAGCCAGTAGAAAATTTTATAAAACATTGCAAATCAGCACTAAAAGTGTGATAAATTCTTCACTCAGAGGAAAACACTCTCAGGCTAGAGTTGTATCTGCCTGCAAATATTGCTAACTGACATCCGTAGTGAGATTTTGGAGCACATAAAATACTACATTTAAGACTGTGACATTCTTTCTTCAAGCATGAGTTTAAATTACATGTTCATATGCCTAAGTGAAATGTGAAATACAGATATAAAATTGTGACCACAAAAAATAACTGAAAAAAGTAGGAAGGAAAATAGTGTATATACAGATATATAGATACAATATTCACATATATATATATATACATGAATAAATGTATACATACAGTTATTTAAAGCAAAATGTTTTAAGAAGGTTTGCTGGGCATTTCTCAAAGTCAGTGCAAGTTTCCATTGATAAACCCTTTAGAAAACCGGGAAACTTTCATTAAAAGGATTACAAATTGTGAGGAATAATCACAAATGTGAGCGATTCAGTGAATGGATACTATGTTACAGGCCTAGGAAGATACATTATAAAATAAAATAGATCTACATTTGGCGGCTGCTGAGGCCAACAATAAGAAAATTTAAAGGAACGTCTGTCTCATTTATGCACCTCCCTGACGCCAGAGAGCAATTTGCAGCCTCGAGCTCCTTCCCAGACCTAAGACTATTACTGGAAGATCATCATATTGTGATATCATGGAATTTGAGTTGCAGCCAGGTGCTGGTACTTGCACACTTCCCTAGGAAGCAGAAACTGTGGATTTAGTGCCCACAGGAGTTGTATATTCACATAAGCAGAGTTTTGGCTTCTAGTTCCTGTCTCCAGGGATTACTACTTCTGCCTGATATCCAATGGCTTTTGAAAGCACAAACAAGATCCTTCTGCAGAATTCAGAAGCGAAGTTTTTTTCTTGTGAGAACTCCTATTTCCCTACTAAGCACCCACTGAAGAACAACCAACACATCCTTGCTTCCATCTCCCTTCAGTTCTCTGATTTATTGCATTAGCTTACATACAGTTCACCAGGGTATTATGTTATATATAGTTAGTCAACAAGATACTCTTGGGATAAGTAATATTCATGAGATTGCATACACAGTGTCTACAGATATTTGTGTTTAAATTTAGAACCAGACCTAAACACTCACTTCAGCTGAAGTGCCACACATTTGGGCAAATACAGCTGAACACCTTCAGGAGTCTTAGAGGCTTTTCTAATAATTACATTAATAATATGAAAGGACACCTCAGTTACTGTAGCTACGAAGAGAGGACAGAACAAATTATGCAGATTTCATTTAAAAATCTACCCAGTTTCATTCTTGTTGCCTATGTCCTAAAACTTATCTGTAGACACCTAGCTGTTAATACTAAAGCCTCAAACAAATAGTGCATCAGAGTTAACTGACATCACAAAGAATATTTCTGCTAAAACTTAAGCATTTTATACACAAAATCAATTACATTGTAATAGATTACATCCATATTTTTGCAGCATTATGTATATAATATTATATAGTGATTATATTATGTCATTTCAAAACAAGATAATCATGCTGACTCATGAATATGAACACTAATGTTCCACTGATTCTAAATGTCTTTTGACATACTTTTAAAAATTGCCTACAGAATGTTTTTATGATGGGAATTTCACACTCTTTTTCAAGCTTTGAAAAAATAGTTGTCAAGGAAACTAATTAGTTCCACAATCATAATTGCAGTAATGATTCATGTAAAGAAGACTTGAAGTTAAATAGTGTAACAGACTTCTTACAACTACTTAGAGGTTATGGGAAAGCATTGAAAGGAAAAAGCCCCTAAGCACCTATAAAACTCTTTTTAGAGAGAAATGTTCTATCTTTCTTCTGAAATTAAATTAACTAAGCTACTTTTTACTTGAATGCCTAGAGACAACCTGTGTTATCATTTACAGAGAATTAAGTTTCTCTGCTACAGCATCTGTGGCTGTATGGAATAGTTTACATAATTATAAAAGGTTAAAGTTAGAATATATTGCAAAAGAAATATTTTTGTTTCCCATATGCAAAATTGAAAAATGGCTTATCCCTTCCCTAAGTAAGTTTTTACTTATTTTTCTACTTGACAGATACTTTTATTTCATTGGGAGAATGAGTTTCCCTACATTTCTTTTTCCCTTTCCTTTTTCAATCATGTGAAATTTTATTTCTGAATGATGGCAATCACAAGGCCTTGCCTGTTTAAAAACAAGTACACAGAATCTATCGAGACCCTGAATTTTAATCAAGATGGAAGTCAACTTTACTTCAATTCAAGTGCATAAAACAAATGTTTGTACTAGAACTGGATCTGAGTCCATGAATGAATTATAAATGTGGTTTCTTTTCAATAAATAAAAGGTAAGGATGCTTCCAATATGAAAAAAAACTTCTATGGAATATTCAAAAATGTTGCAGAAATCTTGAGATAACTTTCCTGAAAACATATTTGAAGGAAATTCACAACAGACATGAAAAAAAATAGCCAGTTATTTCAAAATTTTTTGATAACACACTAGTCCATGACTCATTCCAGCTCACTGGCACTTTATCAATGCTAGTCAGGTGTTCAGATTGGAATACAGGTATTGATATGGTTTACATTTTAATATATTTGCCATTTTATTTATTTGGCAAATTTTTTGTAAATTCTAATACACTGTTTGAAAATGGCCAGCAGAAAATACTATGTTAGAATATTTAGAACCTGATTTTTCAAGTGCTAATGATGATACTGATCTAATTTGGAAATAATTGTTAAAGATTTAGCTCATAATTTTAATTAAAAGTTTGAAATCTTTTCCTCATAGCATTTTCTTTATAAAATTAAAATTACCCATAATACTTCAGAAAATACCTTATTTAAGTTTATTGTTAATGAAATAATTTTTCATTGTTGCATCAAAATAAAGTCTTATATTGGTAAGCATTAAAATTCATACACTCACCCTTAACTAAAATGCAGTTTTTCTTAAATGGAATTTCAAACCTTCGTATTTACAGACTTAAAAATATGAACAAAGTTTCTACAGATTTCAAATATTGTAATTCAGCCTCATAGAAGACTGTTTGGTCACTATGTTAGGGTGAATCATTCAGACAGTATCTAAACAAGACTACTTGAAGCCTTAACCTCATCAGACAGTAAAATAAATGCCTTTCTTACATGTGTAGCTCAAAGCACAAGTAGAGATGGGTCTGAAATCAAGAATTCTAGCAAACAAGTCTTTTAAACAGACAATAGGCAGTACAAGGCAACTTGAAAAGCAGGTGTATCTTAAATACTGTATTTCTTGTTAAGTGCCATCAACAGGGTTGAAGAATCAATGTTTCTTCTGTACTTACAAATTACTTTATTACTAAGAGAAAAGTGGGAGACAGGGTCCCATTTAAGGGTCCTGAATCAAATTTTTGCTTATAATAAAATCTGGGGTCTCATGTTTTTCCAGTCCAAGACTTACATTATGCTCAACACAGTGTACTATGAGTTGGAAATAATTCACAGAGAGAAAACGTGATAAAATTAACTTACCTGTAATAATGTTGGGCTTAGGTGGCATGCTGAATTCATACAATGTTGGTTCAGAATAACCCAGTCTGTTGGCAGCTGTAATTTGAACTTCGTAACCCATGGTCCATTGAAGATGCTCTAAGATGATGTGGTCTCTACTACCCTGTACTTTTTTCTCTAGCCACTGGTCTTCCTTATCTTTCTGTAAAGATGAAAATATTTGTTTCAATTCTCCCAAACTCTTGTATTATTTGTCTAAAGTCTGTATCTGCATGATGCACAAAGATATGGAGTTGCCTTTACAGAGGATCTGTGGCTTAATCTAATTTTGAACACTAATCTAAGTTCTGAGTACTTAGGCTTTTTGTAATTTTTACTACTCGTTATCATGTTTCCACAATGTGGATTTTAAAAAATTTATGGTCAATCCGTCTAAACTTTTTAGCTTCATTTTATTCTTTGCTCAAATACTGGTTTTTATTTTATCTAACAGCAGGCTAATCACTTATATAATAAAATGATAAAGATAAATTATTTAAGAAGTTTATACAGACATTTCAATTACATTTTGATCAATATTCATTCAAAGAAACTTGCCATTAAATCCAGTCTTGAATTGTTCAGGAGTCCATCTGTGCTTATATCATACATTAGTTATTTAACAAAAATAGACACTAATTGTAGCAATATAGGAACATTTTGCAAACCAAGTTGTATGCAAGAATATAAACATCACTGAGAAAGTATGAAACACTATGTACTATCCTACACCTGTGAGAAGATACATGCAAATCTTTAGGACGGTGTTCTAGACAAAAAAGGATTCTCATGATTTCTCATAGTTCAGGTAATTAAGACATCTATTCAAAGGGAACACACAAGGACTTAGGTTGCAAACAATTTTGGCATTTCATAGATCTTGAGTTCTTTGCAATTGCTACTTTGAGTGCATAATACCTTTAATTTTTAATACAAGTAGAAATTACACAATTACTAATAGGTAGAAGGATAAAACAATATATACTGTCAAACAAAAAAAAGTCATCTTGTTCAAAGGACAACCAATAACAGTCAGTGAGAATCCATGCAGTCCTACTCTTACGAGACACTGAGGTACAAAAGCATGGCTCAAATATCTCTTGAGAGACAGATCCTGGCCATCCAACCCACACAGCAACACAGACCCAATCAGTAGGCAGAAACCACATGGGAAAATTTAAAGCCAAACAAACTCATAATACCTGCAGGGGTAACTTTTAAGCTGCACACTACTTAGCAGCTTATAGTTAGGCTCTTTGCTGAAGCATCTTGTTCTTCACTGATACAGGTTTCAGAGAAAATAGCAACTAATTTAGAGAGTTCAGGGACCAATCATGTTCCTTATGACTTACTTTTTATTTGTCCCCAGTCTTC
Organism: Dicaeum eximium; assembly: GCA_013396995.1. Taxonomy (NCBI): domain Eukaryota; kingdom Metazoa; phylum Chordata; class Aves; order Passeriformes; family Dicaeidae; genus Dicaeum; species Dicaeum eximium. The sequence goes on along the minus strand of VWZP01001463.1, from coordinate 351,691 downwards.
AGAAAATGAAGGACACACTAAATTCCCTTGTGTGCACTGCTGCAATAATTTGTTATCAGCTCTGAAGTTGACAATTTTTCCATACTGACACCACATTTTCATAAACTTTCTTCCTTTTTCTGCATTAGCATTGGTATTGTCACATGATAATTCTGAGAATGATTAAAATCCAACAAAGCCAGTTTTCAGGAATATTTTCATCCAGGTGAAAGTTCCTACTTGGTGCAGTGATAGACTAATGAAAAACGTCAGAATGGTAGGTCAATTACAAATAATGAAAAAAACTACATACCCTGGAATAAAAACAGTTTGTTCATCATACAGTGGAAACAGTATTTTCTTCTCCCATATCCTGATGGATACTTTCTATTGCAATCACCTGAGTGAATCCACTCACATTGTCACTATACTAAACTCCTTTTACAAAATATGTTTTTGCATAGCACTGCTGAAGTAGAAGGAGCTAATACTGATTGCAATATGCATATGAAAATATTCCTTAGTGATATTAGGAATAGCAGTGTTATGTAGCCCTGTATTTTAATGGCTGTTTAAATTGGTGAGGTATGGGAGGAGTTAGAAAAATACAGCTAGATTTCAAAGAATATCAACATGAATCATAAGTTCCCTATTTAATCTCAGTATTGTGCACAGATGCCACGTGAATATACTAAGGAATTCCAAATGGTTTCAGAAGCATAGAAAGACAAAAAAACCTACTAAATTGGAAACTAAAGATTCAGGCTAATACAGCTGGTGCAGAAAATGACAGTATTGAAAAGAGAGATATGAGTATATTTTGAAAACAAACTGCAAAAATCTATGTGGTAAATAGAATGAAGCTGAACTTCTGCAGACAGAAGAACAAGTGAAAAGGCAGGTGTTCCACAATTTGGTCAGGTGAAAAATAGTGAATAAGCTGAAATGTAATAAGATACCTGCATATGCTATGCCAGAGATACCATAATGTAGTTGAAACGGAAATCAGATGGGTGATTTGAGATAAATGAAACAAAGTCCAAGCCCTGAGTGCAAAGACAGAAAAGTTTTGGAGGAGTGACAGTTACACAAGTAAACACAAGTTAGGAGGAAGAGGAATAATGTATCTGGAAAGCAAGGTGTGTTCTAAAGACAAACAGATGAAATGTTCCAGAGTACTGTCTGCTTATGGCTTCTTAAAGAAGGAAAGTAAAAATTAAAAAAGGAAAATAAAAGAGCTTCTATGTCCTTCGTTATAGCTGTTATTTCAGCTATATTGCATTTTCAAGTACTTCCCCCTAAGCAGAGCTCAGTAATGTGTCCATGTTTGATTTACTACAAGTGTAGAAATGGAAAAAGAGGGATGAGAACACAAATCATGGGTCTGCCAGGTAAATCTTCCTACAAATATCCCTGTTTAATATAGGACCCTTTAAATTGTAGCTTAAAGGGCAGAAGAGAGAACCATAAGAGATCACTTTGTACCTTATTGGGTTGTTCTGTTATTAACATTTAAAATTTATAGAAAGCTCTACGTATGTAACAAAAGGAATGAAACTTCTAAATTACAAACAGTAGTCTAGTTTGGGGGGTGAATTAATGTAAATGTCTTCAATAATCATTAACATCAAGCAACAAATGCTTGATGACATTTACAGGAACTGCAATCTCAGAGATTAATCTGTTCCTTTACTTACATCTTATTTTGTTTCATATTATGCAGAAATGCTCCTTTACAAAAGGCCACTGATAATCTAGCTAGGGACTAGCAGTTCTGGGGATTTTACTGCCCACTTCCATGACTCTTCAGCCTTATATTAACTCAAAACAAAATTAACCACACTATCCTCACATCATTTTTTCTTAAATGTGTATGTATTGGCTTTATATAGGTTTGGCTTCATATATTTTTCATAACTTAAGCAGAATCATAATTTAAGAAGAATCTGAGAGCTAGGTTTTTAAGACAGCTGTAACCTAACCACCTAAATACTCTGACAAAACCAAAACCAAAACCAAAACCACCTCCCCTGAAACAAACAAACCCACAAAAACAACCAAAAACTAAACAAAGCAGTGTAAAACTCCAGTCTACCATGACTTGACTGCTTCTCAAAACTGAGAGCACACCTGACAGCAATGGAAGTAAAGCCAATCCATTGTTTAGGCAGCAGTTTAATAGTCTGGAAAATAACATCTCTCTTTTATGGTCATTCTACATTGTATCCAAAATCAAGTTCTCTGGGATCTCATAAAAAGTGATTAACCCCCTTCAACTCTTCCCTTACTCTCCATCTTCTCTAAATTGTCAAGCTGAAAGCTCAGCTCAAACAGACTTATTATAATGGTCTCTGAGATGAAAAAAATGACAGGAGACACCACACTGTCTTGAAAGCTGGCAGGAAAAAATATCAAGAGATCCTCACAGGAGAAAATCTGATCATTTAAAGCAGTGACTTCACAAGAATTAATTAGACTAGGTTAGGGATTTCTAGGACTGGTAATATGGGTAATAAAGTTCAGGGGCAAATACTGAACCAAGTACAAAAGAGCTGGTAATGTACATGGTGTTAAAATGCACAGAAAGTCGGAGAATCTGGCAGGTAGCCTGGAACCTCGAGCTGCAAACCCATTTACCTGTTTCTTGATTGGTATCTTGGTGATGTCTTGGGCACGAGGGGTTTCTAGTTACGTTGGTTTCAGCTCCTCATGCATAAAGACTTTGACTCCATGTATCAGAAGGCTTAAGATAGTTTTATTATATTTGGCTCCTTGTTCCAGGCCCGAGGCTTAATGCCACGTTTATGCAGCCTGGTACAATGCTTCTTTTTACAGAGCTTTTGGTGCCATTCTCATACATGCTTTCTTCTCAGTGCCTAGTACAAGAATTGCCCTACTTAGTGCAAGAATGCTTCTGTCTCATACTAAAGTGAGGAGCTGATACTAAGACCAGCTTCCTCTTATCATTGGTTAGACAGAGAAAACTATCTCTCTGTGTTTTTGGAACAGGGCAGAGAAACACCAGCTGTGTCCCTGAGAACAGGACACAGCTTAGATTGTTCACAGAAATCTGCTGGTCTGAGAACAGGACTTTTCCCTTACGAAGATGACCTTAGCAGGTGTGCTGCTAGGAAATTCAGAAAACACAAAATCATAATCACCACAGTATCTCAGAGTGGGAGTAAATGAGAAATTATCTCTTTTAAAATATTTTATATCTATAAAGTTTGCTGTAGAACCCATCAAAAGGGAACAAAATTAACATGTCCTACATCAACACAGTCAAAAAAGAGTGAATGGGCTTCAGAGTAAAGCACATAAATTATCAAACTCTTTTCTGCCAAAATTCAGAGCATTAATAATAATGCTGTCACAGGTCAAAAACAGGTGAACAACTTTTAGGCCTGTAAAAACCAGTCAATTTACTAAATTTTTCTTGCTTCTATCAGAAGGTTCATAATCATAAAAAAGAGTTATTTTTATTATTCTGTTCTAATTCCAAATATTTACTAAAATTTTCCCTGACAGGGAAAAACAAAACCAACCCTCCTCCCCTCACCACTCTCTTTTTTTTTTTTTTTTTTTTCTCCCTAGCTTACTGTTGGCATTCTGTGACCTGGCAGTATGGAAATGCTAAAATACCTATTCAGAAATTTCTTTCTAAGCATTATGAAGTAAGTTTAAGCAGTGCCAACACTTTCCAAAGGCTGCTTTGTAGCCTGCTTTCTCTTGTCTGTCTGTCCTGGTCACCTGCCTGCCCTGAGCTGCTGTGACAGCCGCTCCTCTGTATCCCAACTGTTCTTCCTCCTGGCCCTCCTTGTCTTGTCAACACTCCCTTCTCTATTTTAGTTCATTACTCTGGTACTTGGTAAATCCCCATCAGATAACATCCATTTACCAGCTGAGTACATGTTTCCATCGTTTACACAGATAAAGCTTTACATCTGTTGTGAAACACCTGCATGTCATCATGTGTGTCCCAACCAACTTTGGAAGCACCATAAGCAGAAGAACCATAAGGAGGTTTGAGTTGGCCCCCATGAAAAAATATTAAAGAGTTCCTATGAGAATTATGGTTGGTTTGTCATTTCTGGCATCACACAGGATGCTTCCCTAAAGAATTCCCATTGCTGCTCTTTCCAGCTGGTTACCGGGGAACAAGTTTCCCTTGTTTTACTCTCTCCCATCCTGTTTTTCCTAAGGTAACTTTGAAGCCAATGTGTGCCATCAGCCTCAGACTCCACCACTGAAGCTTTGTCAGGCTGTCTCAACTTTCTTAGTGCAGCAGCATGAAAATAATTGAGTCTGCTAATCATAAAAATAGCACAGTACCTAATACTCTGGAATACAGAAGAAAATGTCAAGCTGCTTATTATCTGATTGCAGTCAGTAATTCCTGGCCATAATATGAAGAAACTGATGCTAGGAAAGGAATATTCAACAGGAATATTCAAGGAATTAAATACATGATTTCCAGAAAAAAACTTACCATTTGCCCTCAAACAGGCTGTAATGTTGCTTTAATATCTTAAAGGCTGTCCTTCCGCCAGTTAAAAAACCAAATCTATATAAAACTTACAAATGGGTGAATTAACTTTTTGAAGAAAAAGCCATTGATGTATGGGTTGAGCATCAAATATGCTCTTCAAACATGCAAACAAATACATTGGTCCAGGTGCTAATAATGAGGCTGGCAAGAATTATAGGAAAGCTAATTAAACACTACCAATGGGGAAGATAGAAGAGAAGCAGTCAACAGATAACTATGAACTTTAAATAGCATTCATTCTTTCTGATTAAAACACAAAAAAAATTCTTCTTCTTCTTTTGTTATAGAAAGGCCTTTAATTTAGTTAAATTGCTTTTTCAATTGGAAGTTCAAGGAGTTAAGGGTTTGAGGTCCAAGGAAAAGCTATCTTCTTCAGTAACCTTTTAAGTTTCCAAGAACACACAGGAAAAGTCATCTTTTATACTATAATATTGTACCTTAGTAAAAACAAGAGATCAAAATTAGATTTCCAGAAATTTTTGGGATAGAACCAAAAGAATTTATCTTATTTTAATCATAAAAACAGATTAAATTCCACATGCTGCATGAATGTACTATAATCGAACATATTATTTTGTACTCAGTGGTAAATACTTAAAGGCATTATAATCTGACTAGGAAATTCAATCCTGCAAAACTCCTAAAAACCAATTTTTATCTTGTTTTGCATATTTTACTACCCTTGTCTTCTTTCCAATTACTTTTCTTTTATGTCAACTGTATTCGCTGGATGGAAAGTTATTTAGGAAGGTCAATTAAGATTTAGGGATCAGTGATAGCAGAATAACTTCTGGCCATTCCCTCAGATTACTCTTAAGAGTGCTACCAAATATTTCTCAATTAATTTGGAACTACTAATCTTCTTTGGTTATATTAAGTATAGGAGAATAATTTTACATACCAGGTTTAGCACTTGGATAATCCCTAGACTATAATCAAAAAGTTACATTATAGCAAACATCAGGAAATGTGACAAAAACCTATTACAAGTTAAGGAACTGTCTTTTCCTTTTTGGTAACATTCCAACAGGTTCTATAGTCAATTTCTCAAAAATTGCTTCTTTCTGTGAATAAATACAGTCCTCACTACCTTCCACTTAATGTGCCTAGATATCCAGTGTTACATTCCCAATTTTCTAGACTCTTAATGGACATGAAATTCTGCTGTAACATTCCAGTAAAATGGGTCTACTCAGATAAAAGTAATACACAAGGAAATGTTTAAGAAATGTACACTGGAATTAAACACATCACTTTTGCCAGCTCTGCAGTGACTTCTTCAACTCAATCATTTCTAAATACAGTATATCAGGAAATGTATTTGAGCTACATTATTATTAATAATGATACAACCCACACAATTTTTTTTTAATATATACTATATACTGCAGAAAAGACTGTGTTCTAAACTTGCCAGTGAGAGAACACCAAAACAGAGCTTTTTAGAAGACAGAATGCCAAAAAACTCTGCCCGATGGCTGTCTAAGAACAGATATGTGCCCTGAAACCCATGAAATTCCCAACAATGTGCCAATTATTTGGTTTTTGTAAGATGAGACTTGGAATTCAGGCACATAGAAGATATGAAACGTGATCAGCTAATTAATGTCACTTACAATTAATACGGAGCACTGCAATATAGCTTTCTATCAATACAGATGCATTTATAATGGATTAAAAATTTGCTGTTCAAACAACATTTAAGTGTGTAATTTTAATGTTTGATAATATACTGTTTTTAAAAGCCGAACACAAATGTCCCACTTTTACTATGCAACCGAAAAAGAATGCAGTTTTCTTGATAACATGAATTTTCAGTCTATCTTTGTTACCATATATCGTATATGATCTTGCTTTAATATAAGCGAGCTACCGAGCCCCAAGGTTGACTGACAGGGGCTTCTCCCAGTCAGATCTCTCATGAAGCTGCAAGCATTTAATTGGTCCAGATCCCAAGGGATCTGGAAAAAGAAAGCTTTTTTAAAAAAAAATTATTTTCTGGAATGCAAACCACTTTGGTGAATTTCAAATAATATCAACAATTTTCTCTGCATTAAAAGCAGATATTAACAAGCATAATTCACTTATTTTGACTAACTAAAATACTTACACTTCTGTATTTGACAATATATTCCAGTATGGGAGCACCTCCATCATCTTGTTTAGTTATGCTAAGTTTAAAACTCTTGCCACTCTCTGGCTGTCCATGAATTGAAGGGGGGCTTGGCTCCCCTAAATAAGGAAACAAACAGTACACAGTAATAATAATAATAATAAATCAGCAGTGAGATAACTCTTAAATTACAGCTAGGAACTTGTCCATAATAATAATAATAATATTAATCAAAATCTTAAAATCAATATGATCATTCCAGGCACTACAAAACAGCCTTTATAAGAATGTTAAATACTGTGCTTGAAATATGTTCTAATGTAGATTCCTCATACAAGGAAACACAATTATGTGAAGTATGAAAGAAATATTCATTTCTTTGAGACCTTCTGACTTCCAACACTTTTAAATGGGAATTTCCTTCCAAAATCATTTAGTTGTCAATTCAGCAAGACTGATAACATGCTACTCACACTGAAGTTTAAAAGATGCTCTCTTACAAGTAAGCATTCATAACTTAAGCATAACCTTTAATCCTATGTGTGATTTCTAAATTGCAATACAGTTTTTAAATTTAAAGTAAATTTACTCTCCAATAAATGTACCAAGTGAAATTAAATAAAAAGTTATCTAAGAATAATGACTTCTTAGAGTAGTCAGTATCAAGAGTAAATGTAAAGAATAATATTTTCAAAACTAAAACCAAATGTCTTACTTAATAAGGTAAAGGTAGTCTTAAACATGCAATCAAAAGATTAACAGTCACTTTCAGAACCTTTCCTAGTCAAAAATTCACAGATTATCTTTTCTGTATGCTATGCATAATACATTTTTTAAAAGAGATCCTAAATGAACCTATTGTGAAGCATCTTATCTTCAAAATATCTGTAAATGTGCATTTATCCAGAGAGATACTGTTTCTTTAGAAATAATTGTATTGTGTTTAGCACTTATTAAAGATAAACTTACTTAGATCACAACATAAAACTTATCTGGCTTTCTATCAGATAACATATATATATATATGTATAATGTCTTCCAGTTTCTGTCATTCTTCCATCAAGTATACTGATAGGAGTAGTAGGACTTTATCTGTCCTAGAATATATTTAGAATAGGTATATGCTTCAATGAAAAAGAAATTTGAAAGCTGCCAAGTTACTGTTTTGGGGCAGAAGAAATGTATAATGTAATATAATATAATATAATAATGTCCCAGAAATATTTTGTGTTCTTTGTAGTTACATTACTTTTACTATTCGTTCCCTTAGGGCCAGTATTACCTACACTGAGTAATGCCCTATTCAGGAAACAGTTCTGTTGCAACAGATTTATGACAGACTGGTCTGGCAGTAGCTGCTGATGTATTTCAACATGTCTGTTTGATTACTGTACACTGCCATCTGGTAGTTCCTTTGTTTTTCTCCTCTCTATGTATTTAATTTATTTACTGTTGTTTCTATTTAAAGATAATTTGAGAAAAACATTTTTCATTTGTAATTAGTATTTTAATCTGAAACCAATAGTTTCTACAATAGTTACTACAAATACAGAATTGTTTTCATAGAATTTCTCATTTGCATGTAGTCATAGTTAAAACAACTTATTCTCATAATTTCTTCCATAGCTTAAGATTTCTATTTGAGGCTTGATAATTGCAGAACAATAGCACCATAGATTGGTGAAGAAATGTCTCCAGAAATGGCCAATTCACTTCTCTTAGATGTGTATAATACCCTGAGTGTTAATGAGAAAAATTCCTTATTCTAGCATCTCTCATGGTTTGCGCTCCATTATATCAAATCAAGGCTTTTCTGAATATCAAAAATGTAAGATAATGGGATAAATTCTCCAATTTAAGTTCACTCATACTTCTTGGAAGGGTAGAATAACAAAACATGATTTCTGAGAAACAATGTAAAAACTGATAAAATACACTGGGGAGTGGATTATAAACCTGAAACATTATCTATAGTGAATCATAAATAAACTTTAATAATAATATAANATAATAATAAATATAATAATAATAATAATAATAATAATAATAATAATAAATAATAATTTTCATTTAACAGCACAAGTATTACTCACGGACAGGTAAGGTCTGAAAGATCTCAATTTTGCTATACTCTCCTTGCCCTTTTCCATTTACAGCAGCTACTTTGATTTCATATGTTGTATTTGGTTCCAAATTGCTCAGAACAACCATAGCTAAAGGAAAGAAAAAAAAAAAAAGGAATAAAATTTGATGAAGTAATAAATTTATAAAAAGAAAAGTAAGAAAATTTCATATTTGCTTTCTTCACTTGTAAAGTAACGAGTTTCATATTCTGACAGTACATTGGTTTCAAACTTAGCTTTTTTGTTGCGTGCTAAAAGTCCCTTTTTTCATCTGCATAAAGTTGTTGTTGTGACTGAGCAAGTTATGCTTCTAAAGGAACAGTGAAGTCAGCATTAGAGAAGCCACAGGCAACAATTAAGAACCTTGATGAGGAGCGATATCTATATTCAGATTGTGAGCACATTGTATTGGGTTTGCACACCCCGGTTTTGGTAGCGAGGCTGCTACAGGGGTGGCAGACTGTAGCTCCTACCTTCTGTGAGAAGGTGCCGGAAGCTTCTCCCATGTCTGACAGAGCCAATCTCAGCTGGCTCCAGACTGGACCCACTGCTGGCCAAGTCTGAGCCCATCAGTGACAGGAAAGGAAAAAAGTTATTGTGCAGATGTATTTGTGGCCAAAGATGAGTGGGATAAGGATGTGAGAGCCCTGCAAACACCCAGGTCAGTGGAGAAGGAGGGGCAGGAGTTGCTCCAGAACTGAGATTCCCCTGCAGTCTGTGGTGCAGCCCATGGAGATGCAGCTGTGTGCCTGCAGCCCATGGGGATGCAGAGATCCACCTGCAGCCCATGGAAGAGGCACACACCAGAGCAGATGGATGCTGAGAGAAGGCTTTGACCGTGCGGGAAGCCCGTGCTGGAACACGGGCAGGGACTTGCAGACCCACTCCAGGAGCCCATGCTGCAGCAGGTTTCCTGGTAGGACTTGTGACCCTGTGGGGGAACCACGCTGAAGCAGCCTGTCCTTGAAGATACTGGGGAAGAGTNACCTGCAGCCCATGGAAGAGGCACACACCAGAGCAGATGGATGCTGAGAGAAGGCTTTGACCGTGCGGGAAGCCCGTGCTGGAACACGGGCAGGGACTTGCAGACCCACTCCAGGAGCCCATGCTGCAGCAGGTTTCCTGGTAGGACTTGTGACCCTGTGGGGGAACCACGCTGAAGCAGCCTGTCCTTGAAGATACTGGGGAAGAGTGACCCACGCTGGAGAAGTTCATGGAGAACTGTTGTCCATGGGATGGACTCAGTTTGGTGTAGTTCATGGAGAACTGTCTGCCATGGGAGGGACCCTGCACTGGAGCTGGGGAAGGACTCCACTCCCTGAGGCAGCCCATGGCTTGGGCAGGGGCTCTCTTTGCTGGGNTTTTATTGATGACATGGATGAGGATATTGAGTCTTTCATCAGCAAATTTGCAGATGACACTAAGCTGGGAGCGTGTGTTGATATGTTGGAGGGTAGGAAGGCTCTGCAGAGAGACTTGGAATGGTTGGATGGATGGGCAGAGTCTAACAAGATGAAGTTTAATAAGTCCAAGTGCCAAGTCCTGCATTTTGGCCACAGTAACCCCCTGCAGCGTTGCAGGCTGGGGACGGTGTGGCTGGACAGTGGGGAAAGGGACCTGGGGGTGCTGGTGACAGCCGGCTGAACATGAGCCAGCAGTGTGCCCTGGTGGCCAAGAAGGCCAATGGCATCCTGGCCTGTATCAGGAACAGTGGGGCCAGCAGGAGCAGGGAGGTCATTTTTGGCCTAAAATTTTCATTATAAAGAAGTATTTTTTTAGTTGCTTTAGGCCTTCAAGTTATATATCCAATGTAAGCATAATTATTTCTGTCCATACTCTTTGTTTTTCTTTTCAGTCCAGACTTATTAGAATTTCTTTAGTTTCTACAGCAGTGTGACAGAGTTCCCATTAAATGTGAAGCTAAAGGGATTTAATGAATTTGGAAAAACAGTAACTTCTACATTTCACACTCTATTATGGGCATTTTGCATGAATTTGCCATTGAAACATAACTGTTTTTTTGTAAATAGAGCAGTAGAATTGTATGTCTTCCAGCATATTTTAGCTTTATCATTTTATGAGATTTAAAAATATTGAACTCTAAAGTATAACCATGCCATGAAAAAATAATGTATCATCATGAGAATAAGAATAGAATTAGGAGATATAGCATTGGCTTCTGTTAAGATGAAATTTAAAACTTAACTAAGCAGTAGCAGTATTTGACTTGCCTTTCAGCCATGATTACTTCCCAAGGATGAATAATTTCACTGAAAAGAAACCTTAGGGCATACCAAATATTAGTGCTACTGTAAATGTTTTTAAAATTTAAACAACATAAAAGCACAACTATGAGTCTACATTTTAAAAAATGCAAATGTGTTATCTACATGAAACCTAAGAATCCGATTTTCTAAACACTCCTGGGACCCACAGAAATGAATAAAATTACTTATATATGCAGTATTTAAAGAATTGGTGTATACTTTAGAATCCCCTGCACAGCAGTATGTATCTAGATACAATGACTTTTGCAATTATATTTGTGGAATTAACCCAGATATATCTGTTTGTGCAATTTGTCCTCACAAACTGCACTCAGTATCAGTGATGGTGTGAGGTGTATATATTATATATATATAAGAAAAATTATAACCATGGCCTTCTGAAAACAAAGAAAATAACTATTATGGATTAGAATACATACTCCAGTTGTAAAAGAATACTTGGAGTAATTAAGATTAAAAAGTCATCTCACAGAGTGTAACAAAAGTGTGCAACTGAAGAGTAATCTAAGAGAACTGAAAATTTTACTGCTTGCTAGGAGTTGAGATTGGAAGAAAATACTTCAGAAACTAGTTAAGTTTTTTTTACAATGTGTGTCTCTATTATTTAAGTATAAAATCAGCTTATTCATCTTTCCATATACAAATAATTTTTTCTCAGAGGAAAACAGCCCTGGCCACAATGAATATTTGATTTCTTTCACATTCAGTGCATAAATGAGAAAAGAACCAGTCCACTGCATACCATATGTGTACATTATGCCATTGTCATATTTATTGATGGATATCAAGTTCCAGATATACTGAAAGTTAAATCCCATTCTTTCAGAGTATCATTTGAGATTTTCCAGTTTCTTCTAGCTGTTATATCAGTAGATATTGTCTTTCTAATCACAGTGTCTGTGAGCTTTAGCTGGAGAATTCAATTTTGCGGATTGATTTTGCTGGGATTATTCACATAGTGCCTGGTTAGATTGAGGAGTAGATTTGGAAGGAATACTCCAAAGAAGGAAAAGCAGAACAGTCTCTTGTGAGCTCTCCAAATTAAATAAATTATCTAATTTAAGTTAGTTAATTAATAAATTAACACGATGCACAACAGCTCAGAGCTTAGTGTTATCCATTTATAAGTGAGGCTTTAAATCTCAAGGTAGCCTTGGAGGACAACATGAAACAAGACGTTACCAGGTATATTTGTTTTGGTTTAGTATGCTATATTAAGGCTTTAATACAAAATTATTAGTATTTTTTTACAAGATAGGTCATGAATATTATTGCCTGTTTGGTTGATTTTTTTTTAAATTTTGTCAACCAGAAGTTAAAAGAAACACAGCAACAGAAAAGAATTAAACCTTACTGAATAAAAAATTAAGTTTAACCTATTATGTGATAATAGGTTAAGCTTGAAGTTTAAGCAGGTTAAGCTTGAAGTTTAAGCAACATTAAGGATAAAGTCCTTCTTTTTATGATACAGATTCTTGTAATTTGCAAGCAAATCTAATAAATTTAAAAAATTAACAAATTACAGAAAAAAACCCCACGGGAATATGTTAGATAGAAAAAAATGCAGAAATTCATACTATTTAAATTACAGTTTGCAAGCATTTCATCTAGAAAAGTTCCTTTTATTGTCATAGAATTTTAACTGCTGTCAAAATGAACCATGGGAAAGCAACATCTAATGCAAGATTTCTTGTGAAATAAACTGTACCATAAATCCAAGTCAGTAAAACTGAAACAAAATTTGCCAGCTGCTTCTTTGGTCCAGGGTAGGTTGTTTATGTTACTTTATTACAGTAGAATGAGAGGAGAAATGTCTGGCATATTAAATGGTCTTTTCACTGAAGTAACCTGCTTCAGAAACCTCCTAAGAATTGTGATATATTACATAAACCATTATCAAGGAAAAGAAGGGTAGGGGAACTAGCAATACAGTTCCTCTACATTAAACCCAAAGTGGATCACATATGAGGTTAATTAACAGAAATACCACATTGTTACATTGCTCTCATGGGACAGGTATCTGCTGCGTAGAGCAATGTTATTCCAGTTCCAAAATCAATCCCTTGAGGATGTCAGATCTAACTGAAGGATATACATTTATTTCGAAACAAAGTAGCTGAGACATATTGTTGCTGAAATAACATCTTTACTCCTATATATTTGAGATTGTGGTAGCAGAGTGAAATTTCTCTCAAAGAAGCATTACAAATTTGGGGATGGTTTGGGATTTTTTTTCTTACTTCCCTCCCTTTAATCTGAATCTATATTACTACATAGGATGAATGCAGCCTGATTACTGTGCATGTTAATAAGTGGAGTGTTTTGATTTAACAGCACTTTGCTAAACCTATTACTCATTATTTTACTACTCTCAAGGAAAAACTGAGTCCCCTGAAAATACCTGAATCTCTTTCAGAGGAAAAAAGAAAAGAATAGCATTTTTATGAAGCTTAAACAGGTTTCTCTTTGTGATGATGATTTCATGTTCTTTTAAGGGCAGGAGAAAAAGTCATGGGAAGACAGCAGTGAGCAACTTAAGGTGATAAAGTAATAAGGTTCTGTACAAATGTCTGAGACTCTTGTAGTTGTTACAGAATATGAGGAACATTGCCCAAAATCTGCCTGGGATGAGAAACAACTGTTTTGTTTATTCTTATGTGTTTGCACAGTAGGAAGAAGAGTATAAAACCTCTTTTTTCTAGCTGAGACTCCCAGTTAGCTCACAGAAATATTGACAAAATTAAGTTAGAAATTACCACGGGGGAGAAATACAGGGAAAAAAATAGAAAAAGGATTTTGCTACACAATAGACAAAATGTTAATTCATATGCAGAAACAGACAGGCTGTCTCAGTTCCATCTGTCTGCCTTGCCCAAATAACAATTAATTTCATAAATACTCATTCAAGCATCTGGCTATAAACGTCAAAATTCAGCTAACAAAAATAAATGAACTTTAATAATGAAAATTTTTCAAGTTGCACATTCTATGGAACAAAGATAATGATAGAAAATCATAATGTCAGTTAAACCATTGGCATAAATTGGAGCCAATATCTAACTTTAAGTAACTCCCTAAAAAAACAGAAACAAATGTTACCATTTTAATAATCATATAAAATGGTTTCTGTTCCCGGAATTTCCATCATTCTTTGCACTATAATGTATAATTATTACATTATTTTGGAATAAAAGTGTCAGTCATTTATTTAACTGTGAATACAAATAAAACCCCATGAATAAAGATACACAGTGTAGTAGATCAGGTATAATTAATATAATCTAATGTTCACTAACACAAGTAATTTCTTTACAAAACACTTTTCAGTAGCTGACATTAAAAATGCATTTGGAAAAAATGGCTTTAATATTTTTAATAATACTATTATATAACACATTAAAACACAATTAGCATGTTAAGCTCCTTTATTCCATGTACTTAATTTTTAATTTTACTGGGCTGGATTTTGAGACATCACTATGCAAACTGAACCAAAAGTAGCATCCCTATTCAGGGATTTTCTTTGATACCTATTTCTACTGAAATAAATCTAATCAGAAAAGATTAGGTAATCCATGGGAAAATTATAGTAACAAAATGCACAGTTCTATAAATTAATGAAAATAAAGCAAGCAGGAGTATAAACTGAAGTGCCTAGGAAAGAGCAAATTTGTGGATTGACAACATAATTTATAATGCATTGAATCAGCATAAATCCAGAAGATTGGGTTCTTCATTTAACAAATTTCAAGTATAACAATGAATAGATTTTCTTTAGAAGTTCATTTACTGAGAAAACACCCTAAGTTCAACTTTTATTTAATCAGAATAACAGCAGAGCACACAGGGAAAAAAAGAAAACATTCCTGGAACAAAAGCAATCTATTGAGATAGATCATCATATCAGTAAACCTTCCACAACTTTATTCAGAACAGAAACACACTTGCAGGAACTGCATATAAAATAAATCACCTATGCATTCTTAAAAAAAAGTTATTGCATGTATTATTTTTAGGCTATAGGTTTACAAAAAATATTTGTGCTCCAAATGATAAAATAGACCATATTATCTTGATATCTTCTTCAAATATTTCTGTTATACTGATTTGACAATAAAATCAAATATTTCATTAACAAATCCTGCCACTTGTCCTGATTAGCATCCTATCAGCACTCACGTGCAACCAAGATCTAGCTTTGACAGATTCTGTTTCCCATCACCACTACTATGGAATTTATATTTCAAACATACACTCTTTAATATCTCTTTCTTCAAGATTTTAGTTATATATTTCTTTGACTACATTTATGATGACCAAGCCAGCTGTCTAATACCAAATCTTTAATAATGCAGTCAACTTCCATAAAAGGCACCTGTAGATATTAAAGGAAAGGGAAATAGAAGTCAAAGATGAGGAAAGGGAAAAGAGAGAAGGAAACAGAAGAGGAAAAAGAGAGGAGAAAGAAAGAGTGGATGATTAAAAACTTCCTAAGTACCACTAAATATAATGTTCAGGATAGGGAGTGCTTGAAACAACTGATATACCCTGTAAGAAGATTTTGTTAAACTAAACAAAGGTATCCTGAACAAAATAATTCTTTACAGAATGCAATAGGTTAAAATGGAAATATATACTCAGCTTTAAAATCACACAATTCAAATACATTAAAAAAAATGCTGTTTGAATTACCTCTTTTAAAGGTCGTTAAAGTGGTGTCCTCCCAGGACTCTTTTAAAGTGTCAGATCTCCTCCCAGTACTCATTAGCCCTTAATTTTATTTATTTAGTAAGTGCTTTAGAATAAGCTTTTAAGAAATACTTTGTAATTTTTTGTGTGTGTGTGCACAGCATTGTCAGTGTTTTGTAGTGTTGCAACTTATTGGACAATAATTTAAACAATGTTCAATAATGCCTAACAGTTTCCTGTCATCGCATTTAGAAGCATTAATTTAATCAATACAAATTCTGGATCTCATGGAGACTGGTGAGCTTTAGCACAGTCCTTAGAAGACGTGANTTTTTTTTTTTTTTTTGACATGTTCAGACCAGGTATTAGAAATATTGATACACTGGGAGAGACATAAAGCACTGAAACAGGTTATACCAAGACAAGAGGGTGAGTAATCTCCATCCCTGCGACTTGAGACTGAGTTAGACAAAACCACCCCTGACCTGAGCTAGGACTGGCAGTAGTCTTGATTCAAGCACCAAATTTTCTGATTCTATAAATTAAAGGGGAATACTATGTTGGTTCTTGGAACATTTTTCCCTCTGCTATAAAATTATTGTACAATTCTTAATGGTAAGATTTTGCTTGGAAGAGCAGTCAGACACTTGAAAAGGACTATACTAAAAAGTTTAATGAAACAATAAATTAATGCAGTGAAATCACTGGGGATTTGGACTTCTACCAGATATTCCCTCCATGATGTGAAAAGAAAGTATTGTTCAAAATGCCTTCTAACATATGACTAATGTTCTCAGCAGGGTTCATTGTTAAATATTTATGTCACTATAATTGCTGCAATTTTAGTAGTACAAATTATTCTGCTAGATATAAAACCTGATTAAGTTAAACATTTTCATTAATCAAATTTACTTTTTGTAGACATTAGTTTTATAATTATCCTGTAAGAAAAAATTCGAGGCCATTCAATACACCAAACTTACATTGGCAATATGAACACAGAAAGACAGCAGAATTAAGACATCTAAGTAAGTAATATTTTATTGAGTGAACACAAAATACTACAAAATGTAGTAAAGGAACACTAATCTCAATGTTGTAATCTCAATGCAGAAGGGCAATCAATGCCCTTATTAAGATATTTACAGTCATTTATCCTATTTTTTTCCTCTTTTTGAATACCCTTCAAGGCTGAAAAGGATGATTACTGGGAGACAACCCAGAAAATAAAACAAGATCATTTATTAGGAGACTACAAAAACATATTCATGGTTAGCTTGTAGGCAGTGCTACTTTATATTCCCTGTTTTATATCAAAGTTTGGAATCTAACCTGGATTATTGAAGAAGGAAGTATACTTTGAGGGGGGAGGCAGGAGTTAGTTCTGAATGTATACCTTCCTTTCTTCTACTCTTGCTGCAGCTATATCACTTTGTCTCATTCCTCAATTGTATAAATCAAACTGTATCCTATCCCAGTCTATTTCCTACATGGCAGAAACTCGAATCTCTCACTCTCCCTTGCAGGGCAGAAAAAATTGTTTGTATGTTAGTTTTTCCTGACCTTTTTTTCTTTTTTGCTGTTCCTACAGTGCAGTTCCTGTTGACTTCCATCCCATCTGAAATTTGCAACACAAAGCTGCAGTTGAAAATGGTCTCCTACATTCAAAACTCGACCCATGAATTCCTTGTCACTGAAGGATCCTGAGCAGAAGGTGAGGTAGGCTTCACCTGAATTCACAGCAGACAAAAGCTGTATCTTCTAAGCATGAGGCCCACACCAGTTCCCATGGTACACCTGGAATATGTTCTGTTGAATGTGTATGCACTAGTTCATGGTGTAGTAAATTCACATAGCTTGTCATCTGAAGATGCTGGTGAGTGCTTTTAATATATCAGGGTGAAATTCAGGTCTAAATCCGCAACTTATCCTTAACTAGTCACTGATTATTGGGCCAAATATATTCTCTTTTTATCAAAAACAAAAAGAACCACCAACAACAAAAGCCCCTAAAAAAACAAAACAAAAAACCAACCAAAGAAGGTGGGGGGGAACCCCCCAAAATCACAGAATCACGTCAGTTGGAAAAGACCTCTGAGATCAAGTCCAAGCTCTGACTGATTGCAATTTTGTTAGCTGCCACATCCATTTGTTTCTTGAAAAACTCCAGGGATGGTGACTCCATCACCACTTCCTGGGTAGTCCATTCCAAAATTTAACAACCCTTTGAATGAAAAAAAATTCTTCCTGAGGTTCAGCCTGAACTTCCCCTGTAACAGTTCAAGACTGTGTCCCCTTGTCCTGTCACTAATTGCCTAAGAGAAGAGACTGCCCCTCACCTGACAGCAGCCTCTTTTCAGGGAGTTGTAGAGAAGGATAAATTCATACCTGAGCCTCCTTTTCTCCAGAACAAACACCCCCAGCTCCCTCAGCTGCTCCTCACCAGGCTTGTGCTCCAGACCCTTCCCCAGCTCGCTGTCCTCCTTTGGACATGCTCCAGTCCCTCAATGTCCTTCTGGCAGTGAGGAGCCCAGACCTGGACACAGGACTCCAGGTGTGGTCTCACCAGTGTCCACCCACCACAGGGGACAGTCACTGCCCTGGTCCTGCTGCCACACTATTGCTGGTACAGGCCAGGTGCCATTTGCCTTCTTGGCTGCCTGGCACAGCTGGGCTCGTGTTCAACCACTGCTGACCAACATCCCCCCAGGTCCTTTTCTCCCAGCAGCTTTCCAGCCAATCTGCCTCAGCTTGCAGCACTGCAGGGGGTTGTTGTGGCCAAAATGACTTCAAAGTCTAAGAAAATGACTTTTAACAACTGCACCTTCTTCCTGTTGTCAGCAAAATTCTGCAGAGCTACAATTCTTTTCCCTATGAAGCTTTACAACATATTTAGGATGTCTTGTGTAACAAAATGCAATTCACTAGTTTTCTTATGGTGTTACAAAACTGTACTGTGTTATTATATACAAATTAGATGTGGCCTAAACTAATGAGATGAACCTAAACTGCCCTTTACTACAAATATATCAGTAACTCTTACAGTGAAACAAAACAGATGTTGAAGATTCAGAAATTCTTAATGGCAGGTAAGCCAAAAGAATACCTGAGAGCACAGAGAATGAATGTTTTAAATACTATGCTCAGAGAAGCAGAGAATTTTTCATAGGTAAATTCATATATGTTAGCAAGACTTGTCTCTCAATTAAGATTGCTATTTAAAATTCTAACATTTTCAATTTCACTTTAATTCTACTTCCTAACAGGAATAAACAGAATATGTAAAATCTGTATGACTTTTCTCACTTAAGCTACTGCAACCTTGGAGCTGCCTAAGAAGCAGGTTCTGACACAGGAGTTGTGTCTTTCACTCCTCTAAGACATGCACTTTTCAACTCTGGAGCATGCAAAGTGTGAGGAAAACAAAGTCTACTTGCTCTGTTACCTGATTCAGGAGCTGGCAGAAACCTAACCACCACCACTTGAAATAAGAATAAAGCAGCTCCTGATTTCTGCTATCTCCACAGAGGCCATTTTTATGATCCTGAATGTGTCTTTCCTAACATTCCCTACTCTGCAAACAGGAAGACCTCAAGGCTGACATGAACGATGATTTCAAGAACTGTTCTTTTGCTTCTTACATGCAAAGATAATTTTCCTTCATGACTTTCTTCCACATTCCCACCCTACTCTTGTATACTATATTTTATTTCTTACCACTGAAGAAAGAAATCAGAAAACAGAAAAATGGTCATAAAAAAGAAATTAATTTAAAGATACTGTAAAATGTAATACAGATCGGGCCATGCTATTGTTGCTCATTCTGGTATGTGGCTGAAGGAGAGCTCTGTTCATAACAGTCGTTCAATGGCCTTGAAAATACTTAAAGAATACTCTGTCATCCTGGAGCACTTTTCTGTTTTGTATTACAAAGTGCAGCAGAAGTTTATATACGCATAAATATTCCATAAATGTACTTCATCTTTCTCTAAGTAGACAAGCAATGTCCAATAAATGTGGATGAATACAATGCACACTTGAAAGGCAAAATTTGCAGCTGCACCATGTGTCTCATTTATCAGTTATTCATACCCAATACTGCACTGCATCACTCTTTGCTTAACAAGATTTACCTTTACAAGCCACCTCAGCAAGACTTTTACATCAGATCAGCTGTTCACCATAAATTTACTTGAGAGTGTGCAGTTATGAAAAGCCTGAAAGGTCTAAAGAGGAAATAGACCAGAGATATCACAACAGCACCAGGTGAAATACATTTGGAATGACTGATTCTCCATTTAATTTCTTATTAAAATATTTACTACATACTCTTGCAATCAAAGTATCTTCCATTTGTTCTTACATATTTTTAAGTCTGCATCTTGAGAAAACCATAAATCTCATTCTGCAATGAGCTTTGACTGGCTGACTAAATGCAATTACAAACACAGAATTACAACGAAAAATAGAGTAAGTTCAGATAGTGGTTATATTTGCATAACACTCAGTTGCTTTTAGTTATGAACTCATGCTGGGCAGTAAATTGTCTGGATTCTCTTCACTTCTCATGACATTTTATTCACCTTTAAATGTGAAAAGTACATCTCATTCTCCTGATGTTTCAGGTCTGTATGAAAACCTGAAATGTTTAAACATAGTTTTCCCTTTACACTTCTCACTTTCCAGTCTTTCTAATCCATCCATGTAATTTAGTTTAAGACATTTATTTACAGTTCAACCTTTTCAACCACAAGAGACTTACTGCAAAGATTTGGATGGAGGCCAAAATTACAATAGAGACAGAATTAAAGGGCTGAATAACCTTCTTACATGCAGGCATATGTAACACAACACAAAATAAATTGGATAAAAAGTGGTCTTTGTCCTCACATTTAATTGTAGCCTATAGTGGTTAAAAAACTGCATGCATTCTTTCACCTTTTTTTTAAATAAGAACTTGCCATTGAAAATTTTATTGGCATATCACATAATGCCATTTTATCCCAAGAATTAAGATTTCCTAAAATAATTTAAGCAAATTCTTTTCGTATTATTCGTATCAGGTCTTACAACACTATCGCTTAATAATATATGTGTATATATATATATATATGTATATATGCAATTCCTGCCTTCTTGCCATTTCAAAGCTGGTTCTAAGTTGAGAAAAATATTTCTGAATCAAACTAAATACTCAGTTTATTTTGAAAAAAAAAAAGAGTTTAGGCTTAGGCTTATAACAGTATCATTAGTATATTATAACTGATAAGAGGAACAATCCACAAATTTTTTGAAAGTATTACCAATTACTGCCTACTGAAAATGGACAATTTCTTAAATGAAAACACTAATTTTAGTCAATTTGACAATGTGACAATAAATATATATTATGTGACAATAAATATATAAATAAATAAATGACATAATAAAGAAGTTGGGTATCAAGCAGCAATATATTTTTGGGGTCTAGCTTTATAGGGGTTTTTGATCCAAGATTTTGCTGTTCTTAAATGACCTGCCTAACAGTCTGATAAATGAAGTACCATATCCTAAAGCTCAATTCATGACACAGAAATGTTTTCTGAATGGCTTATGCCATCATTTAACAGATACAAAAACCTCTGAGTCTTCAGGTACTTCTAGATTTGTGGAGTACATACATGGTATTCCAGAAAGGCATAAACACTCCTCACGAATAGTAACTGTTATTGTCGAACAGAATGTGATCAGAATTCATGTCATAGAGAGTCAAATCTGACAGATATGACAAGGAATTAAATGTCTCAAGATGTATTTTCCCACTAGGACGGACTGATGAATGCATTTTCCCTTCTGCTTTTGCAGCTTGCAATGGAAATTAATGAATTCTGCCTTGAAGATTTTCAAATCTGAAAGTAATTTTGAGTGCTGACTTAGCCCACCAAACTATTTTCAATTTATTTCTGTTTGATCTACAAATGATACAGATATATTCTCCTTAATCATTAAACTCATTAGGAAATTTATTTAATTATATGGGATTTGTATCTCTCAGAAACCTATTTAAAAGTCTTCTGGTTTAATGGTTAAGTATTGTTACACTGGGAAACTGTTTTAGTAATCAGTGAGGTACATACCTTCATGCTTTAGTATAAAAGAAGCAGTAAATACAAAACCTGCAACCTAAGACGTAATTAATGTGAATTCTTATTAATCTGTCTAGTACATTTCCTCTCAATTTCAATAATAAGAGATAATAATTGCTTTGTTTTCTAATAGGAAAGAATATCTTTCTCCATAATGGTGGTTCTGAAATCTCAGGGGAAATCTATGCTGAAATTCCTCCCTAGGAGGGCAGTAGGCTCTGGCACAAGCTTCCTAGAGAAGCTGTGGCTGCCCCATCCCTGGAATTGTTCAAGACCAGGTTGGATGGGGCTCTGAGCAATTTGGTCTAGTGGAAGGTGTCCCTGCCTGTGGCAGAGGGTTTGGAATGAGATGAGCTTTAAGGTCCCTTCCAACCCAAATCAGTCTATAATTCTATGATTCAATACAATTTTGAAGTCTTCTGAAAGAATGTCTGTTCATACGATGTCCACCAAAATGTCCTGCTTAAGGACAGAAAATGAAGTTTAGTAGTTTTACCTAAAAACGTGATCTGCACAGACAAAAACAAAAACCCCCAAAACCCCCAACCCCCCACCCCCTCCCAAAAAAACCAAAACACACAACACCACTTCAGAGTTTGGAATGTTAAATGTAAATATATATAATAAAAAGTAAAAGAGAAAATGGAACGACCTTATTTTAAATTTACTGGTTTATGTTTGTTTTTACTAAGAACTCTTATTGTGAGTTGCTTTCATCATGGCTACCTTCTCATTGGTATAGCCAATTCAAAACTAAATAGCACAGTACAGAGGTAGAGGACTTCAAGTCTTGATTACCTCAACAACACGGGCATGTACATAACTTCCTCTAACTTTGAGGACATGTAATAAAAGGAGCAGTAGTACCAGGCAGAACACAAAGCACAGCAATTTAAGAACATACCTTGGGTAACAGAAAACACTTATCCTCTGTGATGCACCTTAATGCACCCAGTTAAATGTATGTGAATAAAATAGTAGAGACAGGTCCTGGTTTGAAAAAAACCACTCATTTCACAAACAAACTGCTAAATATGGAATTTCCATCCATAGAGACATTTAGAACTCAGGGTAAAACCCTAGGAAAACTTGGAGTTTGGCCCTGCTGCAACCTGGGGCAGTTGGAGCTGATGATGACAAGGTTCCTTTTGGGACCTTTAGGAATTTAGGAAGCTAAATTATTCTAGGCTTTCATGAAGTACATGAAATACAGTGTACGCAGATGAAAAAAGGAAATGAACAGAACCTGCTGAGATTTGAGTGTGAAATTACAAAGAATTAGTTATTTCAGATTCAAGCTATAAGTTGTTAATACCTAGAGAGAAAAAACTAAAGTTATGTTGAAAGCAAATATTTGCATTAGTGCTTGTAACTGGATAACTCTTTATTATCTGAAACTGAAATATTACGTTTATTGTTCTTCAATTTTTATATAATTAAGATGCTGTACAAGCTCAGATGTTTTCCTTATGCTATGTTTATTTTTCAGGAAAGTCATATAATGGAACTTGTTCATCTGTCAAGGGTTTTTTTTTCTTCCAGAAAGAATAAAGATTTCAACATTTCTTAGATAGAAATATTTTTCATCCTTTTGTTTTGCCTTATAATGGAAAGTTGTAAAAACATTTATATTTCACTTCTTGCACATAGTCTGATTATGCTATCACAAGGTTTCAAAAATAATTGTCTCCTTTAATAAAACATTCACAAAAGAAATACAAACATATGTTGATAAATTATCTTTGGTATATTTTGGTATCACTGCATAAAATATATTTACAAGTAACACTTTTACTATTGACTAGTATTATACTTGGCACATTATTTGTAAAGTTTCTGCTTTCTGCCATCCAAAGAAGAATCTCTAATATCTAAAACACATTCTTGACCACTGCAATACAAAACATATAAATAGATTCAAAAAAGCATCTTGTATAATATGTTGATTTTCTATACAATTTTTTTTCTACCCCACAGTTGGAAATGTTTGTATAACTTTAGCTTATATAATTTGTCTATTGTAGAAATTATAACTTTAGCTTATATAATTTGTCTATTGTAGAAATTATTTTATGCTAGTATCCTACAAGAGCTAATTTATAATTCTAGGGATAATTTCACTAAAATGGTTGAAACTCAACAGAATGTCTCATGAAAAAAATGCCAAGAGTTAGAGATTCCAGTAAAGTTCAGACTTTGAGTTTGTGGGGTTTTTGGGTTGGTGGGTGGGTTGGTTTGGTTTGCATTTTTTAGGGGATCTGTGTTTGGTTGATTGGTTTGGGGGTTTTTCTGTTGTTTCTGCTCAGGTTTTTGTTTTCCAAAAATAAATGAGATGAGACATTTCTGAGTTTTAAGATCCAGTAATTTCATGCTACGAATTGTTCCTGATATAAGAAATTCTAAATTATCTAGGCATTAATACATTAGCAACTTCCCTAGAAACTCAGGAAAACTAGAACCTTTCTCAAATGTCTCTTAAACTCAACATATGAGAAGACTTGCTTTAAAACTTCTTCCAAATTTATGAAGGTTTTTTATAAAATATTAAGAATTTAATTTTAAAAATTAAAAATTAATTAGTTTACATTCTTGCCGAAAAAAATCACAAAATCAATACGTAGAAATAGGAAAAAAACCTCCTGATCTGGAATCTGAGGATTTCCAAACACAAGTAGTTTAGAGGAAGCAAAGGTGGGGGGTGTGTGTGGGTGTGTGGGTGTGTGTATTGGCTCCACAAACCAGGAAATGTGTATCTCTCTTCTCTAAGAATGCCAGCCATCCACCTATGCCAAAGGTGAATTTCCACAGTAATCTGAATATGGCATTATGTTTCATGTACTCCTCATGTTGTTCTATCACCAGCAAACTGAGTAGCACTAGAAACACCAAGACTGCTTTTTCTGGGTATTTCACTCAGAAATATATAATGCTCTTAAAAAAAAAAAATCTTTGTCTGTCTACCTGTAAATTGAAGGACAAAGGAAATACAGTGGATTATATTCCTGTTGAAGACATTAAAATGTTTTCAGAGGGTGCACATTTTTCAGGTTTCAAGCCCACTTCCACAGTGGTTTGGATTTGTGTAAAAGCTAATTCTTTACAAATTAATTATTTGTTGACTGTAAGCCAGAATTACTAATGTCTATAATGCCATTAAGACAAAACAAGACTTTGATGGCTTCTCTATTAGAGTTATACCAGTGGTGCTTTCTGAGGAATTGAATGTGAAGAACTGAATTTCAGAAGCTCTATGTTGTTTCTTCCTTGGAAAATTCAATATTGCATGAAATGGAAAAATAAAGGAGGCTTCTTCTTATGAAGTCTTTGTTGATTAGACAGTTACAGATCAGTTAATGTCCTTTCTTTAAAAACAAAATTGCACAGAGGATTGTGGTAAGGTGATTTTTCCCAACACAGGTTATCTTACAGCCAAATTGTCACTGGTTTCTTTGTGCCTACAGAAGAAAGCCTGGCAAATGCTCTTCACCCATGCTTATTCACTTGCTGATGGTGGATGGGCACCTTCCCACACTCAGGGATTTCCCAGCTGTCTGGGTGAAAGGATACAAACTCTCCTTGGAGAATTAATCTTGCCACTACTATCTGCATTTCTGCTACTTCAAGATTAGTGGGTTTCTTTTCACTTTTGACAGAATCATAAATTCTGGGCCCTGAGGAGATTGTTCCCTGCTCACCCACCTCCCCTTGGGACTCCAATCCACAGAGAATTCCACTGTAAAGCTGGATTTGCTGGTAGCCTTCAACAGAACTATTTTCATATTCAGAGGAGCATCTAAAAAGTGCAGAAAAATCTCACTGCCATTTCCTCCTTGATCTCTTGCAGAATTATGAGAGTGTTGATTATGATTTTAAATCCCTTAAAAGACTGAAATTGGTGTATCAGATGATTGCTTCACTTTCTGTGCTCTGCTTCAATAGCTGCAATCAGCACAAACTTTCAAATGAAATTGTCTTCATTATAAAAGACAAAGGGGAGAGAATAGGGAAATAGATATTCCTGGTTACAGCTCCAAGACTAGAACTTTCTCCTTACCTGAAAACAGCTCAAAGTAGTAAAGTTTGAGAAAAAAGTCACCTTTAGAGGGATTCTTTGAAGAAAACAGCAAATGAAGAGAATTGCAATCTAGATTTGCATAGAATCCACTTCATACTGTTTAATTGTCCTGATTAAACTTATTTGTATTTACTGGATGACTGATTACAGAAGGATACCTAACAACCTTGATAAGCATCTATTGTGGTTTCCATATAAATAAAACAATTATAATCTTAGTTGTAAAAGGTTTTATACGTAACCAAACGAAAATTAATGACTTGCTAGCATTAGGAGCAATTCTCAAAAAGTTTTTGAAACACCTATTAATCACCTATTAATGCTTTATTTATAAACTTGCTTCTGTAGCCACATTTCTGTGAGGTTTGTTTCATTTTTAAAAGCATTTTTCATTAATTTTACCACTTCATGGTTATTCTTTGTTACTGTATGAAGACAACTACATTATTCATTTAGGTCACAGTAGAGAGGGAGCAGAAGACAGTTTAGCCTTGAAAATATTTGTATTGGAATTCTAACAGTCTTCCAGGTACAATATTTTCCTACATGTAGGTTTTTCCGTCTCTTTCCCTTGATGATGTTTCTGGAATGTACACATTTTGTACATTGTGGCAAGAAAGGTCTGCATTTTTACCTCTCCTGAGTTGAATCAGACTGATAAATAACCATCCTGTAAAATTTCAGAATATTTTGTCACTTACTGCTGGGAAAAAATCATGGCCCATGCATTATGTATGCACCACCACTTGAGATGTGCAAGCAGTTATCTGTCCCTGTGTAAACAGCATTTATATCTGAATCTTAGCCATAAACTGTCCCTAAAATGTGAACAGATGGAAAAAGTGGTTTTGATTCCATTAAGGAATATTGACTGAGTGTGGAAATGATGATGATCCAACTACAAATTGTAATACAGAAAACTGACTGCATTCTAAACATCCTCCTCACTTAGCTGAGATGATGTTGAGGCATGGTAGGAAAGTGGATCTTCATTACTTAAGCACAATCAGAAACTGCCTCAAAAACATGTATTTGTTATTATCCTTTAATAGACTATAAAGTATCCTAAATGTCTTAAAAAGCTAAAAGAAAAGAAAAAACAAAACGAAACAAAAAAATGCCTTCACACTAATAAAAGTTTATTTGAAAAATATTTCAGGAAGTAAAAATAGGGATTTTGGACAGGGTTATCTTAACATGACACTGTAAGTAGGGTAAAATATAAATGGAGAGAAGTGTAAAAGGATGTTTTAGAAAACTTGCTAAAACCCTCTGAATACCCAGGAAACATGCAAAGGCTCAATATTCCAGAAAGATTCCATTTACATCCCTTTTACATTTAGCGACATTTCCCTTTTTAAAAAAGACACTAATTTTGTTTTTTGGCATCTCCATTTGCTAAAGCTTATTCTGTTCTGGATTGTTATCTGTGCTTTAGTAACGTGTTTTGGTTTTCTGGTTTGGCCCTATAGTACTTCACAAATTGAACAAGTTTTCAACTTATTATAGAATATCTGCAGGGACTTATGATAAATGAAACCAGGTCACTTTTGGTTTCCCTATAAAACTACATAATGTAGCTTCAATAAGATTCATGAAAACAAGATGTCTTCTGTTTCGTAAATATTTGGCAATTTGAAGCAGTTGTTGATTTCTAAAATAGTTCAGGGAGCAATTCAGAGAAATATAGGATATACAGTCTCCATCTTTTGATACAGGGGTATATCAGTAGAGATTTCAGAAAACATCATTAATTAATAATGAATGTAGTATTAATTTTTAATATTGCCCACTGTCTTTTCAATATTTATGTGTTTACTACATGGCTCTTTGTAGACCAAGATGGCTCTTCAGGTTGTATTCATATTTACTAGTTTTTGTCATCACTTGGAGTAATTTTTGGTAACATATTCTATTAAGAGGTATCTTTAATATGCCCAAAATCATAAGTGTGACTTATTTTGTTTTCTCAATAAAACCTTTCAGCATACAGTTAGGAGACAATGAAATGAAGAGGAAAACACATGCTTGCAAAATGGTATACCCCCTGAAACTGTCTCAGTGAAAAAGGAGAGTAAAGTGTACAAAGGAGGATGTGGGAAAATAATATGACAGTATGCAGGCAGTAATACAGCTTTCTGCCAAAGAAATGTTTACGTAGGAAACAGCAGCAGGGTTCCTAAATATTCACAATCTACTTCATGGTCGTAACATTTGCATAAGAACTGCAGGTATTTGTTCCTGTCACTCTACTCCAATTTTAGAACCACAGAATTCAAACAAGACTTGGAGCAAAATGATTCCAAGATCAATTCATGTTATACAGAAATCTCCAAAATGAGCAACAACTTAAAAACACTCAATGCTGAAAGAATGTTTCAAAAGGAAAATGAATTTTTGAAGAAGGCAGCTTCAGCCAACTCTAGTAACAAGAGTCTATCAAATTCCTCATCTTTCCTACTTCAATCAATTAATATTTTAATAAACTTCCCAACAACAAAAATAATAGGAAAGAAAGTTTTATGGGGTAAGGTAAATATGTTTTTCGCACATTTAACACTGAGAATGTTTTTTGTTCTGTTTACAATGAAATTAATAATCTGTGTGATTGACTGATTTGACTCTGTAGTCACTGGATTTTTACTCAGTTGAGTACTTTGCACCCTACTACACAGAATGGTCACTTCAGGTTTTACTATTTGATATAGTTCATATCAGAAAAAAATTATTGCAAATTCATTGAAGGAAGTAGCTACGAGAACAAAAATCTCTAACTTGATCTGCAACATTGCATGAAAAGAAATGAAGCAGTACACCAATATCCATTAATGTCCATGCCCCGCAAATAGAGGAAACTCAATGTCTTCTTTAGCACTTCTAGTATTGAAAGAAATTCAAGCTATATTGGAATAAAATGAATGTTACTGTGATTTACATTATTACATTTATACACACAGTTACTGTGTTGAGCTAAGAAAAACAAAAGATAAGGAGTTATAAGCCTGTTTTTGAACATGTTAACTACATGTTCATTATATGTTTGTTTGAAATAACATTTCAAACATCTGTAATTTTGAACATGTTCAGTTTAGTGCAGAATTTTTGTATGATTACAGCATGTGAAAGGGAAAGAGAGAACACACTAGATTTGCTACATTTTTGTCTCCCGTGACTCTGCTGACGGCTGCAAAACCATTTACCTCCTTGAGTATTAATCAGAAGACTGTTGAGGCTGCCTTAAATTGCACTCAAAACACCAAAAGGCAAATTTGGATGCAAGAGTTGACATTACTCTGTATGAACTCCGTAACTCATGAGGGGCCTAAAGAACTCGTGTCTGTTTGGGGAAGCTTATGCTCTTTTCTGCAAGAGACATGCAAGTATGTATTCTTTTCGAGGGCATTTAATGTTCATTGAACAAACATGATATTCTTTTGAAACAGGTATATCGAATATTAACAGTTATGTAAGAAGTTACTAAGTAGCTCAAAATCAGTAATTAGTGCCCAGGATTAAATATTATATAACAGCTTACTTAAAATTATTCATTTAGCTGCATACATAATGCATATTCTCAAACACAATGTCATTTCTACTCTCTTTGAAATGTATAGCTTCAAAAGCTGGCTTTTGGCTGGACATGAAAAACGGACAACAACTGTAAAATTTTTTTTTAAAAAAGGAGCAGTTGACTTTTACAAAGTTGCAGGACTATTTCTAACTGGTGCAGAGGTCTGCACTAATACAGAGATACAGCTACTGGATTAAGACAAATAAAGAAACAGTTAAGAAATACTTACAGTATTTTCCTTGGATATTCTTCTCAGTTAAAATACTTCCATTTATTTTTTGTATACTCACTTTGAACTCCATGGGAGCGAACTATTTTCCAGGTTTCCGAGGCTACCTCTTTCACATCCACTTGGTAGTGGTGAATGGGCACACCTCCATGTGAATCTGGCTTACTGAAGGAAACCTTGGCAGTGGTTTGTGACAGCTCTAAAACTCGTACTCCGTAGGGACTTGATGGCACATCTGCAAAAGTACAAACACAGTTTAAAAATCAGCAACAACTAGACAGACCTAAGCAGCTGATAATCTACCCACAAATCTCCTTAGAGTCTTCAAGGGAGAAAAAAAAAATTGAATATGGTGTAATAATATTTGTCTTAAATAAACAACAAGCTTTCTACTACAGAGCTGTAGGAAAACCACATTCATTTCCTTGTATGCTAAATTACTGCAAAAACATTTTCCATTTTTGCCTTTCTTTTAAAATATGATGTTTCTTAATAGCTAACTTTGTCATAGCAAAATGTAAGAGAACATTTTGTTGACTGTATAATTATGTAAAAGAGAGTAACAAACTTTATATCAAATTTAACAAAAACAGCTAATTAGATAATTCAGAGTCTAAATTCTTCTAAATAAGCTTATGACAAAGAACCTTATAAATAATTTGGCTATTTTATGGAATTCTGAAACATAGCTGAAAACATGAATATTTTCTTTTTTTCAAAGACTGGATTTCAAGCTACTAAAAAAAAAATGTAAATGGAAGGTTTCTTATCCTCTGCTCAGCTTAAGAACTAATTTACTAATTAGGTTGAAAGAAATATTTTCTCTGAAATCAAAAGCAAGAGTATATCTTTCAAAGTAGAAAAGATCTATGAAAATAAAGCAGGTGTTTACAGGTGTTGAAATGCTATATATGAAACAAAAGCAAAAAATAACATTAGGGTCAGTACGTCTTTAAGAACAGAAATATTATATATTATTTTTACAATTTGTGATCAAATACATAGTAGTCAAAAGAGTAGCTTGTCTAATTGTCCTACCTTTTAAAGAGCTATAATTATAAAAAGTGATAATGAAAATGATAGGAAGAATTTTGATTCTGTGGACAGAATACCAGGGTTTTGAAACACCATTAAAAATTCCTTTTCTGATCCATCTGAAAATGATTTGCATACCATCTTCCAGATTTGACATTGCTTTTGTCTCCATGTTATGAAAGATACTTTTGTAAGGACATGCCAGAATTTGAGCCAAAGGCTGTAATTCAGTTACTGGGTAATGAACCATTTACATAAAATATTGTCTGTATTCAAAGGCTGTCAGACAGTTGTGAACAAAGAGAAATCAATCTGAGCTTCATCCAGCACTGGTACTTGGATAAAAATGAGACAAAAATTCTACAAAATATTAAAGAACAGATTTAATGACATATTCAGCTACAAATTCTCAGGAAAATGACACTGTCAAATCTGGTCTAAAGGGGTTGATTTGTATAACCTCTTAATTATCAGAAACTTAGGTTTTTTTCAGAAGAACATCTCTGTCAGTTGTCAGACTTGAGTGTTTTTATGCAAATATCATACCTCTTACAGCTGGTATTTCTGATTCCAGGTCTCCTGAAACCTCCAATACTTGGTGTTCATTGGGTTAGATTGAATTTCATTCATATGGATAAGAAAGTTTTAGTATCTCTTACTTAAAGACACAACCATGTGAATCCATGACATTACAGATTTTAGTAGAATTCAAGTCTCAGCTTGAGGGATTCAAACCCTTTCCTATTCCAGAAAACAATTACCAGGACATGGGATTTTGCAAGAAATTTCCATATTTCTTAGAAAGGGATGGAAGATTTGTGATCAGATAGAACATGACCAAATGTAACCAGTCTGCTATGAATCCATGAAAACACAGACCTAGTTGTTGGATCTCTTTCTAAATGGATCAAAAAGTTGGGGGTCTTTAGAAAAAAGAAATTATGTTCAAAAAACATACAGACTGTTTTTTTCTGTGACCACATAGAAGAAGAATGAATTTTATGAATTTCTTGTTAAGTCAGTATTCATCCCAAAATCAAAAGAGGAGGAGGATTAGAACCATCTTGTGACCAATCCCTTTCCTTCAGATTCTCCTTAGAGCTGAGAGAAATACTTTTTTTTCCCCCAATACAGTCATTAAGTACATAAGCACCAGTCTATGTACAAATGCCTTCTCTCCTGAGCTCAAATGGCAGTTCTGAGAAGGGTGGGAAAAATACAGTGTAAGAATCCTAGCAAAGCAATCCAGGACAGCCATACCTAAGCAGAATGGCACTGTGTGAGTCATGTGGATACAATCACTTGGGAAGATGAATATCAATACTCAGTACTAAAGATGAATCCTCTTTGGATTCAATTGCAAGATAAAAGCTGCTGTAGATACCTACAGTATTAAAAATAGCTTCTAAACTTCTGAAAATCTTTTTCTCTCATTAAAAGTGTCCAAAATAAACAAAACCAGGGGATGAATGAATACCTAATTTCATTCATACTATGTTAGTTTTTGCATGATATTTTTAATAAGGCAATTCCCTGGTGCTTCTGTCTGCATCAAAACAATTTGGTCTACAGTATGAATAAAAATGTGTTATTTACATATCCACTCTGTTCTTACTTTCCAAATGTTAAGGAGACCTCTCTTCCTTGTGCGTGGTTAACTATAAGCATGGTACAGGGAAGATGAAATCCTTCAGGAAGAACATTATGTTCACTACTGCAGATTCAAGTATAATTTCTGCCAGAGGAAGATATGATTCCAGTTGATAATAAGCATGAAATGAAACTCCTTTGAAAACCCCGTGTGATATTTTGTGTAACTAGCACAATGCAATATGTTTGGAACTCACTGAAGTGTAAAATACATCCACAATACTATTTTAAATATGAGTCTCACATTCCAAAACACCCACACATGCAGGTAAGTTTTATGCAGTTTTCAAAGTTGAACTATATCAGTTCTAAGGAAGAGAGTGAATCACCTGAAGAAAATATAGATGAGCACATTCCTGGTGAAAACCAAAACCAAATACCATCAAGATATATTAAAATACCTACTACCTACTTCCACCTAGGCAGATCTATAACTTCTTTCCTCAAAGAAGGTTAATAACAGCATAATGAACAGAATCTAATTCTGTAGTTCTCTAATGAGTATGAATTTGATCATGCAAGGTATAAAGCCTTCTGGTCCTGATCCAGCTAAACGTTCCTGCATTTGAGCTGCCCCCTGTCAGCTGCAATTACTTGGAGCATTCCCGTGATTTTCATGTTAGAATTGCAAGGCTGTTGGATCAATGTTTAGCAGGAGTGAAGAATAATATGCAATGTTGTATACTCTGAAGTCTGCGCCTGGAAGGATAGAGCTGTGGATTTTTCTTGTTCTTTCTCCTTCTAAAAGCAACCAACAAAATGAATCTTAGAGGAGGTTAGCTACAGGCAGTGATCGCTAATTCATATACTATTGTAGATATAAGTTGAAGATCTAAGTACTAGAAAAAGGAGGGGATTTACTTTCTATGATTTAAAGATCACTTAGTGATAGCAAAGATTCCGGAATACTTCCTTGGAAGTTCCACTGCTATCTATTTTTGTCATTATACAGCTGTAGAAACAAGAGAAAATTCATCACAGATTCACAGCCTTTAAATTAAAGATATAAAAAGTCCCAACAAGTATCAGACATTTTGGCAACTTCATCTTTCCACAACATCTATTTCTCTGTTCAAAATGTGACTATATTTATGTGTGATGTTCAGGAATTGTGAGGAGCCCATTTAGTTTTGATTTCTGTCTCAATAGTGGTTGTCAGAGGCATGTGGGGGAGGGGGTGCACACGTGTCACTTGCCAGAGGCAGCCAGGAGAAGATGGAGGAAAGCCTTGTCTCTGGAGAGACTTTGCCTGGTGACCATTTCACACCTCACACGGGACTGGCAGTCAGCAGGAGACCACCAAGGACACTGCACTCCCCAGAGAGGTTTCTCCAGTCAGATGGCAAAAGGTCTCCAGCAGCAGACTGCAGTGGAAGGTGGGACTGGGCCAATGGTCTCTTCCCAGACTTCCCAGGTAAGCTCCCCCAGGAGCTTGCTGAGCAGTTACTTTTATACCCCCTGGCTCCTCTTTGAGACCTGCATTTTGGCCAGGGGCTTTTTGGCTTTGGGCTTGGTGACTGGGGCTTTTTGTGTCTTACTTTTTGGGATTTATGAGTCTGGGCCTTTTGGGTCTCTCTTTTGCTTTGCCTCTAACCTGCTGAAGCCTTCTTCTTGCCCTGACCCCAGCGTGCCTTTTGGCTCTTCTGCCCTTGCTGACTCTTGCTCGCGCTCGTGTCTGTCCTGCCTCCCTGTGTCCCTGACCAGCGCCCTGCCTGCTTTGCCCTCATGTCCCTGCCTCTCATGGTAATGCCTACTTTGTGTCTCTGCCTCCCCTCTCTCTCTCTTCCCAACACCCCCTGCCCCCCACTCCATCCTTTTCCTTTTCTATTTTCCTTTCTCCTGTCTTTTCTAGCCCTCTTTAGTAGGGCAACTCCTTTTTTTGTTTGTTTGTCAGTACCAACAAATTGTTTTTCAGGTACAATATTGTCTTGGTTGACTTAATTTCATTCTTGGCCATCTATTTTTAAAAGAACTCCTTGCAGTTCCCCACAGTGAAACACAACAATAATCAAATAAAATCAAAAAGTATCCCCAAACAATAGTTACAAAATTGCACCTCATCTATTTTGTACTCAGCACGTAATGCTGGTTTGCACAAATGGACTTTTGTGATATAATGGGCTAAATAGAATTGGTTTGGTTCTAAAAACAGTATCACAGCTGATAGAGAAGTACATGCAGAATTGTGAGTTCAAATTCGTCTCCACTGATGTGTAAAGTCTCCTACAATTATGACCAAACTTGTTCAATACATGACCACTTTTTATCATTGGGGATTTTCTTTTCAAGCTATTTTTTGGATAGCTTTATGGAAGAAAATAACTCCTTCTCAGAGTTTAGCAGTCCTGATATAAACAGAGAAAAGGAAGTGATTCTGTGAGAATGGGTAGTGGGCTCTGGGACTGATCTTCATTCAGCTCTTGTCTCCTGTCAGTATATTCCTACTGCAGTTCTGCAGCTTTTCCTCTGTCTGTACATCTGGCCTATATATTAACTGAAAATAACTGTCTAAATCTTGAATCTAAATAACACTAAATAAATGACCTTGGTAAGGAAAGAGATGAGGCTGGGGACTAGACTTCTGGAGTCAAAAAATTGTGGTAGTGGGTTTTCTAATGTTTTATATTATTGTTGAATGTTTTATATTACTGTTGGTATATCCCTAAAACCTCCCTTATTCTGTAATCCCTAATGGTTTGCCCCGAACCCCTCCTTTCCTTATAAGGTGTTCACCCTCCTTCCCTTGCACCTGCCAATCTCCCCAGGGCACATACCCATGTTCCAGAATCTTCCCTGTCAATCTCTTACACCCAACCCACGAGAGTGTCAATCCTCCCTTAACCCATACCCCTATTCTGGAATCTTCCCTGTCAGTTAGGTTATCCCTATTCCCTCATTAGCTGCTGTACCTTGGTTCACTCCCACCCTCGACCCTATTGGTTTGTGTTTGTAATCAATTCCTCCCCCACCCTCACCCGATTGGTTTCTGTATTCCTCCACCCCTGGATTCCACCCCCCCTTAAAACCTCGTGCTCCCTGAGCAAGCCTCGTGGCTTCGTGGACCCCTGGACCTGAATAAACATTCTCTGTCCTACACCCGAAGCTGCCCGTCTCTCTCCCTTCGAATTACTCCGTCTCCTCGACGCTGCACTTATTGCCGCTGTCCTGCGCTCTCTGCGAGGGAGCGCGGGCTGCACCGACTCCCCCGAAACCCCGATCGGGCGGGACGGGGAGCGGCAACACCTGGTGCGCTGCCCCGGAGAGCTAGCCAGAGCCCGAGTGGACACCGGGGCGGAGCGCGTCAAAAAATCTCTGTGAAATAGCTTGTGCTTGTACATCCTTAGAATGAGAAAAATATTAGACCTACAATATTAGACCTACATATATGTCTTTTGACAAATCTCTGAGGGTTCTGGAAAAATAAGCATTCGGTTAGTAAACAAGACCACAGCTAGCAAATAAATACATAAATAATAAACTGAAATAAGACACATGCACAGAAAGCAAAACACTGCTGCTATGTTGATAGTTTCATACCTATGGTAATTGAAAATATATTGGTGTTTGGTAAATTTTTAAATAAAAATACTTTAGCTGATGCTGCTATTATGTGAATGGCAAGTTTCAGAACAGCAAGCTAGATTTTAGGTCTGCCCATATTTTTGTGGAGACAAATGGGCTTTTGGCAGAATATGATTTTCTTTTTCATTATATTATTCTCCAGGGAAAATTAAATCCTCCTACTTTGATTTTCTTTTACCTGCATGGAAATGCAAATACTCGGTGAAAAAAGGAACATCCATTAACCAGCAGCAAAGCGCCAGCATCAAAATTACAGACTAGTAAATTTCTAAATTTGAATGAAGGAATAAGTATTCCTACAGAATTTAAAGAGAAAACTATTTAGTGAAATTATCATTATTTGTCATCGAATTTACCTTAGCAGCATACTTTACTTAATACAGTCTTCCAGCTAGGAATTGTATTTTTTTTCCCCTGACAGAGCCTTTGTAAAAGTATTTTATGCCCCAGCATTTGTTTTTACAATCAAAGCCATGAGGCAAAGCAGGCTGCATTGAAATGCATGGAATGATTTTATAGGCTTTAATATGGGAAATATCAACCATTGAGCCTTCCTAATCAAACAGAGTGAAGCAACCAAAGTAATAAAACTAGGGAGAAAGCTGCATTTGACATCTTATACCTGAATCTATCATAGTGTTTTTATCCTCCATAACCCAGATAATTTTTCATTTCTAGCTGATGCAAGTTTAAGTGCAAAACTTGTAACAGTGAGTTACGTGTTTGGGGTTTTGTTCCAAAACCAAAGTTTTTTTAGAGGCAAATGCTAAAAATATCAATCTTTCAGGATACTGAATATTATGCATTACACTACTCTAAGTAGTGTATAGCAGGTAGTGCATAGTGCACAGTGACACCCCAAATCCAGTTTTTCCAGCCCTGTTCATTATCACTACTAATAAACTTGCTTTTCTTTTTTTTCTATTTTCTGCATTTAATATTATTATCTAGAATATCCCCATACAGCTCATGCTTGACATGATATCTTCTCATTACTCTATTTATTCTCATTCCCCTTTTTATGTTTATAACTACAATACATATTTGTAAGTGTTCATCGAGTTTCCTGAAGAATTGCCTGAAAAAAGTGTAAGCAAAACATTGCAGAAGTAGAGAATATTAATCTGTTTCAAAGCTAGCATTGGTAACATTTCTGATATAGTTGTATCAAAAACAAACAAAAAAAAATTATTATAGCTTATTAGTTTTTCCTTGCATTTCCAGGGGTGCTCATGTGTGAATTTCCTGAAGTAAAATGAAAAAATATGAGCTTTTTCAATTAACTTTTCAATGCTAATATTCTTTATTAAAATTGATTAATTAATAAATTATAAAAGGGTATATATACATAGCTAAAATATTCATAATGTAATATCGTGCTTTGTGATGAGAAGCTGTTCTGCAAATCTAAGGTAAAAGAAAAACAAACATTCTGGAGAATATCTGTTGAAATGCTCTCCCAAGTGTATACAGGTTTATGGAAAAACAGCACATAGTGGCAACCACAAAATTTTTTTATAATTTTCTCTCCTGAGAGGTAAGACACCAGAGGGATGCAAATGGGAATTTTCCTTCCTTTCCAATTATTTATGTTCATGGCTTCAAGAAGATGTTCATGGCTTTCTTTCTCAGTGGTCAAATGTAGCTGTCAAAGGAAGGTAAGATCACACCACAGCTAATACCCCAAAAAAGTTGTAAAATGAAGGGTAATGGGTCTTCTAAATGATGTAAAATTGTGCATCATAGAAATTTAATCCCCACATTTTCCTATTTTAGGAAGCTCAGCACTTTTCATGGTTCTTCAGCGTATTATAGTAGGAAAGTGTGCTAGTATCCTAGAGAGATGATGGGAAAACTTTTGAAACTTTGTACAAAGTCTAAGACGACTATTAATAAATAATGGGGTTTTATAATTCCTGACACATCAAAAGAAAATAATTGTCCTATTGTGCAAAAATACTCAAATAACAGCAGCAGGCCAGGTCAGAGAGCTTCCCTGTGACTGGATGTGCATGCTTCAGCAATGTTCCCCTAAAAGTCTTCCTGGTAGTAGTCTAAAGTGGTTTTTTTCTTATACCAAAAAACCCCAAAAAAACCCCAAAAAAACCCCAAAAAAACCCCAAAAAACAAAAACTAAACCAAAACTTGCGACTAAAACATTCAAAATCACTTGGAATACGTGTCCTAATGAAGGAAAAAAAAATTATATATAGCATTAGTCCATTCCACAAGAAAATATAATTTAAAGCACTGCTAAGAAACTCTCATTTGGTCTCAGTTAATAGTTATTTCTGCCAAAGAACAAATACACAGTTAGATTTTTTTTATTTGCCTAAACAACAATAGAAGGACAGAAAACATTTTAGACATTCTGTGACAATAAGGTGTAGAATATCTCAGAGCTTAAATTATTTCAATCTAGCACTCCAGTCAAATTCTACTTTTAAGTAACTAAAATGGTTAGTTAAAATTGAATGGAGATAGAAATTCTTTGCTGAAATATTTCATTCTTATCATTGCTGTTTTATCAAGAAAATATGAGGGAGAAAAAGGCAAAAAAGAATTTTCTAATTCCTTCTTACTTTTACTGCCTGAAAACCATATGTCTCTCTGCTGAAGTAATAAAAATACATTGTTATAAATGTAGGATATAGTAAGAGCAAAGGAAAAAAGGTTAGACTAATTTTTTTCAAGTTTCAGAAGGCCTTAAAATTAAATCAAAAGAAGATTCATATTCTGAGGGAACTGGTTTATTTTACTTTATATTGCAGCTCAGCTCTTAGACAATTAAATTATCTGCAAACAGTCTATGGAATAAAATAAACAAAGGATAGTGTGTCTGAACTTAATGTTGACTAAAGTTGGAAAAAAAGGAAAGGAAACAAAATTTTAACTTACCAGCTTGCCCAAGTGTATACTCTTGGTATCTTGTTCCTATTCTGTTGGTGGCTGTACAATTATACCGTCCAAAATCACTGTCAGATGTGGGAGCAATCTTTAAAATGAATAAACTTTGTAAATATTAGTTTCTAATTAAATATATATTTTTTAAAATCAGAAATTCAAGTATGCTCTCCTTAACCAATATGCAGATGTGTTCTTACTTCAACATATCTAGTATATTCTCCAAATATAGACCTAAATACATATTTTTTCATGTTTGACTCCTCCTTCTCAACTTCAAATGAAGAAATCTGATAATGGAAAATAGTGACATTGTTCATCTTTATAATTTCACCTTTAAACAATAACTAAACAAACAAACAAACAAGCAAGCAAGCAAAAAACCCCAAAAACTGATAAACTTTTTTGTAGGTATTAAGCACCTACCAGGCAGTCATTTAATGGTTTAGTCTTAGCTTGATATTTTAGTTTTATATCTATTTATGGATTTTTTTACTTCCAAGAAATGCAAATTGTATTTTTGTTGGGTGCAGCTGGAAAACTGAGCATAAGCCATTCAAATAAGATTTATATTCTAACTACTCATAAGAAATGTGTAGATAGATAAGTTCATATATAGTTGTTTGTTGTTTTGTTCCTTTTTTAGGAGTGTTACTTATTAAATTGTAGGTTTTAACCTTTAACACTCTACAGTACTCACAGTGCTCCCAAACTGAGGACAAAATTATGTTCTGCCACCACACTGATTTCCATTTGAAGTCTTACCTCTAGAATCAGCTTTCTTCCTGTACTGTAGGTCTTCAAATGAGTTGTATTTTTTACAGGTAAAACTAATTTTCCTCTTTTCCACTGAACTGAGGCAGATGGATTTGCTAGCACTTCACAGCTTATATTGATGGGATTGCCTTCCCAAGAGTAATACATGGTTTGATTTGACACGAATGTTGGAGCATCTGGAAGAAGGAAGTAATGCACAAGTTTTTTAACCGGTTTAATAAAACAAACCAACCCATATCCAAGCCTTCATGTTCACTGAGAAATTTCAGTCGATTGTTGTGTCAGTTTACTACAGAACATGGAAATATTAGTATTCAACCATGAGTTTATTGGGCTTTTATCTTGGCAAGTTTCTCCTCTCCTAAATGGTTTCAGCTGAACTTCTTGGGAAAGAGAATACCTATTAAATATATTTAATTTTAAGCAATCACAGGCCCTTGAAAGACAGTCTCAGAAATGAGGAGAAGTGTTTCCTCTTGAGGATGACAAAATCTTCAGCCAGACCCTTGTGTGACAAAGGGAGGTGACTTAAAAATGTATATTGTCTGTTCATGTGCTGATTTTATAGTGTCTTCTTTTGCTATGGAGAAATTACATTCACTCCTCAAATTTTCTTGTGCTATGGCTTCACCCATTTCTGACTGGAACTTTATTATACTTTATGAAATCTTTCTAAAGAGAGATATTTATTTGTGGAAATAAAAGAATAACAAAAATGTTACAATGTATTCTATCTACTGTGTGTACATTATTTAGAACAATCTTTGTATCAGTTCCTTATGAAATTATCAAGCAACAGCCAAGGCAAAAGACAGTGTATTTCTCTTAAAAATCTGACTGGTTTGTAAAAAATGGCTGCATTAAACATATACCAAACACTGAGTCTGACACAATGGAAATTGTTGGTTTGCAAACTAACTGTGACCTTCAGACCACAGTGCCACTAAGTGACAAGACTAATCTCTTCTACTCACTGTTTAGTGATTTCTATAAAATGAGAGGAAGTAGCCTTTTCCCTCTTCTTCTTATGTCTTGGGTGAATAGTGGCTTTTATCTATCAAATATTGATTTGTGTTATTTTCTAATTTCATCTTTATTATCTTTTAACAGTATTTAAAAAATACTTTCTTCAAGGAAACTTCCTTAGAGCTTTACATCCAAAAGAGAATTATCAGTTGCAGCTGTTGCAATGGTATCCTCTTTTTAATATCTAAGATATATATGTGTGTGATATATATGTATGTATGTTTTGATAAATATCTCCTAGCTCCTAAGTGTTCCATATGTGTCTCTGGATAATCTATTCTAGTCCTCTCACATATAGCTTAGTTTTAGGCAAGAAAATTCCTAACAGGTCTATCAGAGACCAGAACTGAGCATCTTTAGTATGATGCGAAT
Source organism: Dicaeum eximium (assembly GCA_013396995.1). NCBI lineage: Eukaryota > Metazoa > Chordata > Aves > Passeriformes > Dicaeidae > Dicaeum > Dicaeum eximium. The sequence goes on along the minus strand of VWZP01001463.1, from coordinate 310,604 downwards.
TTAGCTTAAGGAATGGTTAAAAACAACCATTTGTGGTGGGTTTTTTTGTTGTTGTTGTTGTTTTTTTTTTGTTTGTTTTTTTGTTTTCCCTGAAGTGCACGTTTTCAACTTCTTCCTGTTTGCCTCTGTCAAAAAGCATAACTTTGTCATGACACATACTGCTGCTTTGAGCAAAAAGAACTGTTATCAATAGAAGTTTTAAACCACAGATCAAGGCTGCTATATTGCTCAAGGCTGGCAGCACCTCCCTTAATAACAGTTCAGCCCTTATTTTTGTAGAAAAACAAGCATTTTCATCTAAATAAGTAAAGCTGCCTGGCTATGAATTTATTTATGAGACACAGTAGCTCATCTTTCTGCTCCAAGAGTTTTAATAAGTAATTCCAGTGATCTTGTTTTTCACAGACCTTTAAATACCCCATATTTCAGCAGCTAAACAGTTTAATGCAAAGAACAGACTATCAAAGAGTCTTCAGAGTGTGACATCTTACACTAGCAGACAATATGAAGAAAAAAGCCAAGTGCATAAGTGTGTTTTATGGTTAGCTACGGTCAAGAATCTCAGAATACCCAGGCTCAGAGCCATCGCTTTTCCTCTGGAAATGAAGTTCATGGTGGAAATCACTTGTAGGAAAAAATGTATGAACTTATTTCTGCATATTCAATAGATGGATCAACATGTTCAACAAATAGTTGAAAATCTCATTAGAGTCTCTGTGAGGTTCCAAATGTGGTTATTTCACAAATTTTATGTAAGCACTGTCTTCCAATGTGCAATTTCTCACAATAAGTTCACTCCATTTATGAACGCTGGCATGAATGTTGAAGATTAAAAGATACTCTGAATCTGAGAAATCCTCCTTCCTAGATAACATTATGTGGTTTGATGCAATACACATGTGGCAAACTCATCCTATTTTAAGACTTACAAGGGAAAAAGTAGCGTACACTTCTCTACAGCAGATAAAAGCATTTAGAGAATAGGGAATTCCAATTCAATCTTCTCTCTCTTCTAAAGGTAGATTTTGGATGACCACAGTATCAATTTGTTGATATTTTAAAAGTATAGGTGAGTTATGGACTGTCATCTGTACAAAACTACAGGTATTAACAGTCATAATAAACCATAAATAGGACTAAAAATCTGTCAAATAAAGATATATCCCGAAATAAACAACTCACAATTGTAAACCATTTCTCTCCAAAAAGAGCTTTGTAATTCCCCTCTCAAAAAGCCTGTGTAAAAACACTTTGTAGCCATTTCCCCAGCAGTCAAGAGCTCCAATATACAAAAAGAAGAGGATGGAATGAATGATTTGATTCAGAGAAATTATCTTAAGACAGATGATTTTTGATTTCCTAGTCAGGAACAGACTGAGATGCCTGGAGTGATGTTTTACAAAAAGAACATAATTCTGAAAATAATTTTCTTTTTACAGTACAAATAAAAGACAATTTACATTTCTTATGAAACTAAAAATTGAATTGGAAGGGAATAATTTGTTTATAAAGAGAACTTGTTTTTTCTTGTATGCTCTTACTCACTAACTGTTGTTTCATATGCTTCAATGGTTACAGAATTAGTATTTATCAAACATAAACACACATTATGTTTAATATAAAATAATCATGAAAAATAACAAACCTTAAAGCCACATCTTTGAAAACATGTCTGACTATATTACACATCTACAAAACCTGATCCCACCAGTTTTATAATATAACTAACAAACAAATTACATTAATAACCAGAATATTTATCAAAAAGTTCTATCAATTGAAAATGAAGTAAAACCAAATAGAAATGAGAAGGTGGTCCTAGGAATGGATCTTTAAATGCAATATATTTATTGTTCAAAAAAATAAAAGATTCAATAGAAATCAGTTAGAAAATTAGAACCACTAAAAATCATAATGGTTCGCCTTAGCTTCTATGTAACTGAGAATTAATTTACACCTGACAAATTTCAATGCAGGGTGCAAATGAACTGTTCCTTTTAAGCTTTTTTATATAAAGTAAAAAGGTAAGGTGACATACTAGAGTTCTAAACAGATAAGTAGGAGCTTGAATACACAGTTTAAAAAAAAAACCAACCCTAATGGTATTTCCTATATCTGACCTTTTAGCACTTTACTGAAAACAAAACAAATAAAACCCCCTAAAACTGCAAAAAAATTACAAAATTTACAATTGATATTATTTAATAGATGCACACAATGTCATAGAATAGCTCAGGTTGGAAAGGACCTTAAAGATCATCCAGTTCCAATGCCCTGCCATGAGCAAGGACACCTCCCACTAGACCAGGCTGTTCAGAGCCCCATCCAGCCCGGCCTTGCACACTACCAAGGATGGGGCACCCACAGCTTCTCTGGAAAACTTGTTCTTAGGGTCTCATCACCCTCACAACTAAAAAAAAATTCTTCCTAAAATCTAATTTCTAATAACTAACTTTCAGTTTAAACCCATTGTCCTTATGCTACCACTCTCTTTTGCACACGGAAAGGCTGCAAATGTCTCCTCGGAGCCTTCTCTTCTCCAGGCTTATCAACATCAACTCTCTCAGGCTGTCTCCATAGCTGAGCTGCTCCAACACTCTGATCACCTTCATAACTCTCACCTGGACCTGCTCCAGCAAGTCCATGTCTTCCTTGTATTTGTCCCAGAGCTGGATGCAGGTGGGGGTCTCCCAAAACGGGGGGAGAGGGGTAAAATGACTTCTCTTGATCTGCTGGCCAGTGGGCTTTGGATGCAGCCAGAATGGGATAAAGTTCATAAGGTTTTAAGGTTCAACTATGAAACATCGAATATTGTTTTGGACAGATTAGGCAATCCAAATAAAAAAGATGCCTTGAAGGAACAAAGACTATATCACAAAGATATAAAACTAAACCAAACTATTCTATGGGTGTAGGATTCTGTAAGAAATTATAAATTTAGAGTGGCATTTTAGACTAGTTAATGTTATGGTACCAGCATCAGCTAAACTCAAGCTGATCATTTTCCCAAGCAAGAGAGAAACCGACAGGTCAGCACTCCGATTAGAATCAGTTCTGGATAACCTGTGTAAGAAGATTATTTAAGAGAAGCAAATACGGACCTGGAAGCTGTCTCTAGCATTTAGATATCCTTGTTAGTTATAATGTGCAGGAACAGTGATTCAAGAACAGACTAATACATCACCTGCCTTGTCCAGAAAGTAATTAAATTAAGGATGACAAAGATCCAGCTCTGGTGTATGTTGGGTGTCATACACAAAATTAGATACAGCAAATTACCTGATCCAGTACATGTGTCCAGACAACTATAATGGAGAACTGGTGTTCAGAATCAGATTTGCACTTCTTAATTTAAGAACATAGGTTTTCAAAATTTGGCTATTTGTTCCCCTGGAACATATAATAAAAATACATGACAGATTGTCAGGTCTAAGACTCTGAGACATTTCCTACAGTATATTGATGGAAGCCTCACTCTAAGATGATTAATGTTGGCATAAGTTTCCCATCATCAAGGACTTTAATAAACCACATCCTCTGATAAATCCAGTACTGTCCTTGCCATCGATCCTGTAAAAGTGCCTCAATTTTTTGTAACTCTGCCACAATTTAGTTAACAGCCATGTATCCTTCTCTTGTATTTTCTCCCTCATACCTTTTTCAACATTTAATATTTTAAAATGAATAGCTCTTCCTTGGATACAAAGTAGAACCTCCACAGACAAGTACAATAACTGTCACATATTCATTTGCAAGAAGAAATAATATTGGAAAGACTTCAAAAATGTGGTTAGGTGACTATATTTTAATCTATAATCATTCTTAAAAGGAAGACAAGAATTGGGTAACTTCAGGATTACTAACTTACACCTTACTGCTACTATCACAATCATGTGGCTGTAAAGAAAAATGTCCAAGACCCACATAGGAAGTTTCCAAATAGAAAAGCAAATGAAACTCATCATATATTGGTTTTAAATTGCCATGATCATTAGCTATAACTAGAGCTGACCTTTTTTTCTGGAATCCAACCCATGATTTCAAAAGTTTTGAGAGGTACATGTTTCTTTCAAAGCAAGTGCAGAAAACACCACACTTTCTGTAAGACTTCCTTTCCCCTGCTCCATTCTCTTGGTTCCTCTCAAAATTCATTACTGTATGACATTGATATTCAATAGTATGATGCACTGTTGACTGATTCTACCTTTATGAAGAGTAAGAAGCCCCTCCTACTGGCAAGCAGTACTAGTTCCTGGAAACCTTGACTAGGATATTATTTTTAATATTCCAACACCATACCAACTGCTCCATTTCCATAAGATACTTTTTGCCACATGCAAAGCATGTTGATAATTGCACATTAAAAATTGTTGGGCAATGAATGCATGTATGGCTCAGGTGCTTGGTGCTGCCAGAGTTGCAGAAATTCAATGTACCTATTTTTCTTTGAATTTCACTTGACATTAAAGAATTCTTTTTACTTAAAAAAAAAAAAAAACACAAACAAAAAACAAAAACCACAACACAAAAGCCAAACTAAAGCCCCAAGAAATTTTAATTTCATAGAAATGTCTGCTTTGAATTGCTACATCTCTCTAAAATTACCTAAACTAGTTTAAATTAGGAGGAGAAATTATAAAGAAAAAATAGCTGGGTAAAATAAGCAAAGTCTGACACTAGTGATGTATAAAATATACTCTTTGAATACACCTATAAATCATTTTGTATGCCTGTGAATCACCAACACTGGTCATCAGATCTAGGACAGGAAGACTCCCCGTACAGATCCATCACACTAGCAATAAATAAAACTCTAAAATTTTGTCTTGTTCAAGTTTCAAATTTCAGTGACACACATCATATCACCTAATAATTTTCTTCATTATACTCAGATGCCTTGACTCAGCTTTGATCTGTCTTGAAGGTATTAAAAGGGAAAAGGCCACAATGCCTTTTTTTATTCACAGATTATCACTGTGTAATGTGCATTACATTTATACAGTATGTAAATACTTGTGAAGCCATTTAAAATTTATCACATTAAATATCAATGTAAATATTTAATTCTTTTCTTTTAAAAAAAGCATGTAAGACCAACTCACAATGTAGAACCGTGCTCAAGGAGGCATCAGAAAATTCTTCCTTGGTTTTTTCATTCTTTTCTACCTTTATTTTTTACAACTGCACATGTGAAAATTTATGACAGTAAGAAAAGATGTTGAGGCATATATATACGTTAAAAACTAAATCATTAGAAACAAAACAAAATAAAACCCAAATTATTTTATTCTTTCAAAATTGTGTTCTTGTATTAAGCAAAAAGTACATAACATGTTATTAAAAATCTACTTTAAATTATAGCAAATTAATTGCAAGGTTGACCAAAACATGTAGAGAGCTCTCTTCAGTAAAAATTTATGCAAAATTTCTAATATTAATATCACGTTTAACAAGTCATTATCATATATTTAAGCAAAATGTTTTTAGGATGGAATATTTGTTTCAAAGTATTTTTACAGCCTTTTGGGCTAAATAATAGGTAGATTTATTATATAGATGAATAATTTCTCCATTTTACCACACTGTTGTAATATCAGAAAAAGACAATGGATGCATTCAACTCTGCTGCTTCACTATGGGAAGTTTGGTGAAATGGTTTTGGAAAGTGACTTTATGTGATAAACCTCATCTTTTGCACAGAATTCAACTTTTTATCCCCGTGAAGTCACTGCAGTGGCATACTAAACTTCCTTCTGTGCAAGTGCACAAGTGCAAAGAAGGAAAATGGTAAATCTAACAACTGACATTCATAATAAGTCAAAATTATTACACTTATTTCATGATGTTAAAGGTTGACGTTTTCCATCTTTCCTTTCTCATTTTAACCTATACATTTGACAGCAGAAATGTAACTGAACGCAATAGTATTTTATTAGAAAATATGGATTTTTTTCTATCCTATTTCAATATTTTGTTTCTCTTGATTGTTTTTCCTGTAATTTTTTTCTTTCCTGGGCCATATGTTTGTATTTGTTAGTGTTGTTTTCTGGCTGTGATGACAGGATAGAGCTGGGTACTCATGACTAATGGATGAAGGGAAGATGTAAACAAGGCAAACTCAGGTTTTCTCAGTGGTGTCCAATGACAGGAAAGAGGCAATGCCTTCCAATTTCAGCCATTCCGTGATTCTGTGGGTAGTGATGGGATGTTGCTGCACTGATTTCTTGTAACAGAAACCAAGTCCAAATTATGAACTGTTTGAATTTATCATGATTTATGATAGCAGTAGGCAGCTGGAACTTTTGTGAAATTTATCACAACATTGAGGTTTCCCAGAGAAGTTGTGGATGATCCATCCATGGAAGTGTTCAAGGCTAGTTCGGAGGGGCTCTGAGCAACCTGGTCTAGTGAAAGTTGTCCCTGCCCATGGCACAGGGGTTGGTACTGGATGACCTTTAAGATCGTTCCAAACCAAACTGTTCTATGATTCTGTGATAACTTTTGTGACGTCTTGTACACAGTAGTAGCATTTTCACCAATTGAAAACCTTTCTTCCTTGAAGGTAAATACAATTAGTGAGTCAATCTGTTGAATCTACTTTTAAGTAATGTTGTATATTTTTTTCAAAGATATAGAATTAAATTGCATTAATACAAAGCATCCCTCTCCACTGCAGTGCAATACAGCTAACACACAACAAACCAAAAGAATAATCAATTAATAAATCCAAGTTTGATACTACAACAGTAATGAGGTTGGTTTCAAATTGTGTCAGGGAAAAAAAAACAAACACAAAGGAAAAGACTTATTGATAAGCAATACAATAGTATAACAAATACTGCACAGTGTTCTTTACAGGTAAAGACTATACTGCACATGCTGCATGATTATTTTTGGTTTTACCACTCAAAGTTGGTACTTAAATAATACGGAATATTACTACAAAAATCATGTTTGGATGAAAAGCAGTATTAAGAAAAATTTCATATTCCTGGAATACACTATAAATTATTTAAATGCATTTTTTCAGAACTTGCTTTTTAAGAAATCATTTTATCAGCTACCAGCTAAAAAGGTCTCTTAGTCAGGATGATTCCTGGATAGTGTATGGGTAAACAGAATTTTCCAAAGGACGTAGCTCAATGCCTTTCACCAGTAAAAGGAGTACTGTCCAAAGGAATTTGCACTTGGTGATAGAGAGCAGTCAGAAACAGTGGCATCTTATATAATGTGTGCACCTGGGAGGACAAAATTCAGTGAGGGCTGTCAAAACTTCTGACAGGTTAATGACAGTTTCAATACAATGAAGGGAAAACTGTAAGGGCACATAGAGAGTCTTTCAAAGATCATAAATATTGTTCATTACTGGCTTGTTTAAAGCTTTTCCAACTTAGTAATGATTTACAGGCACCCTAACTAAGAATAATACTGTGGTGAAAGATGGTCCACCACACTAAACATGTAAAAATTAAGATTTTTCTTCAGTGCTAATTATGCAATGAAAAATTTGTGAAACCTAATGCGTTCTCTCATCACAATTTTTAGTTCTCATCACTTTTAATCTGGTCTGTATTATGCTTTTAAAGACAAAAAAAAAAACCCACATAGAAATGTAAACATTTGTATAGCAAAATTGGCTTTGAGAGACACATGATCTTCTATGTAAAATCAAGTTATAATTTAAATTCCTCAGACTGTCTTGAAAACCTAATCTTAGCATATGGTCTGCTTTATCTTTTTATGTAATTTTAAGAAAAGCTATTTCTCTATGATAAATACATAGATAATAACTATAGGCACATCTTAATACCCAATACATATAATATATTCCACCACATAGGAACTTTTCAATTGATTACTTATTATTACTCTCATCCAGTACACACAAGGCTTCATATTTAAAACCAAATTTTGCAGTTAATGAAATAAATGAATAAATAATACTTGAAAATTGTGTTTTATTTTAATGTAATTCTGATTTACCTTTCATACTTCATATAAGGAAAATGAAACATAACTAAACACAAAGATGACTTTCTAGGAAGGAATACTTTAAAATGCCCCCTCGTTCCCTGCAATTCATGTCTTCTCAGCATTTCCTTCAGATAAAAGTCAGGGTTAACTGTTTCCTGTTGGTATCAAACCTGATAATCTCTTCCTGTCCTGGAGAACTGCTCTTATCACCAGGAGCAACCCCAACAGAGAACAAGGATAGAGCACAGAAATTCTGTGCAATCCTACTGCCTGTTTAAATCTCTGATAGGGGTCAGTAAGTAAAAGGATGGGACAGTGACACCAGAGCACTCTGTGCCTTCATTAGGCCTGTTTGACTGAGGCGGGATTCAAGGATGTGATGGAAGCAGTTTCCTCTCCTGACTACACAGACTGTCAAATACAATAAAACATAAAGACAAAATGCTGCAGTTTTGTTTCTAACTTACAGAATGGCATAGATGCATTGTTCATTTCCATCTAGAAACTAGAGAACAATATAAAGAATTACGTCCTGCTTATCTATTTATCTTTTAATTTTAAAATAGTTATGGGCGTTTATATGAGAATATTATTAAAGATAATTCAAATTTCTGTTAAAATGGCTTAACTGCAAGACTGAGCCATAAATTAATAAATTCTTCTCAAAACCTGTTTGGAAGAGAACAAAACCAAACTAATGGAAGACAAAAATTAAACTATTTGGAAGAGTTTAATGCATTTTTAAAATTAAAATTTAGGAAAAAAAAGTAAAAGCCCTGATAGCACTGTTTGTAGCTGCAATTAGTATGCTGAAGAAATGCCACTTGGAAAATATTACAAGGAGAATCTATTCAAAAACTATTTGATACTGACTTCATGGAATCCCCCTCTTTTTACTAGTTTGCTACAAAACCACAAATTAATTGTTTAGTTTTTTGAACCTGAATCTTTTGATGAAATTCCCTAGCCTGCAACTTCTGAAGTCCCATAACTGGAATGACAGATAACCATGACACTGCTTCATACAGGGAGATACTGGGGAAAGGACGGTCAGAGCTTTGAGCAATCCAGCATTGCATGGAAATGGGGGCAAGGAGGTGCTGAAAGATTCTTTGAAGGGGCACTTCTGTTACAGAAGTTTATGGCAGAGGCCAGACTGATGGGAGATGAGGCTGGACAGAGGCACTCCCTCCTGGGGACATTGTTTTAAAGAATTCTTTACTATTAAACAAGTGTTTTCTTTCCGGGGCAACACAAGTAAGTTATATTTGACGCTCATATACCTGTGCAAAGTTATTTGCAAAGGAAAGCAAAAAGTTTCTCTGACTCACTAATCAGAATATGAGACAGACCTATATTGTATCAACCCAGATACACTTGCTTTGCATCATAGAACTACTTGACTGAAAGGAATTGAGGAAAGTTGTATTTCGGTTAGTCAAACAATACCTTTGGAAAAAAAAAAATTGGGTTAAAGCTTGCTATCAGTTGAGTATTTAAAATGTAAAACTCCAGTTTTAGAAATATCGTAATAAAAATCTTCCATTATACATTAAAAGTAATCATTACAATGTGTGATTTCTTTGATGGTAGAATAATATTTCTATATTCCTTATAAACTGTGTTACCTCAGAGGATTTTAGAACTGCAGAAAATGTTATGCTGTATCAAAAACTGTGTCTACCAAGGCATATATTCAGACTTTAAATTATTCCATTTTCTCATATACTATATTTGATTGCTCCCACACATATTCAAAATCGATTCTGCCATACTATAAAAAGACTCCGACTTTTAAATTCCTTCCACCTCTTCCAAAACTTTCACCCTGAAAGGTGTCTCAGGTTATAATAATGTATTGTATCAATGCAGAGGTTTTATTATGCCCTCTGGTATGAATTCTGTATTGCTAGTAAACCCTTAAATTTCAATTGTCCATGCTTCATAACATGTGGTGCAACATATCTCTCTCTTCTGAATACAAAATTATTAATATTTAATGTTTAAGCATAGCAGCAACACAACCATAATCAAACCATGTATTTCATATCATTATGTAGAGAGTTGGCAGAATTTTAAAGCAACTTCACTTAATTTTCATTTTTCTCTATTTTTTTTTTGCTTTTATATACATATAAATAGTTATCATTTCCCACATTAAAGGAAAAAGAAATATACAAATTAGGATTGATTTCTTAGGTGTTCTGGCCTGGCAAATGTCTCCATTCCTAACACCTAAAAATTCTTTTGATCATTCCTCATTTTTCTTTCAGATTTATATTCTATGCCACAATGCAATGCTTCCCTGCCAAAAAAGAACACACAACTGTATAGTGAAAGCACTTTCAGAACTGCTCAGGATATCACTACGTGGAATCATTACTTTTCTTTCTGTGCCACAGAATCCTATTCCAGCTTTTATCTTCCCACTGGAAAGAATTTTTCTGTTCAAAGACTCAGTTCAAACAGGCTCATGCAAACTCTACTGGAGATGTAAAATAAGTCTATTTAGAAATTTCTAGATAAATGGAGCAACAAAAATAAAAATAAAAAAGGAAATAAAATTTCCTGAAATAAAAAAGGAAGGATTTTTTTTGCCTGATTTAATTTTTTTAAGACCGTTGCTCGTGAATTTGAAGAAAAATTTGGAGAAGCAATTACCCAATTAATTTTTTATATTTCAGATTTATATCCTGATTGGCTTCTCAAGCATCAGGCTCTTCTAAGCAAAATTAATCTCCTTTTCTCCTGGATAAAATGCAAGCGCTTGAAATAAAGACAATCTCTAAAAGAGACTGCTAAAAACACGGTAACTCCAGGAGGGGTTATAATAGTGGCTATATACCTTTTAGGGCTTAGTAAATCAGAGCACTCAGAAACAAAAAAGAATCTTTGTTGAATCTTAGAAGGTTAAGCTCAAGACTTAGCTGGTGCTCAAATCAGTCCTTACTTTATCTTGCTGAATACTTTTCATTCCCAGCAGTTTCAACTTGCCCGGAGATTTCAAGTTATTAAGCTTAGCCTTAAGTAAATGGATAATAACACTGGAATATGATTTCAGAAGAAATCCTGTCCTGCTTACATCACCAACACACCAACAAGGGTCTTATTAACTTCAGAAAAGACAGGGTAATGAGGTACAGGACATGCTTTCTTTGTTTAGGCAAGTTTGATCATGAATTACCATGATATAAATGACCGTCCATTAAGAATGTACTTTTTTTTTTTCTTTTAAAACAAATTTAAAAGAGAAAACAAAATATTAGAACTTACATTCAATATCAAGGTACATGCTCTTTTGGTGCCCACCAATTCTACTTGCCGCTTCACAGTCATATCTCCCTGAATCTGACAACTTCACATCTTTAATATGCAGTGACGATTTTCCATGCTGCCCTTTGACTTCTATACGGCCATCTGGGCTCTGTTTACATTGATTCAGGAAAAAAGAAGGTTTCATATATTTATCAATGTAGAATATCAATGTAGAATTTATATATTAAACACTACTGATAAGAATGACTGAAAGCATCTCTTCACCTATGTTGAAGTTATTACTGACAGCTAAGCAACTTCTAAATTTTCCAAATAAATAAAAAAAATACAGAAAAACATGTTCTCTTTCTAGGCAGTATAATAAAAGAAATAAGTACATGCTTAAAGGAACATTGTCAAGGGAAACCACAAAACATATCAAATTATGACAGCAATAGTGAACTGCATACTCAAAACTTCTTTATGATCTCACTCACTGTGTTATGATGCTGTTAAGAAAAATGCATGGATAAAACACTTAGATTACACACAGCACTTAGATTACACACAGCATTATCCCTGGTCCTGACAACTGCAGCTGTGAAACTGAACAGAAGTAATGCCTCAGACAATGAGCAAATCCCAGAATCTCACAACTGTTAAAAAAACTTGAACCATAAATGCAGCTAGAATTTCTGGACTTCAGTTCCTTTTCATTCCATGGAAAAGGCATGGAAAATGAATTCTTCCTTTCAATTTTCTAGAACATAAATTTTATAAAAATCCTTATCCATAATGACTCTCCTTGCCCCTCCCTGCCCCTCCCCACAAAGGTATTTGAATTTAAAGGGTATACAAATATTAGGTAAAACTAAATAAAATGAAGTCCTCTTCTTGATGCTTCAAACTTCATTAAGTATTTTGCCTGAGGAAAAAGAAGTTATTTTCTTCTGCTCTTCTTTTACTTACAGAATCATAGAATACTTTGGGCTGGAAAGGACCTTAAAGCTCATCTCATTCCAACCCCTCTTCCTCGGCAGTGACACCTTCCACTAGATCAGTTTGCCCAGACCCATCCAACCAGGTCTTAAACATTTCCAGGGATGGGACAGCCACGGCTTCTCTGGGCAACCTTTGGGAAATTTGTTGTACTTTCTCATCTTAGTTTTTTGTTTAAGGGAAAAAACTCCAAACGTGATTAAAAATACAGATGTTAACCTATCTTCATTATAGTACAGTGGAAAAGGGATGAAAACCCAGTAACTATTTCACTGCATGATGTTAAACTTGAAGCAGATTTTAATGTTCAGTTCTATAATACACACACTCAAGTTTACTGCATATTACACTCAATACTCACCAAGTGGCAGCTGATGTTTAAGTGGCTGAGCTTTTAACTCAGTACAATTGTTCCTTGACTTAATAAAGGAAATATGCCACAATTTAGACCTTAAAATATTTGATGTAAAGCAGTCAAATGAAACATGCTGTTTATCATGATTTCCATAGAAAGAAAAGTATTCTGATCCTGTGTAAGAATCCAAGTAGACTGGATTTTGTTTCCTGTGAAATTGACTCAGCATAGGTACATAAATTAAAGTTCTTGAATTCTAACCCAGGAGCCAACATAAACCTCTTTGGATTGGTAAAAATTAGCATCTTACACCACTTAGCTATCAATTTTAATACTGAAAATTCTATTTCCACAATATGCTCGAAAAAGGAAAACAAAAGTTATGATGTTGCCAGTAAACAAGTTACAGTAGTGAACATTATGGCTTTTGGAAGGAATTCCTTGGCTAATTAAAATGTAATTTCTTTAAAATAAAACATTAAGTCATTTTCTAATTTCTGATACAAAGCCAGATTTCTGTATATGTAAAGCATATATCTAAATGCTTATTTATATAGCATGATATATATTGTTTATATTTATGTACTTTCTGTGACATTAGTTCAAACCAGTTGTGAGTATTTTCTTCTTTATTTAAATATTAAGCATGTAATACTATGGTCAAACTACATTATTCCTACCTAGAATGTACATACACTTCAGAAATTTAATTTCTGATTTTACCTTGGCGACAAATATTTCCTTAAGAAGTTACATTTAAAATGGTGAAACAATCTGTGACAATGAATCATAGATATAATAGTAAACACTTTATTAGTGATTTATTAGTTCAGTACTAATGCCAAATACTTTAATTCACTAATACATATTTCACTGTAACTCCATATATCCCTAAGCACATATATGAGTACTAACAGACATTGTACAAAAAAAAAAAAAAAGAAAATAAGCACAACGACCCTTAAATTAAATAGGTTTTACAGTAATTTCTCAATCTCATTTCAGTTTACCTAATTATTTTCTAATACTGATGGAAAAAAATTTGACTGTACTCAGTATGATTTTCCTATGTTCTCACATTCTCTTATTCAAATGTAGATGATGTAATATATCTTAGATTTATAGATAGGACAAAACCCAAGCTAATAAATACTCTGAATAATAGGAGATTTTCACATATAATTTATTCTTATAATCAAATATATGGTAAGAAGCATTGTCAGAAGGATTTACTAGGTTCAAAGTCCATAAAACAAATAAGACATTGGTAGGCACGAAAATTTCACTAGAATTATCATAAAAATATGCATTTACTAAAGACAATTTCTACTTTTTTTGGTCCTTGTGTTAAAATTGCTTACTAAATCAAACAAAATTTCTAAAATGTGCTCTGCTGCATTGCTTATAATGAATATTATACTGTGGCTTCTTAATAAACAGTTTAAAAAGTCCCGTTCCCTGAGTCTATTCTGCAGATGAATTGGTGTACAAATCCATAATTTATTTATTTTACAAACATGGTGCGATACCTGATTAGAAATATACTGATAGGCTGGCATTCCTGAAGAAAGAAACACATGAAAGAAAACAAGAGTGTAAATACAGACCAAGAAAATTCCATTACAAACAAAGAAACAACTAATTAAACAAATAAATAAATGAAAGGAAATGTTTTGATGCAGATGTCTCTATCTGTGAGAGGATTCCCAGAATATGCAGGAGGTTACCACAGAACACTAGTTAGTATGGTGAAGTTTCAAAGTTGCACAGGACTTCATAAACACTGGTGTGGCTGTATGGAATTTCTTTATGGTATAATTCAGACAAGAGAGATCTGGGTAAATGATTCAAGGACATGTTATGACACCAAAAAGCACAGTAAAAAGTGCAATTGAGTATGAAAAAGAGCAATGAAGAAACTGGGACAAAAATCGAATATGCAGCGTTACCTGGAGCAAAAATGGAAGCCACACTATTTACATTTTTCTGTTATTGTAAAGGACATTATTAAAACCTGGATAAACTGACAAAGCAGAACTTTCTAATCACTGTTAATGCCTTTCTGTGATTAATTTCTCTCCTGCACTAATTATGGAGAACACACATTAGAACTATGTCTGGCACCATAACACACCAAAACATGATGAGAGACACCCTATCTCTGCCCAGTAATCCTTAGGAGAAATCCCCACCAGGAAGAAAGCTTGGGAGCTGCCAATGGGCTAAAACCAAAATATAGATATAATCTTTATAAAGTAACAATGTCAGTAACTCTCAAGCCTGCCTGAAATAATAATGGATACTTACTAAATTGGGACTTTTTTTTTTCTTTCAAATGTTATAGCATCAAAGAAGGAATAAAATCTGTATTTTATTTTATTGCTTAGTAATGAGAAAAAGCATAAAAAAGACAGAACAAACCCCTAGACAATCAAAATAGTCTCTGTGGCCCAACACTCATGATTTGTGCTCATTCACTGAATTACTCAGTATCTTCTCCCACCATGAAGAATAAACAATCATTGAGGTCTCAAAAACTTGAGGTTAAGACAGTTCCATATAGATTTACATATTCTTTGGAAAGAGCAATTATGTTAACAGACCCTTACACTCTTAGACATTGAAGAATGATGAAGTCTTCAGAAGTTACAATCTCACAGCATTTTAGAAATCATAACAAAATCTAAGAAATAAGTTTTTTTCATGGTTAATGTTCATTGGAGAATTTCATAGAAATCATAAATAAAAGCGGGGGTTTTGAGGCTTTGGTTGGTGGGGTTTTTTTTCCCCCCCATAACTTCATCACCAAAATAAAACTAAAATACAAGTGAAAAAATCTTCAGCAGAGACTTTGAAAATGTTTTACTTTAAAAAAGTCACTTTGTAATTTTATCCACATAAAAAGCACATTCCCTAAATTAGGAAAGAGGAAAGCCTTTTTATTTTGAATACTGATAGCAATCTAGTTTTCTGACGTTGTTAAAGGAAACTCTTCTATACAGGTCTGCAAGTAAAACCATCCAAAATGACACCACATAAAGCGTATCTTCTGGGAAAAAAAAAAAAAGGTGAAAATTTTCTGCACTTGCAATAGTCTTACTTATAATATGCAGTTAAACACAAATGACTCCTATGCTATTTAAAAAATAAGAGGTATTGCATAATTTGAGATTAGTGGCCCAGATTCTGTAAAAGTAAATATGTATTTTTTTGGTTTTGATAAAATTCTTGTCATACTATACATGTTATTCTACTCCTTGACTTCTTCTATCATGCTCTTGCTTCCTGAACGTCTTGCATAATTTGTAGTTCCACGTGTGAATATTCCCAAAGGCCTGCCCAGCTGATTCTGACCTGATTGGTCTATGCACAGCTTCAAAGTCAAGAACCAGAGCTCCCAAGGCAGTAGCAGAACAATGATAACTCTGAATTTCAAGGATTCTACTTGCAGAGTGGATGGGGATGTGATGAGACAACAAAATCCACACGGAGACATGGATAGCTTCTGGAACAGAATAATTTATTCAGGTACCATGGAGTTTTCAATCTGCAAAATTCTACTGCCATTTTAGTAAAATCAGTGTAATTTTTTAGGAGGAGAGAGTTTGCTGATTACGATGCTCAGAAATTGTCGTTTGTTTACTAACTGTAGAAAGTTGCACTTGGGCAGAGGTGGATGGTGTGGTTAGTGGATGAGTTTGATTTATCAGCCATTGCTCCAACTCCCACTGAGGAAAAGTAGAACCAAATGAGATGAAGTTGTAGGGCTGCTAAAACTTGCATTTTGAGTTGGCTGAAAACAAGAATGGAAGGTAAGAACAGTTGCGGAAGTTGGTGACTCATTTTTAGCTGGATTTTAGTAATATGCTTGGATGGTTAGAGCAGCTGACTTCTCTCCTAGAGTTTACCATTTGGCTGTCAAAGTACTCCTTCAACCCCTGAAGTTCAAGTGCAAGACACCAAGCAAAACAATCCCTTCATTTAAAATCTAGACAAGTTGAAATACCTTTATTTGTTTTTCTTCTAATGTTTAAAGCTTATTCATGAGCAAAGTGCCATCACTGTCCATAGTTAAAATACTACAGGTCAGTTTTGCCTGTCAAATTTACCAAATATACCTTCTGGCACCTTGTGTACTTTAGGATTATTTTGGATGTGCGCTGTATATAGTAACCACAGAAAAGATGAAGAGGTAGTGGCTTAGAATTGAGACTGCTTTTTTCTTTTGCAAAACATGGAGCAATGTACTAAAAAACAGTCACTGTAAGAATACATAACTTGAGTAAAAGCTGCAGGTATTTTATATTTCCAGCAAAGGATCTGTTTCAGATGCACATGGTCGAAGACCCTCATACTGCAGGGCGGAGGATTGAAAAAGTCACGGCTCTTCCTTCTTTGGATCAAACTGTTAAAAATTGCCAACTCATTATTTTGTCTTGGTCATGTTTCCAGTACACATCACTGAATTTTCAAGGAGGAAACAAATATTAACAGAATCATCTTTAGAATTTCACAAATAACAATTTTTTAGGAAGTTTGCTGATTTCAGGTTGCGTTTGCGTCCACATGAGAGGTAACTTGAGGTCATACACTTCGGGCTGATGCTTCTTATATGTGAGATTTAAGCAGATCTTAATTGCCCATAAAAATGTTTCTTGAAGCAGCATGAAAGATAAGAACTTCTGCAACCAGACATGCTGATTCTAAATGATGATAAAACTCCAGAAGTCTATTAAATGTACGTGACCAGCATTTCCTAGTCTGAAAATCTCTACCTTTGATGATGAGAGAAAGGGCTGTTAGTCACAACAGCCATCATCGTGTAGAAGCTGATGGAAGCTCCCTTCTGGATTATGGATGGTATAGTCACAATATTTCCCATTCTCTTCAGGTAAATGTATTCTATCCATGCACCTGTTGGAGACAGCAGAAAATTCCAGAGTATTGCTATGTGCATATGCCTTAATGTCCAGTGAATCAGAAAAATGTTACAGCAGTGTCTTGGACTTCAGTGATTTTTATAGGAGACCTTGTGATATTTTAAAACTTCAGCTTGTTAATTATACATGTCAGCATGCTGCAAAGTCCTGAATTTCTAGGAATATGTTTTTCCACAAAGAAGCAATTATTGAAGCACCTATTGGTTGTAGATCTATAGTGTAGCACCAGGGAAGTCATAACAAAACCTAATGTTGAAGAAAAAAATACTGTTGTTTTGATTTTCTGTTCAGCTGCAGACACACCAGTTACTTTTATAGAATTCAGATTGTAAATGGCAGCAGGTTCTATGCAGGTTGTTAGCAGCATGTACAGTCTCAGGAAAAAATGTGGTTCTTGAATGCTTTGTACAACTTTTTGGAATTATGAACTGGTATTTCATTGATTCATGCTGGCATTTCTTTCCAACTTAAGTCTTTACGCAAAGAGATGACTAATGTAATCCTGACACCAAACACTTATTAAGACATGAAATGGAAAACTGAACTTCTTTCTTTCACTGGTTTTTACTCAAGAATGAATATGTAAGAAAAATATTTAAGAGAGAAAAATGATGAGCATTCATTCAAGATTACTTCTGCTAAAGATGCAAATCCTAGATGTAAGTCACAAATCTTAATGATGCAAATCACAAGAAAGAAATGGTTGATGATTTTTAATGGCAAAAATATTAGCATCATATCAAATAAACTTGTAGAGTAGAACAAGCATTAGTGTTGGCCATGATAAATAACAATATTAACCACAAATTGGTGTTTATAACAGAAATACAACTCTAATTAAATTCTCTAATAACTCCAATAATCTAATATTTGCATATGCACTTTGTAATTGGAAATCCTGTTTCACTCATACATACTCTATTTAATGGCTTTATTCCTAAGAATTTTGCTGATCTGAATCTACTCCAACACTGCTATGATGCCATTAAAACAGGTGACTCAAATGACCTCACGTAAAACAGCCTCTAAAAATAATGATTTTACTATACAATTCCATCTTAGTTTAGACAAGCAAATCTTACTGTGACTTGAGACTGGAGGTGGTCATTCTGTAATTTTAATTACCAGCAAGTGAAAACATGGGGAAAACTTAAAAAGGAAAGAAACCAAAAAAACCTGTGGCTAGGCGCACATGAAGACAAATCATATCAACTCACTGCATTACAAAATGGACAAAGATAACTAGAAGCTGGCCCAAGGCAGGGTGATGAATTGTCAATTCTTTTCTACTCTATTTTTTTAACCTTTTTCTTCTTCTTTTTTTTTTCTTCTTTAAAGAAAAAAAAGCACTGTCAGCCTGCCTCTGGTGTCTAGATGATTAAAACAAGGAAAGGAAAACGAAGAAGATTTTGTATAACAATTTTTACTGTAGTGTTATTTTTCCCCCTTTATTACTTGGATAATTTGAATTAAAATGTTCAAGTCATTATAACTGAACTAAGAATAATTGCTTGGTTTATTTTGTTTAAACTGATATTACTAGGACTGATAAAAAATTCTTAGATATATACAGGTTGTATACCCCTCTTGCCCACAAAACTTTGCTGTAATATATGAAAACCTTTAAAATTACTACTACTACTACTACAAGAGTTTCAAACAGAGCTTAATTCATATGTATATACATTCATTTCATCTTCACAGAATTAATATTCAAACTTTTGACACAGTCTAGCTTTAGTTGCAAGGATAACTGATGTACTGAGGGTATGTAGAAAAAAGAAAGATAAGAGGAAAAAGAACAGAAAAGATAAACCAAAAACAAATCACGATTTGAGTTTCTGCGTTGTTCAGTAGCTGTATGCAGCTTGAGATCCCTCCCAGTTTACTGTAAAGTTGATGTATATTTTACCAAAATTATTATGGCTAGACAGCAGATAGGAAGTCTATCTGGAAACTGGGATATGACAGAGACCTGCAGGGGCATATGTAAGCAACAAGGCTCCCTTAGGAAAAGGAAAGTCATGGAAGGCCAGGAAGAGGCACAGCTTGAGTCACAAGGTGAAGGGAATTGTCAGCAGGACAGACCTAACCTCACAGATCACAAAGTCTTTGCTCACAAACCCTGATAATTCTGCAGGGCATTTTTCAACTGAAGAAACAAGGAAATTACTGCAGTAGCAAGCATGGAGAAAGTGAGGTAACCTGGACATAACTGAAAGGGTGTATGTTTTCAAGTAATTTTATTTAATTGATGTCCTGAATACAGTTCTCAGTTTCTCTATTTACACATGTATATTGATAAATATGGGTATAAATAAAAGCTTATGCTGGATATATCAGCTAAATTGGATATTTGCTATTACAAAAAAATATTGTGCTACTACAGTTTGAAATAAGCTGGGAAGCAGCACGAGTACCCATATAGCATTCTCCTAGAGAAAGTCTCATTGAGAAACAAAAGCTTTAAGCCAATCTATTTCTTCTCTTCAGTCAGCTTGCAGCATTCCTGACTCAGCTGTTCACATTAGGAAACTGAATATATTATTAAATTATCCAAAGTTATGTATTAGTACATCATTGAAGAAACAGATCTGTAACAACACATTAACTAAAGAGACTATGTGGATAAATTAATGACAGCTGAAATATTAGTCACAGCTCTAGAATTCTCTAGTATGCAGGTAATTGGGTGGGAAGACTGGGACCTGGGAGAAAGTAATCATTTTCTGTGTGAGGAAGAAAAGGAGGAGGACTGACTAAAAAACTGAATAAAAGCCCTTTAACCAAGTTATACAACACCGAGGATTTTAATGTTATGTATAGGCTACCTGTAGTACATATTAAAGCATGTTAGATTACCATCTTGCAGTAAAGATTTCTACATGCTATTAATTAATTTAATTTTGTCACAAATGTTACAACTTCATTTGCACAAGCAGGAATTTATAGAAAGGCAAAATATAATTTTATTGCTAATAACATAATTTATGCAACACTTAGAAATTTTAATAACACAGGTTGAGCCTATGCATAGATGGGAGTTCTTCTGACCATGAATCAAAACTCAGACAAATTTCCCACTTATGCAGTCCTAAGAAATATTGGAAATATTGTTTGCTGAATTTTCTAAGCTGTCAGTAAACTTTTCCCAAAGTACAGAAATAAGACTTTTGCATTATGCTTTAGACAAAGTTTCACAGCCTCCTAACTAGCAAGGCATTCACTGGTATATCATCATTGCGCTGTTAAAGAATCATAATTTCACTGTGTTTGAAATCTGAGAATGGGAATTGGTAGGAGAAATACTTTATGAGTAGATACACATGGAGAGATTGCACAGTGAGAATATGACAGGAAAATATGGGGTTTTTTTAATAAGCATACTAAGGATATTAATAAATTACCAAGAACTAATTATTACACATACCTTAGATAAAAAAAAAAACCAACAAACAAACAAACAAACATATAAGGGATTGAAAAATTGAATAAAGGCCTTTGCTTTCATCCTGGCTTTGCCAAAAGTTCTGAAGACTTAAATTCTCCTAATATATAAAGGTACTCAAACTGCCTTTCATATCATGAAAACTGCAGACATTTTAATAGAATAAAACACATTTTTGCCTGTATTGCACTTCTGATTTTGCCTCTGATTGTGCTTGCTCTCAATGTAGGCAGAATGTAGAAAATGCAACATTTCTTAAGTGTCTTTGTGGAATCCTCTGAATCATTCCCCCTCAGGGAAATGCCCAGAGCATTACCTTGGAAAAACATACCACAGACTCTTCCCCTACCTGGGCAGACAGAAAACCCTTCCTCCCTCATGGTCCTTTCCCCCATATGTCCCAACTTCCCCTGGTTTCTCCTTTCCCTGTTCCCTCATTGGCTGTGCACCCCTGGTATCCAGCCCCAGCTCCCCTGAGGACTGATGCCCTTTGCCTTGCCCTTGGCTCCATCCCCCATCCCATCCCCTACTTAAGCCCTGGAGAGCACATGGTCCCTTCTCTTTGGCTTTCAGTTTCCCTTCGGCGTGATTTGAAATAAAACCTCGCTGGAACTGACCTTACCAAAAGACCCTTCTGCCTCTCTTGCTGAGCCAGCTGTGGTGAGTGTGGTGTGTGGACTTAACTGCATTGCCTGAATGCTAATCCAAGCGGTTTTTCCACAGGAGATGTTGTTGGGAACAGATATTAGGTAGCAGTAACCGCCATTCAAACGCCCGCTGTTACATGTCTTGAGAAGGTCATGTAGTACATCAGGGAATAATGACTCCAGCTGACTCCAGTCTCTAAAGCATGGATGTATTACCTAGACACTCTTCAGGTGCATATTCTCTATTTCACCAGACAAGCTACAGCTATCTGGAAGTTCTTAATCCATTAGCAAATAACACAGGTGATACTTAGGATGAAGCCCATGAAACAACAGTTTGTGTTTCATGAAGAAACAAGTGAATATTCCAATCCAAGCTGCATTGGTATTGTAGAAAATGTTAGTCTATTGAAAGTTCCATGATAATTTCATTCTTCATTATTGTAGCAGACCTAGTATCATCACTGATAACTAAATGGCAAAAACTAGTATTGCATGGGAAATAAATGCCATTCCCAAGCTTTTAGAGCCTTATTTCAGCCAATAAATGCAGCACTGCAACCTACAGAAAGTACCCAAAAAATATCTATTTGGTACATAGGTAGTAGAAAAGCAAATGGATTAAATAGAAAATGGTTTTAAAATTTTAAATAAAAATTAGTTGGGAAAAAGAGTATCCATTTACAGAACAGGTAACAAATCTGTACTTAATTTAAGGTATCCCATTAAAGAACTGCTTAAATTAGTCATGTTCCTAAACTAATGTCTTTCACTAGGTTGTTAAAGCTTTTAATACAGAAGAGTTAATAAACTTCACATTTTCTTTCCCTTTTGTCTCCTTTAAATAATCAAAAACTTTGTCTCTGCTTACTTAATTCTTTCTCAGTAAAAAGTGACCATAAAGTTTTACTGAAAGGAAGAATGTTCAGAAATGAGAGAATTCTGAGCAGGTGTAATACCAGTACAGCCAGCCATCCACACAACACGAATACGTCTGTCTCTGTGTATGTGCAGGCACTTGGGCCTACTCTGAGTAAAAGACAATTTACCTTCTATTCCAAAAGAGGAACAAATCTGCAGGGCCCTCTGGTTGTGTGGCTAATATTTAGTACTGAGTTGTCAATACAACCAATATCTCAAAATAATTACTACCTCAATTTTTGGCTTCATTGACACATCACTGCAGATACGGTAACCTAAAGGAGTGTGTGGAGCTCAGACAACTGATTGAGCTACTCAGAACTTGAAAATTTCCACATTGGCTCATAGTTTTCCTACTTCCTCAGGTCACACATGAAAGCTGCTCTTTCTTTCTAACTGAATACCATCCTTCTCCTGCAAAATCAATCTTCTTGCTCAAATACTGTCACCTCCCAAAACTAGAGATAGATGAAGGAACACCAAAAAGTATTCAGATTTCCATGGATCCTGAAATTCTGCTATTCAGTGCTCATATATGGCCCTTTATCTGCTTATGTCACAGGGTATAAACCTCTACATTCTCAACAGCATTAATTACCTAACATATAAGTGGCCCTGTTGGTCACGTTCATTTATTTACCTTCTTCCAGTCACAATATTTTTGCTCTCTTACTTCAGTCTTGGTATGTGAAGCCCACTAAAATTAATTTGGGGCTTAAAAACAAAATAGAAGAGAACTTTGATGCCTGATTGAATTGTTTACAGAACGTTTCAATTGCATCATCAAACACAATTGTGGCTGGCTACATAAACTGTTCTGTTTTGCAGGCCTGTGCCAATATTGCAACAACAAAAACATTCTATGATATTGTAAGTAGGAGCTTTTCCCACAATATGTAGGTGAAACAGGTTATAACAATTTTCTCCAATACAGCAAAAAGATTGGCCTTGTGTATTTGCCAGCTATTCAAAGGAGAATTATTCACAAAGAGAAGGATTTGGATAGATTAAAAAAAAAAGATTTCCTGGAATCAATTAAAATACCCTAGATACATCTCTCTTTTCTGTTATTCATTTCAAATAAAGACCTGATCCTTGATGAGCAAGAATTTAACAGGGCTTACATTTCAAAAAGAAGGACAACATATTTCACTGATACTGTAAGACTGCTTCATTTTGTACAAGGAAAAACAAACATAGGGAGTAAAAAAAATCAGATTATTTTTATTAACGTTTTTGATAGCTGAACTAAGTTAATAGGCTTGGAAAACAATAGAGTTGACCTTTCAAAGGAAAAGATTACCTTTGCTTATTGCCTGATCATGAAAACTATGAAAAACTCTATAAGCTCTAAATATTTATAATTTGCATGCCAATACAAAGTGAATTCAAACTTGGAAAATAAATAAATTATTAGTCTGAACTCTGCAATATTTAGCTACAATGTCACAGGAAATTTCATGTGGAGAACCAGGTTATTGTTGCAATGGAAGAAAGTAGAATTCAAACTGTTTCTGCAGTGTTCATTATAAAATTAAAAATCACAGGTTGGGTTTTCTTTGGGGGTACAAGGAGAATAGTATAAGGTATTTAAGAGACATTCAGTGAATCTGTATGAAATAGCGTGCAAAGTACAATAAAAAATATGTATAAAATCCTATCTTAAAACCAACACACAAGTTGCAACTTGGACCTCTCTGTATTGGCTCCTTTCATTCATTTTATGTGTTTAGATCATAAATTCCTCAGGGCATGCAGCATATGCCTCTTTGGACACATGCTGCATACAGTGGAGCCACTGTTTCATATCAAGCCCCATCTGTTATTTTGATTTGTATTCCAAAACAGCACTTGAAATGGTAATTACAAATAATGTTCATCAGCATTCGTATTTCTGCTAGAATTAGATCCTGTGAAAGTTGAACTCTGTCCTCACACTTCTGCAGTACACACAGGAATCAGTGAAAATTTTGTATTAGCGATCAGGATGTGCTGTCCTTCAGGGACATGTGTAGAGTTGTATGTACATGTCCAAAATCCATTTCATAACTGATTATGCCAAATTGAATCCAATCACCATCTTTCCTTCTGTTCTAAAAAAAACCAAGCCTTCTCCTGCCTCCTCTTTTTACTGGGAAAAGGGCCAGGCCTGCTGGATGCACAGTGGTCTGTGGGAATGTGCCATTTCAAATCCCAGCTGGAAGGGGCACAGCCAGGTTAGCGCATCAGTGCAAGGACAGGCGGTGCTGGGAAGGACAGAGGACGAGTACGTGCACCAAGCAGAGAGCTTTAGCTTGACACTGAAACAGCAGATTAAGCTGTGGCCTTGGACTAAGCCTCCATTTACATTTTTACACCTTTAATAGTGAGACAAACACCTTTCAGCATGCAGTGCCATTCATTTATTCAACCTTACCCACCCCCCATGTATTTATGGGCTATACAGCCACAGAAGGATTACAGAGGTCATCTAATGTGACCCCCTGGAAAACTTTTCATTTAACTTTCAAGAGAAGTCAGAGGAAAGGGAAAGAACCCTTTATTTCAAATTCTTAATGAAAGAGAGACCACACACTGTGTGGTAGCTTGTTCTAAGAGCTAAATGATGAAAGGACAGAGGAAAAGGCTTCTTTGCTTCTAGTTTGAACTCACTTGGCTTCAACTTTCAAATACACACTTCTGAGGTACTGAAAATCCTTTATCAAAGCTTTATTTTCCAAAGAGATAATTATAGAGCTCATACTCATTAATATTATCCTCCTAAAGCCCAGCTGGATTACTTCTTTGATCTACGACTTTGATGCATATTTTCCATTCTTTTGGACACAATAAATTCAAAACTCAGGAAAGTCTATGTCCCAGTTATAAGATCTATCATTGGATAGAAAACATTTTGAATCCATGCAGGCTCAGAATGATCTCACATTCAGCAGTCTTCCTAATCCATATGAGGTACATTTACATTTTAGCAAAATAAGAACCATATGATTGAGGAGCTACATACTAAAGTTAATAAAAGTAAACAAAATAAGAAGATCACTTTATATGTTCTTTTAATGATGATTGTGTTAATATTATTGCCTGAACAGTTTTTCCATCTTTTGTGGAAAAAATCATCCCCTAAAGATACTCTTAATTCAGCAGAAATGATGAATAAGGTGCAGTTGATATCAAGAAAAAAACTGACCCAAAAATTCAAATTAATCCCTTTTTCCAAGCCTATTGAATAAAGACAATAATTTTTATGTTTACGTGTAATTTATGTTGGTATTATTTTAAAAGTTATCACATATAAGTAATATTTTCAATTTAACACAATGTTCTATGTTGCTTCCCCTCGATTTCTTCAATTCACCTTTTCCTTCTCTTTCTGTGTGCAAAACACTGCTGTATTATTTAACAACTATTCAATAATTTAATCACTGCCAGTTTTGTTCCCTATTCACCTAATTTTGCAGGAAAGCACAAGCCAAGCTTTTGGCAACTCAGAGCAGGAGGACCATGGAGCAAACATAGCAGCATATTTTATAGGTCAAGGACATATTCAGTATTTCAGAACATTAGTTCAAGATTCAGCAAAAACTCTCCCATGAGAAATACACACCGTTCTTTCTTTGGCAAGAACAAAGGAAACCACATAACTGTATTTATTCTTATTATTTTTTATCTTTCTCATAGAGTCTGTCAGCACACCAGCAGGAAGTGAATATAGATTTTCGTCTGGTTGTCACTATTACTGAGTTGAACCACATTCCAGTGAATATTCCGGCAACCCGTCAGTTTAACCACCAGCAGCTGGAATTAAGCATATAAGACTGTCTTATACAAGCTTTGGATAAATTTCAGGTTTCAACTGCACCAATATTTTTGAGCCTTTTTTTGCTATTTTCTCTCATTTTCAATATCCTTTATAGAAAGTTATTTTGAGAACATTTCAAACATAAGTGAGTGGCTAACATTTGTAACCTTTGAATAAAGCATAGTCTTTGCAAGTCAGAAAGATGACCTTCAACTTGAAATATTTAAAGAAGAGAAAAACTGCTTTGTCTTAATGCAAAACGATTAGAAAACATAATATATAAATACTGCTATATTGCTCCAAAGTGGAAATCACAGAACAGGAAAATGGTAGACAGAGCCTCACATAAACTGCCTCAATTCCAGGAAAGGTCAAGTCAGAGACTAGACCAGACCAGATCCTCTCCTTTAGAACACAAAAAATGAAAGTACATAATTCCTTAATATACAGCAATTCCCTATAAATGAAGTGACTTACTATGTATCTAATTCCGTTTGTAGCATGATTCCTATGTAGGTTTTCACCTGTGTGTGTTTTTTAAGCAACAGCTATGAATATGCAAGAAGAAGGTATTTTACTACATAATTACCTAGAGTAAAAATTATGCATTATTTACCCAGAAAGATGGTATCTCGGAATTCTGTAGTCTATGTCAGGAAATGAGAAAGAAAATACTTCCTCAAATACTTAAATAATTGTTTAAAGGGAAAAAAGAAGTCTGTAGAAACACAGCTTGCTATAATCATGGTCAGGAATTGCATTGCACCATTCCCTTTTCATTTCACCATTCCACCTAATTACAGCTCCTTTTTCCACACTAACTGACTTTCTCCATTGTCTTACTGCAACCTTTCTCTACTCAACTTACTGTTGTAATAAAATATTAAAATGAGGAGACAAAATGGGAAAATAGGCTCAGTTTGTCCTCTGTGACAGGAAAAAATAGGAAGAAAAAAGGAGAAGTGGGAAATAAAGAACTACAAAGTATTCAGTTTTAAACTCCACTGCATTTTGAGGATTACTGGACAGAATCCAAATATTCTGAAGAAGGGCTATGTGTAGCCATAATGATCAAGATGAAATTGAAACTATTGGTAGGGATTATGTATGACAATTTAAGCTACAGTGATTAATTGCCTTTCAGCATTTAATTGCTTTTTTATTTTCTCTTTTTTTTTTTCTTAAATTTAAAATTTAGAATCTCCATGTCTCTCTTACTGCCTTAGGAAACAGCAATTCCTTCTAATTCCAGAGGAATCTAGAATTAATCTGTCTCTAAATTAATTTTCTGGTTACAAGAAGAAGATTAGGCAGGCAATGCATATTTTGTTATTTGATACATTAGAGGTAGATTTACCTTGTCACCTTCAGAGAAAGTCATTCCATCAGTGGCCCTTTTCCAAGTAATCTCTGGGACAGGTTCTCCTTCTGCTTCACAGATGAGGGTTGCTTTCCCATTCTCAAATGTAGTTTCATTTTTAAGTTGTATTATTTGAGGCTGCACTGTTAAAAATACAGATTGGATTAGTGATCCTACACAAAGAATGTCATATCAAAATCTGTCTTTAAAACCACCTTTTTTTTTTGTCAAAAAACTTTTTTTTTTTTCATTAACTAAAGTTTTAATGTTACTATCTATAAAACCAATTAACTTTTCTTTCCCCAAGTTGCACAGCAACCATTTCTGTATGCCCCATGAGCTGGACATCCTGCTCCCTTGGTGGGGTAGAGTGGGCTGGGTGATCTGGCTTGGTGGCTGTGTTTATCTGCTTTTCTCCCCTTAGGAACAAGCTGCCCAGGAGACTTGGAGTCTCCCTCCCTGGAGATAACCAAAACCCAGCTAGACTTGTCCCGAGATGTCTACTCTCTCTGACTCTGAACTAGATGTTCTCCAGAGGTGTTTTCCTATCTCAGGCATTTTTTGATTCTATAATAACCCATGTTTGTCTTCAAATGCATATTATTCAGAAACAAAATAGGAATTACCATTCTTTGACTTTGATCTTTAGCAATGATTCACTGGCCTACATGAATTACAGAATTTAACAAAATCCTCCAGCAACAAACACATTTCACTGGTATTAACACTATGGAGAATTGAAGAGTCCTTCAATACAAAGGTGTTCATTTTTACTTACCATGTAAACTAGTGGTAAGATAAATTTTTAAAAAATCCAGATATTGTTTGCATTCTTCAAATCATTCCACTTTATAGCCTCAATTACATAGAAGCTACATTTTTCAATCTATACCGTACCTTATTAGGTTATTTATACATACAATACAATTTCTGGTTACATCTGAATACTTTTACATTGAGGATTTATCTGTACAATATCACACAAGAACACTGTAGTAGTACTGTTAGCATAGAATACTGTTAGCATAAATATTACTCTCTTCCATTCAAGACATTCAAGTGTCATGACATTCAAGTATCTTTATTTAAATATTTTTTGGTCTTATATATTACCTCATATATAATGATTAATAAGTTTCTCTGAACCTATTCCCCTTATACATTGAAGAAGACTCTCATCCCCCATTGAAAACCTCACACGTAATCCTGTAATAAGAATAGGATTCAATATGTTTACACTCAAAAGCAGTGAATAAAATTTATATAAGTGAATCAAAATTGGGCAGCTCTTAAGGTTAACTTCATCAGCTTTAAGTACATTTGTTGAAAGCAATGCATTTTCTAAGCAGTTTTTCTGAGCTTCACTTTGGAGGAAGCACTACTATAGTGTATTCCTTATGAAATAGAAAATAAAGATATGTAATCTGTCTTCTAATGGGGTTACTAAAGTGTGTGTTATGGAGAACAGCAATATTGGCTTATGTTCATGAATAAAAATGGGAAAGATAATCATTCATTGGAATGGGCAGCAGCAGAGCTTCTTGACCAACCCCCTCATCAACACAGCATCAAGAAGCCCTTTCAGGTCAGATTGTTCAGGGATTTGTTGAGCACTATTTCGAAAAATGTCAAGAACAGAGACTAGACAACCTCTCAGCAGCTTACTGCAGTGCCTGGCTGTCCTGGTGAGGGGTGTTTTCCTTATGTCCAGTCTCCTGCTTAATTTTATGACTCCTCATTTATAAGTATTGTCTCACAGATGCTACATTCAGCATCACCAAGAAGAATAAAAACAGGTTCAAACTTGCTATCCATTGGCACATCACCTACCTTTTATCCACTCCCTCTACACAATTTTTGGTCTCACTTCTCAGTCCTTTTCTCCATATTCGTTCTGTTGCTTCTCTACTGTCTGTTCACCTTGACTATTATGCATAAACTATTGTGTGTTTACTGCATAGAGATGAGAAACAAGTAGCATTTTACCTAAGAAAGCATGAACTAATATCCTGCTTCATTAATATATAATCTATGGTTAATGAGATCATGTGATGAAAGAAAACACCCTGAGTGATCAGGAATTCTTGAAATGTCAACTGGATCCAGATTTATTGGATGCAGTAGAAGGTAGCAAGCAAATCATTACATCAGGATATCAATTTGGCCAAGAAAATACAAAATTCTTCTGTGGTACAAAAAGGGATGTCAGTGGAAAGACCCAAAAAACCCACCATGATTAGAGACAAAAGATAATTATGTTGAATTTCCAAATAACTTCAATTATTACTCTCAGGATCATTCAAATGCCTATAAAATATTTCACCTTGGCACTCGAGCACTCTATTCTATAGCCATATCACCTGGCTACAAAATAAAGTGTTCTATCCTTTCATTACTTTGATATATCATCACCCCTGGAAAAAAGGAAAGAGGTATAGCAGACATAAAGCTTTTTTGTTGGGTTTTTTTTTTTCTTTTTGGAGGGATCATACATATTATTTCATGCCAAAAAGTCTCAAAACTTATAATTATTTCCATCAAAATGAGTTCCCCATCTGGACAACAGAACAAACAATGCAATTTGCTCAAGACGATGCATGTTCCAAAACACAAAAATAATTCTTAACCCTAGACTTATTCTGAATTCCTTTAAGACTCTCTTCAAATGGATCACTATGAGACAAAAAGTTTTAGCTTGACATTTTAGACAAGAGTACCTGACATTTAAAGGAATAAGCACTGATTAATCATCAAATACATCTAGCTGACAGTTATTACTTGGAAGAAGAGAGCTCATATGGGGGATATTATTTAATTAATTCATTTTTGTAGGTCACAAGTCATAGCTTACTATTGACTGGAAGTTTTTACACTGTTTGAATACTTTTCAATGACATTTTAGACATTGGAAAATATTAAAATACATTTGTGTACACATAAATAAAACTATTAGAAAATGCCAAAACTAGTATTGATAGAAATACTGACACAGTCAGTTCCCCCACCCTCCTGCTTCTAATTTTTTAACTGTTCCTTCTAAATTGATAAGGTCATTCTCAAACTGAGTTGTTATTTGCTTTTTGTATTCTAGAAAATATGAAGAAAATAAAATTACAGAGCCTTGGAATGCAAATTCAGGAAGCCTTCAGGGTTTTGCTGCTTTCTTCAGTCAAAAATATTGAAATATAGATGTTGTGATGTAGTTGAAACATTTGTAAGCTAAATGACCGGGCTCAAATGAAAGAATGCTTGAATATAGAAAGGAGCTAAACTTCATTACAATTATTTATGGCAAGGAACTATTATTACTGCACATGCATTGTTAAATATGAATCGAGTGAAGATGCCAAATAAAGAAACAACATTTACTGGTTGGAAAGTTTGTTTTCTGAGCCAAGAAGGTTGGTTTTAAATTTTCTAACACCTCCTCAGTAAACAAGTTTCTGTCATATTCCTTCCTTGGACTATTCTGGATTTGTCTCATTGCTGTGTATGTACAGCCTCTCTATAAAGCTTATGATGAACATGGGTAGCAGTTTGAGGCTTTTGCTTACAACCAGTGTCTTGGAATAGGTACACAATTTATTGAATTCACAGAGTTCTACCCATACCTTAACAAGGAGTTTCATCATTCCTGGGAAGCAACACATATCTAAAGCTTGAGATAGTCCTGCTTATGTTTCACCAAAAGAATTATTTTGAACAGTTTGATATTGATAAAAATTTGCTTGTACTGGTGAGAGGCCTAGTGTATGTCTATATGGTTACCTGATTAATCACTTGATTAATATATCCCAGGAGGAATCATACATTCCTGCTGTCCTCCTGCATAGACACATTTGAAACATTTGGCAAAACTGCAACCCCATCCTCCTGGAAACTCCTGGTACAATTTGAACTCAGTAAACAAGCTAGAGCCCAACATGGAAATATCTAAGAAAGAGAGTTCAGGAATTTGATTCCTTATATGATAAGGATTCACACACGTAGCAGTATAAAATGCTGACCTGACTTAGCGCACTATGAACTGAGTCTCTCTCTCTGGATGGTGTTACTGAAACGTTAAAATGCTGTTACTACTTCACACTCAGAGGGGTTTAAGACATGTCTTCTGGAACAACTGTCATCACTGTCTTTACAGATTGGATATTTTTTATTTATAAAAGTAGAAGTATTCCAAAAAAGAGAAGACGTAATAAGGAGCATTTGGAATAAACTCAAGAGGGATAAGATAGGAGACCTCCACTATATTTCCTCCTATCTGGCAGATGACAAAGAATATATTAATAACAGCATATAGTTTCTCGATAACCAATAAAAATTGCATTGAACAGAGCTGAAAAAACTTTTTCATGCTACAACATTCCGATTATAATTAAAAAGGCATCTAGAAAATAAAAATAGTATGTGTTTAAAGTATACATAAAGTAAAAAGTGTCTTTTGCAATGCCTTTTGAGGTGTCCCCTCATGTCCCCTCATTTGATTTTCATGAAGTCATTTGTCAGAACCCACTAAAATGCCAATGAAATACTTTGACAATAAAATACTACTCAGACTGCCCCTTCACTGATTTTGTAGGAAAAACACTTTTATTATAGAGAACTTCAAATTAACTTATGCTAAAAATTCCTCTAATCTTTTTATCAGTTCTGATTAAAGAAAAGAGTATTTTTTCTTTCTAGGAAAATAAATTATTAAACATACAGATGTAGCTTTCTGTGGCCTAAGTACAGAAAAGAGAATACTTGTTGAAAACCCCAACTCCAAGTATCATCAAATTGTATAGCCACGCATTTGAGTGATAAAGAAGTAGAAATGAGCAACTAGAGCAAACAAAATGAAAATCCTAGGAATATAAAGACTATTCATATTAAGCACAAATATGTCTTTAATTAAAGCTAATTTTCATTCATTTAGTCTGATTATATTTTTTATTTTAACATAAATGAAGACTATTGCCATTACCCTGGAGAAGGAATGATGAAGAAATGAATGTTTACTTTGGAGAAAGTAAGAAGATGTAGGAAGCTTCAATGTACTGAATTTATTGACTGTTCTTAAATCAACTGCTTGTTATTATGTTATTTTTTGAAGTTTTTTTGGGTTGTCCAGAGATGTAAAATGTGGTATTTCATAAGTAAAATGATAATTTATATGTGTCTAAACACACATATTTATAAATATGTCTAGTTACTACTGAAAAAAAAAAAGAAAACATAAAGTGGAAAAGTATGAGTGAAAGTGACAGCTACCAAATAGAGATAAATACAGAGAACATTTTTAAAGAGTTCAAGGAAGAATACCTGTAGTTTCAAGCTGTTCAGTAGTAAAAATAAATTAATTTGAATTAAAAACCTCAGCACAAGTTCTAAGCATTAATCTAGGTGAGATCTTTTAGGTAGTAATTGCTAATGATACAGAAAAATAACTACGGCAGATAAGAGGATGACAGAGATAATCAAACCATATCAACAAAGACTGAGAGAAACAGGGTTTTTTCTCTCTTTTTAGAACAAAGCACTGATACAGATGAACAGGGTAGGCAGGGTATGTGCCAATACGTTTCCACACATATATCAGAGTGCAGAAAAACTGTCAGAGTAAGCATTTTATATCAGAATAAAAAAGGGTTTTTAGCACTGATACTGAAAAAACTCCCAAGTTAAGCTAAAGAATCTAGGTCATGTATGGAAACTAAATATATGGCTATTATATGACACTGAGATGAGCATATCTATTCAAAAGTCCTGCATTCTAGAAAGTTTATGTGCTGAATTCTATAATGTTACTATTATTTTTATTGCATTATGGTTACATTACTCTTATTATGAGTTTCAACACTACCAGAGCTGTGTTGCAGTAGTCGTTGCCCTAGGGAATTTGCATTGTAAATTAAAATTAAAGATAGCAGACATGTGAGATGAATAATCTAATTAAGTGGGAGAGAAAAATGCAATTTAATAGGTCAATTTAACATAAACAAGTTGTTTGTGTACTCTTTAGCTATAATAACAAGCCATCTGCCTTGCCATTTTCCGACTGCCACTTTTTAAACACATTTAATGGAAAAAAGATAAGTAGTTGTTGGCTGTATATATGACTGGAGGTTTAATCTATGTGAAAGAGACAAAA
Organism: Dicaeum eximium; assembly: GCA_013396995.1. NCBI lineage: Eukaryota > Metazoa > Chordata > Aves > Passeriformes > Dicaeidae > Dicaeum > Dicaeum eximium. The sequence goes on along the minus strand of VWZP01001463.1, from coordinate 276,773 downwards.
GTAAAGTCTGTTGTAGGAGAAATTAAAGTTCTGTTCCATTACAAATTAGCTATAACCACTTAGGATAGAGATGTGGGAGACACTCTAGAGAGTTCTGTGGAAACTTAAACATAAGAAATTATTTTCCATGCAAGAAAGAAAAGACCTAAGAAATTTAGGAGTTTAGGATTTCATGGAAACATTAAGGATATGTAGGTCAATAATGGATTTAACCAACTCATTGTATCCAGTAGAACAGTAGGATTTAGCTTTCCATGGAGTCACCAGAAAAGTGGCTGCTAAAAGATGAAGCAATATATACAGGAAATCATCACTCTTAGTCTAGTGTCTCCTTTTCCCTATCCGTTTCATTAAAAAGTTTCCTTGCTCTAGGCAAGGAAGTAAACCAAGTAAATTTCAGCCACACTTAAAATTACTTGAATAACACACACAGTTATTTCTGACTATAACTTCTCTAAATTCACTACAAAATGAAAAAGTAATTTCTATTCCTTCAATTTTTTTTTTTTTTAAGTTTGGAAATAGAGTTGAATGAAATATTTCCGTTTTCCTAACCAAGATGCTGTACTTCTTGAGGCTGGAATGGAATTTAAGATTTCATCTTCTTTCCTTTGAAAAGGAATTGAGAATAACTCTCAAGCACCTCAGAACAACAGCCCAATGTTAGGCAATCCACCTGGAATACAGAGCTGGAGACAACACAGCATGAAGAGTTTCTCAAAGACGAGACAGTGGGGTGTACGTGCACACGGCCATGTTCACCTGACACCATGGCTTCAGCCTCAGGCTCCCAGACCCCAAATGCCAGCATTATACAATCCAACATCTACCCTCTGCAATGTCAATTATCAGATTACTCTCTCCTGTTAGAACGCTTTCACTTTTATAAATTATTATTAGCTTTAGCTAGGAATTCATGTTAAACATAAAATATTTAAATTTTAATTTTTTTTAAACGGGGAAGTTAATTTCCTCTGTCCTAAGTATGGCATTTATCTGTTCAAATAGAAATTATCTTTCTCTATAATACAAGCTATATTTAATGTAAAAAACCCCAACACATTCATTTTTATAGGTTTTTCATAACTTACAGCCTTTTTTCTTGCACAGTGATTCTGAGGGATGTTTCCTACTTTCTCACAAATATCCACTCTCATTAGGTTATATCTCAAAAAAACCTCAAATAAATTATCAGTTCTGTGTAAAGGAAGGAATCATTAACACAGCTGGGGTGATGGAGCATAAAAGGAGAAATAAGAGTGTTGAGATTATTACTTTTATTCTTTCAAGCTCAGCACGCACAACCTTTTTTGACTACATCTGCAATCGTGCACTTAAAAAATAAATGTCAAGCAAGAAAAAAGAAAAAATAAATAAAAATCAGGAAGATCTCTGCATAGCATTGCCTTACTAAAAACCCTCACTGCTTTTCCCCCTTTCTCCTCTTGGCTTTCTTGCAAGCAGACAACTTCTAAATGAAAATCAAAGTGAATTAACTATTTAACACTCCATTGTACTGCCTGTGAATGGCAGAAGAGCAAATGCTGAAGCTAACCTTTTCAAAATGAAATTCAGATGTAAAGGTTTATGTAGCCAACAGGGAGGAAAGAAGTTGTAAAATCGTACAGAAAGCACTTTGCTGCATCAATAAGCACCTTGCAGAAATACTATTACACTGAAAATTGTGAATTAACACCTGTTTCCATACTGTTTACATTTTAAAAGGAAAGATGTACCATATTATGCAGTACTTACCAAAAACTTGAAGGAATGTCAGTTTTTTGTCATTTCCAGCTTTGTTTTTAGCATTACACATATAAGGACCAGCATCGACATTTTTTATATCTCTTATTGTTAGTTGTGTATTGCTTCCTCTCAGCACATATTTTTCATTTTCCTCAATAACTTTACCATTCCTAAAAAAAAAAAAAAAAGTTCCAGTCACAATGTGCTATAGAAGCATCAATATGCTGAAAATAATATTTTCAGGAAGGGACTGCAATTACACCAGCTTCAAAAATCACAATTTTTCAGGTAAAAAAAAAAATATATGCATTAAAAATACTATATTATCTTTATTATTAAATGTTCAATATTGACCTAATGTTAGAAAAAATGGTTGTGAATAGGATTCTAACATATGGCTTACATTCAAGGAAGAGCATAAGGAAATTGGTTATATATTGTATGTGAGAAACGATGAAAAGCATATTTTTCAAGCTTAACTTCTGCAGTTCACAGTAGTAACAATGTAGCAACTTATAAAAAAAAATTAAATTACATTCATGTAGAGCCTATTGGCACATCAAGAACCCATCCAAATTATTTACTCTCAGTTGTTGTCAGCTAGCCACAACTTAGCAAGCAGGCACATGTCCAGATGTTAGAACGAGTTGTGACCAGATGGTACAGAAATAATAAAATCTGTAAGCAATTCTGAAGGCTGATTGAGGCTTGACCAGTCCATTTGAGCACCTTGGCCTACACACAGCTGCTTTTTCAAGAGGGCATTACTCAAACATTGTATTCTATTCGATATGCCTAGTTTAGGACATTGATTTTTTTTCAAGATTTGAACAAAAATTATTTCAATTTTATTCTCATATAATGATAACTACATATATTTCATATTTTCCTAAGTCATATTTTCTCTAAAAGTGAGGATACTGCTTATTTCTTGGGAGAATCATAACTGTGAGTAGGAGTACTCTGGTATCTATATAGTTTGCACTTTAGTAACACTTTTTTATAAATAATTCTAATCCACTTAGTTACCAACTTCAAGACATTGCTATGATACTTGTCCATTTCCTTTCCAAAGAAAATCACAGAAACTGTTTTCCAGAACAGGAAAGGCATAATTTTCCATATTATACAGTCTCACAGAAAACCAAACCTAACCAAAAACAGAACAAACAGAAAAACCCACCCAAACCCACTACACAACAAAGAAACAAAGAACAATAAAAAATCCCAAATAACCAAAAACCCCCTAGTGATTTATTTTAGGAGGCAAAAGTACATATTGAAGGTTAGAAGCAATTTCCAGGTACCTGTTTTCACAATCATTGATATCTATAGCAGTTTCTCAGCTGAAATGAGATCATAAGTATTTCCCTGGACCCTCTAGTGAACAGAGAGATTCATATTGATGCTGATATTCGTTAACAGGAAAACATGAATAGTATATATAAAGTGGATTATTTCTTTTGTAAGATAATTTAAAGTCCTGTCAGCAAAGACCAGGAAATTGATCCAGCTAAACTTTAGCAGTGTAAATTATCTCCACAGCTATAAATAATATTTTCAGTAGGACTATTCACACAAGTAAAGATTTCCAGTTCATGACCTGTAGTTGCATTAGGATCTTTATCTTTCAGTCCTGGGTAATTTAAATCCATTATTGCCTCTCTGAAGATTATGCTTTACATTATTGTAATGTCAGCTTCAATAGAGATACCAGTTCAATGGAGAATTAATTAGATTCTCTTAGTCCACGAAATATCAACAAAATATCTACATATATGAAACAGAGCAACAACTAAACTTTGATGACCTTTCTTCTTGACAAGGTATTTCAAAGTGACTAATTTTTATAAGGGCACTAAAGGATTTCTGGAGAAAAACTGACACATTAGTTCATATGCATCCATTTTAAATTTATCAAATCTAAGTATCATCAGCACCTGGAAATAAAAATGGTCAGTGTAAATAGTTTAAGTTTCACCACATTAGCTACTGCCTTAAAGAGCTAAAAGCTTGAGACTATTGTTTTGTCCAGCATCTTGCTTACAGTCAACACAGAGATATGAGTCCCTTAAGTAGTAGCGTCATCTGATTTAAAAAATACAGATATTTTTCATGGCTTATCTGAAGTTGATCTGTTAAAATCAGTGTATTGGAAACCAAAAAGGAAATAAGAGTAGTAAAAATTGAGATAATTTAATTTTAATTGACTAACATAGCAGTGGACTGTAAGACTACCTTTGAATAGATCCAGATTCTGCAGTCCTTGATAAAGAAACTTCAATAGAAGTGAATAACTGGTGTGAGAGCCCATTTTAAATGGCAACAAAGACAGAAAAACATGGAAATGTGTATAACACAAGTCTTCAGCCTTGATGAACCACCTTAACAGGCATGGATATACTTTTTACACCGTGAAGTGAAAATCCTGCAGCAGAATGGAGTAAAAATCATTTACCAACTTTTTACCTTTTCAACAGCTCTCCAGGATACTGAATATACTTCAGAATATTTTGTAATGAGACATCAGGAAATGCTATGATTATTCTCTGTTAGAATATCTAAAACCACCTCTCTGAGGCCATTAGCTATTCAGAGAATTCAGAAAACAGGTTTCCATGAAGTCACTTTATTACACCTGCCCATTTAAAAAATGTTTAACCTGAGGCAAATGAAATAAAATTATGGAACTCATATAGATAAAAGGTGAAGTTGAGTTTAAAACTGAACACAATTCCCTTAACTTGCTGTGACCAGTAATTATAATCCTTACAAAATCACTGTAAAACTTTATCAAATTCAAGACATAATTCCACTTGTTTATTAAAATAGAAACACAATAAAACTGAGGTTAGTACCAACTTACTTTCAACATCAAAAAGCATACTAAACAGGACAAAACAGGGAATAATTTGCTATTAATTCTGATACACATATTCAATTAGCTTCTCAGGGGATGACAAGCATACTAATATTAGATAAATTAGTTTAGATAAACTTCCCTAACATTCACTGACAATGTTTTCTAGATTTTTCTCAAAATCAAGAAAAATTATGTTGATCAGATTTTCTTATGCTTGGTCTAATTCTAAAAAAACCCTGTCTGAAATATTGTAGAAAACAAAAGTTTTTATCTTGACATACTTTTTAGATAAGACCAAGGACAGGAGAAGAGATCAGCTGATTATGAATCCTTTTAATTGACTAAATGAGTGAAAATGGACCTGAAAATTTCAGGACAGAGATTTCAGAAATTTGATGCAGAAATTTGGGACTGGAATACCATTTAGTATTGTTTGCTTTCCCTGAAAGTGGAAGGAATTTTCTCCCCCCTGCTTTTTTTTTCCCTGCTTGCATATCAACAATAATATCTTGTCCCAGGGATAAATGTTCTTTTTGGTGCATCATTTTATAAAATCTCAGTGTCAGCAAATAAAAAAAAAAAATTTTCTCCTGACAAGAATTTACACCCCAATCAGAGAAAACTAAAAGAGAATCAAAAGACAAAGAAAAAACATCAAAATGGAAGGAGGGCACATTAGCCAATATTCCTCATTATGTGATAGTTCCTGAAAAAGGAATAGAAGTTTGCACATGTATGATTCAATATCCAGTCTTCAAGCTTGAAAAGCTTCTGGAAAATCTTTACAGAAGATTTTTAATTAATGGTTTAAAAAATTAGCTTCTCAAGGGCTGTCCAACCAAAGGGAAATCCTTCAGTGGGCTCTGATCAGTGTACACAGAGATAAATGTCTCTCCAAGATACTTGGCCCGTGTGCATACTATGGTATTTACAAAACATCGAAAATATCCCGCTACTGTGAATGGAGATATCCACAAATGGTGGAAATTTAGGTAATCTTCCTTAATATACACCATAATGCTTGTTGTCATACACCAAAGCCATTTAGGATAGCAGGCTTCAGGCAACTCTCACAAATTTTGGTCAGATAGGAGAGACATTTAAAAAAATACTTCAAAGACATAAAATAAAAGAATATGATTTTAATTTCATATCAGTTCTTTGATTTGAGCTATACTTGAGCTATAACTTTTTCCTCCTCTTTACTAAATTTTGAATTCTAAGCTGCATTAAGGAATTAACTTTGCATTCTATTTATTTAAATCTCCTGGGCTTCAAATTGCATGAGAGAAAAATTCAACTTCACAAATGACCTACGGCATAACAAGATTAAGGTATCAGTCAAAGGAAGAGAAACTTAATCTAACATTGTTCAAATGTTCCAAAGGAGGTGAAGAATTGATGGAAATCGCTTCTGTGCTCATTCTGAAATGGGATCACCTTTTAATCCACTTGAAATAATATAAGTAGGTGCAAATTATTCAGGTCTAAAATAGAAATGTGCAGTGGTATGAGGTATTGAGATACTTTATATCCCAGGAGTGATGCCTATTTTTGTTGAAATTGAAAGAACACAGAGTAAATAGATATTTAAATTTTTACAAATGTTATATGCTAAGTGTTCCCATATGACATAGCTATACTATGCTCATGTCATTGATATAATGAAAAAACCACCCATGAGATTTAAAAGCAATTCCATTCTCAAAGTATTTTATACTTATAAAACCTCATTAAGTTGCACTGAAACTTATTCAATGACACATTCCTGGGTCCTACAATAGTCTAAATTTGTACCTCGTTCTGAATCTCATTGAAACAGAGAGCTAAGGTTAAAATCTATTTTTACAAATGTGGAAAGTGTTATCTTTTTTATTAGCATTGCTGACCTGTATTAGATACTTATTTATTGCATAAATGCATATCTGAGCATTTACATGCAGAAGTTTTAGGTTGTTCTTGTATTGTTTTTGAGATAAGGACTTATTTCTTTTCCACTCACACATGAAAAAATAATGAAAATATTGTATTTTTGTTACTTTTTACATTTACTTCGCTTGTTGGCAACTGAGTGCAATTGAATTTGTGTGAGACCAATCACACATTAATGCTTAATCCAGCCCTAGCAGTTAGAATTGAAATGGACAGAAAATTCTCTTAAAATTCAGTAGAGAAAATAAAGTTGCACAGCTTAATGGACTGTGAGAGAAAATTGGGGCACATTAAAACAATGTGCTCTGGTGTGGAGACCTTGACTGAACTCACCTGTACCAACTGATCTCAGGTGGAGGTGACCCAGTGGCTCTGCAGAACAAAGTTATTGCCTCTCCTCGATCTGCAGTGGCATTGAAGGATTTCTGTAGCAGAATGATTGCAGGGGGAACTGAAAAGTAAAGCATTATGTCCAATGAATGAAAAATAAAATATTTTAGGTGTTCCTGGAGAAATTTAAAGTGCTAGTTTGGAAATTTAGGGTTACAATTAGGGATCAAGTTACAAGGTGAATCATTGTTAGTAGTATTTTGTTACTTTTCTTAAATACAAGATTTTTAATAGTATCAGGACATTTATAACTTTTTTTAATAGAATTTTTTAAAGTTTTTTTCAGCAGCTCTTCAATTTTCTTACAGAACATTCTAAGATGACTCAAGTTACACGTAACATATATAAGACAATACACATATAAGACATAAAACCTTGTACTGATGTTAGACACTGTTTCTAAAAGAGGGAGCAGTATGCAGGAGTCTTGATTATGCTATTTAATTCCTTTTACTGAGCTCCAGCATACTTCCTAGGCAGGAATATCACCAGCTTCCAAAGAGCAAATGTGATAGAACGCAATGCATGCAATCTACTTGTATTTCCAATAATTTAATTTTGTTTTAATAGTGACAAATGCATTCAGTTCTTGATGGGATTAAGTTATTATTTTAAAAAATTATAACATTAATAATAATAATAATAATAATAAGAAGAAGAAGAAGAAGAAGAACAACAACAACAACAACAACAACAACAACATTTTATAACTGTTATAAAACCATAGGAGTTCACAAAGAACCTCTACCTGACCAAAAAAGTAGCAATAATATTTTAGACAGAACAAATCAATATCAGGCTTATATTTAACTTATCTGTTTACATATCTGCTTCTATTAATTAACAAGCAAATATGAAGTGTTCAAGGCCAGACTGGATGGAGATCTGAGCAACTGGGTGTAGCAGGTGTCCCTGCCCACAGCAGTGATTTGAAACTAGATGGTCTTTAAGATTCCTCCAATCCAAACTATTCTACAAAATATACAAATAAAAACAATCCAAGCAGATTGGATGGAAGTTGATATGCGTAGAAGAATGAACCCCACAGGAAGTGAGAGGAAAGGGAAAAGATTAGAGCTTCACAAAATAGAGGTCAGCTAGAAAGAGCATCTTGTGAGATGACAGAGTGACTCCGTTAGGCTTTTTATCTTTACTCTTCACTAGCAAAAAGTTGAAACAGGCAAAAAAAGCTAAAAGTAATGAACTTGCTTTTAGTGCTCCATTGCACTCCACCAGATTTTTCTCACGCACTCTTGAAAACCAACTGTTGTGGCTTTCTACCAAATATTTCAGAAACCTTTCCACTTCTGAATCTTAAATATATCAAATAAATATAAAATAATATACAAGAATTATCAATGATAAGTAATTGTGTATTTTTATGTACTTTTCACACTTTTTAATGGTGTATTTTGTAGTGTTTCACAGATCACTTCTTTTCTATCTGAAATTGCATGGGCCATTATTCAGCATACAAAACCCTTCTGCTGTGCAACAGGAATTTATCCACCTCCAATAAAAGAAAAAAACCCCAACACTACTTAGAAAGCTTTTAATGCATTTTAGCTATTTTGCAGTGCATTCTAATGTCTAGACCTTGAAAATAGTTGGGAACATGAGGAGATAATTCTTTGCTAAAAGTAGCAGGCTCTTCACTATTCACCACTAAGAATTACAGGACTGTGACCTGTAAGGTCACATTACTTAAGTGCTGCAATCTTCCAAGAGATACTGTGATGACAATGAAATTAAATATTCTTTTCTCTTTTCAAAAGTAAAATTTTGCTCATAATTTTTCAAGGAATAAATCTGGTTTTCTTTTTATGCTTGTATGTACATAGGCTGTATCTAAAGTGTAAAGCTACAAGAGGAAAAGTGAAATGAAGATATCCTGGTAAGTCTCCTCCATTTCATACTTAAAGAAGAGTGGCAAAACTCAGTCCCATGTAACTGTGTAAACAGTCCTCTTTCATTAATTTCAGTGAGATCAGGATGACTATTTAATTTATGGAACTTCTTAGAGAGTAAAATATAAACCTAAGTAGTACATCAGGGAAAAATAATTAAAAAAAAAAAGAGTAGGGAAAAACAAAGAGACACAAAAGAACAAGTAAAAGAAATTTTTGTTTACAGGAAGACTTGAATTCTTTCATTCTCCTCTATATCAACCATTTCTAACCACAGAAAATCCTGACATTCAGACCTCACTGTAAATACAACTAGAAAAGAAATGCTACAAAAATTTTGGTGTTGCAAGTAAAAAAGAAACATAAACATTAGATTTCTAAGAGATAATCCAGCTGTCAATTTCTTACCCATTATAACCTTCCAAGGGTTTCCATACATTAGAAATTACACTGATATCAAACTTTGTTCCAAGATTTACTTCTAATTATTTTTGTGTAAATTTGCAAACTGTTAATATACAAACTTTAATTAAGAAAAGGCAACTACTATAATTAACATGGTGTGCCGGATTTCATACAGTACCCCTAAGTTCTTTTGTTACAGTTTATCCTGCTTTGGAGACCTTACATACTTCTATCCTGGTTTAGTTGAAACCAGGACAACTTTTTCACTGGACTCACTGCTCCTTGTGTGTCCCTTCCAATTCACCTTATTCTGAGATTCTTATGATCGAAATATAGTTAGTGTAGATCTTGCATATTCCTGTAGATTCTACAGTGACTATAACAAGATGAGTAAATAAACAGTAAAGCTCTAAATTTGTATAATTTTTATATACAAATACTTTCATGATAATGTTTTCTTTTTATCGCAAGCTTAGATTATCCTCCAAAGTATTATATCTCATTTCTCTTTTGGAAAAGGAGATGCAGTGGAAATATGGCCATGTAGATTTTGGTGGCCTATAGAGTGATCCTTCTTTTCTTTCTTTTTCTTTTTTTTTTTTTATTTTATTTTTCAAATCCAGTTTATTTATAGGCTTTCCTTTTCACCGAAAAACACAACAATTTTTCTTTTTTTCTGAATTTTAATATTACTCTAAAAGCTATTTTGGATCAAGTTTTATCCATTCAACTTTATGTAGGCAAACCTATTCATTACTATAAATGAAGCAGGAAACAGCTCTTAATTGATGTCACTCTGCATGGCCAACCATGTCATAATCACTTATTTGACAGCTCCTTCTCCTCCCAAGACTGAAGTTGAGAGATGAGCGTTAACATTCTTGCCTAGAGTCATAATAAATATACGAAGGACCAATGTTTTTTCTACAATTCAGCAAAAAATGATGTGAAGTTGGACCATGGTTTGCAACCCAATATTTTAGGTTAAATACAGACTCTCTCAGCTCAACTGCATATAAATATCAGACAGAAGTGAAAGGTAATCAGAAGGTGGATTCATATCCCTCTACGTAAATAGAAGCAGAAGAAAATCTCATTTGGCATTTTAAATGCTACCAGATGTACTGTTGGAATTGTACATAACCAGGAGTCGTGGTAATGCAGCACCAGAATGTACCACCTACAACAATCTAGGGAACTCTGCCTCAGATGTTGCTGCTTGACAATGTGGACCAAGAAATACCTATGCCAGAATCTGCTCTTCCTGCTGAAACTAGCTGTGATTTCACCTTACATAATGACTTATACAACCCAGGGTTTGCTGAGAAGGACCAGTTAAGGGCAAAGCATTTAAAGCTCTGAACCTTAGACACACTGTGGAAGAATTCCACTGAAAAGCTGACATTAAACAGACTGCAGAGATAAAAAATGCCCTTTATGAACGGTGTTCTTTCCAGGCAGTATATGAAGAGATAGTTATCTTTCAACAGGTCAATGCCGAGTTTAAGAGAGGCTGAGTTAAATTCCCCATCTTGTCTCAATTCATTGATTTTCCTTCTTAGAGGTTTATTATAAACTAATAAAATGTATCATGCTAATCTTCAGGTAACTCCTCACATATTTTATTCCTCACAAAAATAAGATTTGAAAAAATATATAACTAAGATTGTTAATAAAATGTACCTGTGACTTTTAGGACAGCTCATAAAGTACCTTACACAGTGAAGTTCAATAATTATGAAAAATCAAGTGTGTTTTTTAAAGAGTAAATGACAAAACACTAAAAAATAGACTGAACTACTAAAATCTGAAATTCAAGTCTTGAAATAATTATTGTTCTGTAAATGATGAATAATAATGATCCATGCTTTACATATTTATATTTACTGATACTATGAAATGTAATTAATTCCATTTACACAGTACAGTAGATTTTTTTTTTCAATATTAAGGAATTACATTTATGGGAAACCAATACTAAACAGATGTGACAATTATATTAACCAATTTATTAAGGGTTTTTTAGAAGCTGATATATGTTAAAATAGGCCATAATAATCAAATAAAGCAAGAAGTCAATTAATCTATTTTACTCCTTACCATTCACAATAACAATTATGTCCCGAAAGTCAATTTCTCCTCTTGCTTCCACTCTTCCTTCACATCTGTATACTCCTTCATCACTTTTATTGATGTTAAGAATTTGGAGATTATTGTTTGCTAATACCGCAAATCGATCTAGAAAGGAAAATAAGAGATCAAGTGGCATAAATCAAGTAAGTCAAGACAACATGAAGAGCACTAACTTAAATGAATAATATTTAAGCACTTTCTCTGTACAATCAGAGTGCTCATTGACAAAACATTTGTACATTTAAAAAGAAAATGTAGGCTGAGAAATTTGGTGTTTCTTCATTCCAAAACACACTGAATTTCCTAGAATTCAATCTGGATTTTCCATCTATAATTTCTTACTTACTCCAAGGAGTAATCAACTGTCAGTTAAATTACCATTCATTGCAAAATGAGTGGAATACTCATGAGCATTTACATAGAATAACAAAAAGACTAAATGGAAAAAAAAGACTCAAACATTAAATTGAGCAATTTATAATAAAAATAAAATGAGCAACAAAATGTTGTTTCCCTCTCTATCTAGACTATCTGTCTCTGTGTCCATTCTACAGCCTAATGTTTAATGATTTTCAGCTTGCTTGCTCTCCTTCCCTCCTCCTGTTCCTTTCTTCATTCACACTTGGTCAATGATATATTTCACCACCCCCTAACACTTCCACAGAAATGGGTACAAGGACATAACCCAAAAAAAGAAAGCACTCTTATCTTCTGCAAAGGCCAGCATAAACTGAAATTCAACAGACATTTTGAGGAGCTGAAGGATACTGTAAAATCAGACTCTGAAAGCCATGCACACACTTTCCTGCATGTGCAGCAGCAAAATTATAATGTTCAGGAGTAAACTGGACCTGAATTGAACTTTTCCTCTCTCTTCTCTCTGAACTTTGTGATTTGGGTTTATGTGTTGATGTGCTGGCCTCAAGGATCAGATATCCCCTTTGTAATCCATGGAAGACCCCGTGCTGTAGCAAATACATCTTTACTGCAACCCAGAGAAAGGATGCACATTGAACTGTTACAGACTGACCATTGGCTCCGTTCCCCAATCTCCCTGCATTCCTTGGAGTGGCTGAGGTAGAGGAGTCAGCAATGAAAGAGTAAAGTCTGGGAAAAAGGAGAGGGGAGATGCTGCTTCAATTCTGTCTTTGTGTTTCACCATTCAACACTATTTAAGTGGCAATAAATTCAATTAACTTTGCCCTCCGTCAAACCCATTTTGCTAATGCTGGTGAGCATTCTCCATCTTAATCTCAACACACTTTTTGTCTCATATTCTCCCACCATCTTGTTGTATTTAGGTTTTTTTGGCAAGATTTTTGGGGGGTATACAGAAGTGGCTTCTTTGAGAAGCTTCTCCTAGAGAGCCATTGCCAGCAGGATCTAATAAGGACCTGTCTCTGGCCAAGGCCATCAGCAATGGTGGTAGCACCTCTGGGATAATAGATATAAGAAAGGGGAAAGTTACTGTTTCAAACAGCAGCTGCAGCCAGGGAAGGAAAAGACACAGAAGAACCACCCTGCAGACACCCAGGTCAGTGGAAAAGGAGGAAGAGGAGGTGTCAGAGCAGAGATTCCCTCACAGACCATGGTGCAACCATAGAGAACAGCTTTGCCCCTGCAGCCCATCAGGTCCATAAGGGAGAAGAGATCCACCTGTAGCCCCTGGATGACCTGGTCAGACCAGGTGGATGCCTGAAGGGGGCTGTGACCCTGTGGGAAACCCATGCTGGAGCAGGCTCCTGTCAGGACCTGGGAACCCATGGAGAGAGGAACCTGTGCCAAAGCAGGTTTTGTGGCAGGACTGGGATGCTCATGGGGGACTGTGGTTCCTCTCAGTTCTGTAGAAAGATGAGAGAGAACTTTCCCAGGCTTGGCCTGGGAAACTCAGAGGAAAGAATTATAAACTATATCATTATCTCTTTTTGCACCTGTTATTTACAATAGTTGTCCTTCCAAGAGTGTGTTACTCTTAGTTCACCAATTGTGTGTGGGGTGCTTTCTCTGCCTAGCAAGTCTGGTGATAAAAGACTTGCTGGATTTCTACTAAGGGGGCTTTTCTTATAATAAAGTTTGTTCTCTCGCCTTCGGAACCTTGGAGTCTCTCATTCTGTTCCTGGCTTGATAGCAATAAATGGTGACCCCTAATACAACAGGGGACCCATACTGGAGTGGATCTTGAAGAACTGGAGGCTGTTGTGAAGAACTGGAGCCTGTTGGAAGGATTGCTGAGCTCATGGAGGTGTCCCCACACTGGAACAGGGGAAGAGTATGAGGAGTCCTCCTCTGAGGAAGAAGGAGCAGCAGAGACAAGGCCTGGAGTCACGTTAAGCCCGAGAAGAAAGAAGATGTGGGGGAAAGGTGCAATTTAAGACTTTTATTTCTCACTATCCTACTCTGATTATGTTGGCAATCACTTTTTCCTTGAGTCAAGTTTGTTTTGCCCATGATGGCAATTGGCAAGTGATTTCTCCCTGTCCTTATCTAGATCCATGAGCCTTTCATTTTATCTTCCCTCCCCTGTCCAGTTGCAGAGGAGGTGATTGAGCACCTTTGGTGACACCTGGTATCCAGCCAAGTTCAACCTCTTGAGGAAGGTAAATGAGAGAAAGGCTGGGTGGGTGTCTGGAAGCTTACCAAGGCAAACCCACCAAAACTAGTCAATATTAATGCACTCTTCTGAGGAGAATGACTTCTTGCAATCCACTGAATGTGGGTTTTGAAGAACCAGAACCCCTGTTATTCAGCTGTTGTTCTTGTTCTATTTTGCACCTTTCAATATCGGAGGATGATGAGATCTAGCAACTTTCAGTTTTAACTAGCAAATAAATGACTTCCGTACCAGTAGCAAGAATTATACCATAAAATGAAGAGAGAAATGAAAAAAAAAAGAAAATCATGCTTCACCTGATAGAAGTTTACAGGACATTAACATCATCAACACATTTACGCTGATTAGGTCTGGTTTGTTAAAGTCATGCTTGAATATTAATTCCATTTCATACACTACCACATAGAAAATACAGCTTTTCCTGTTCTGCTCCTACACCAGGCCTCCAAATGTTTTGAAAAGGTGAGATCCAGCCCCTCTTTAAGCCTTTAAGCATTGATAAACCTTTTCTTGGTTTTTTTTTGTTTGTTTGTTTGTTTGTTTTACCATAGATATGCAATGTGTGAGGTGAACGGGAGGGCTGGAGGTGATCTCCATTTCTATAAAACACTGCAAAAATGAGGGTTCACTTAGTATCAAGAAAAAAACCTAAATGGTGGCTCGATAACTCTTCAACTTCCATTGCAGAAAAATGGATACAGCAGTAGCTATTCCCATGAGCATGCCAGAAGTTCACTGTGCCATGGATGTCTTGATAAAAACTGTGCCCTTTACTAAACAGATTCAAGTTGGTGAATCTGGAAGTAACTCGGGATTACACTACTCCAGTTCATCACTGCATTGTCTGGACTCAACCCCCTCAACTTGAAACTTGATTTATAAGAACAGTCAGTAGCATGACCTTCCCCTTCAGTCATATCACATGTTAGGTGGCGTGGCAGACAAGAAGGGCTTATGTCTTTTCAGTGCCAATCCAATCTAGAGGAATTTTTGGCTCATGGTTTGTAAATTTTGCTGTGTATGTACTAGGCTTTGAGCCAGAATGTCCAACAAAATACTGTCTAAGAGTAAGACATTACTAAAAAGCTGTTGAATAAAATTTCAGAACTTTTGGAAAATGTTGAAGACCAAGACTTTTATTAAACCTGTTTCTCATACAACTGGCTGTTCTTTACAAGAGGGACTGTAATATCTTCTGAACACAAAATAAACACAGCATGTTAACCATCTTAAAACAAGCAATCACATTTGTACATTGGTTAATACATATGTATTTTAATGGTCTACATGGGTTCTGCAGGGCAATGGCACCATGTCTCCAGTACTGGAATTAGAATTGCACAAGCAACTGATTTGAAGTGGAAAAGAAATATCAGAGACTATGCTACACTGTGGAAGCAGCAGAATTGTATTGCAACAGCCTGCCCAATATGATCTAGAGGGCGAATCTGGCTCATTAGAAGTCTGCCTAAAGTCATCTTTCAGAATAAGAGAGAATTTGATCATCCACTGTAGATTTTGAAACTGGAATTATAATATAAAACAGAGTCATTTTATTTAACTGGGCATGAAAAAATTGCTTAACTGGAAGACAGTGGGTATGCTGTTTTTCAGCTGTATTATAAACCCACATAAACAAACCACATGAAGTTTATGGTTTCCTATTTTTATGTGATTTAAAAGTGCATCCTCCCAAGCATGACTAAATTGTATTTCGATAATGTTCTAGATCAGAACATAAGAGAAGTATTCTACTATTTAAATTAAAACTTGTTTCTATCATTGTACCTTTTAGCACTGTGAAAGAAAATGATTAAAAAAAGTTTATGCATTGAAATTTTAAAAACCCAATTTTCAAAGCGCATGATTTTGAAGGAGAACGGAAATGCTGCTTCATCTGTTTCGCTAATCCTACAGATTGATTGAAAACCAAAATAGCAATAAAAAAATTGAGAGAAATCTTGGAGGCAGTTCTACTTTTTCAAGCTCTGACTATCATCCTCGAATGACTTTTTCCTAGATTGCTAACTCTTGTTTTATTTTCAGCGTTCTTATTTTTGAAAAGTTTTTATGTTTAATTATATATATATATATATATAAATTGCAACTACTTTTTTCTAAGTGTAGAAGTTTGCTGTTTCCTTTTAGTTTCCATATCTAGATGACAGAAGAACAGGATATACTAATTAAGAAAGGAGTTTAATCAAAACTTTCTTTCCCAATGGAAAGGAAACTGAGTCCAGAAATATCAACCAAACCTTTTTTTCCCCTAACAACTGTTCCACATTTGCTTATTTGATGTCATAAAGCCCCCAACTAACTTTTCACTTTCATTTTGAAATAAAAATAACAATTAATTTTGAAATAATAAGAATTTTAAATATGTACTGCTACCTTGAGTTTCATTACATGCAGAGAGAAAAACTCTTGGGAAGTTAGAAAAGCTGGTAAATTAACAATGTTAGTTCAATTTCCAGAAAATGTAAAAAAGTCCTCTTTTGGCAACGATGACTATTGAGACAGCACTGAAAAAAATGATTCAAAGGTTTTGTGGGCGTTAAGTCAAAAAAATACTATTTGCCTAAGTGATTGCCTCTCTAGAGACTTAGAACTTGCATGTGGAGAAGGTGAGATTTATCTTAATCCAAGATTTATTAGTCCAGCCTCAGCAGATTACTTATATACCAGTTACTTGTAAATCAGAGGGTAACTTACTCTTGTACAAGCAAACTCTCACAATAATGCAAAATGCCTTTCCACCTGGAAATCTCTGAGTAACTGGGGAAGTGTCCCAAAGTCAGTGCTGTGTAGGGTCAGTATCACAGCTTGGTCTGCAGTGAAGTTAATCTCTGTGTGTTTTAAATGAGTTCAACTCCTACAGACAAGGCGCACCAGGAAGAGATCCTCTGAGGGAGCTCCCAGCAATCTTTGGGCATCTGGACACTCATGTTACACCTAGGCAAAATTCCCGATTGGAAAATAAGACACATGGGGGAAACCATTATACATAGATTCTCTACAGATCACGGAACATGGTTAAATTACATTTAAGCTGATGGGCTAATCAAAATCCCCTACTAAAATGTGATTAGTCCTTTTTAAAAATAATGTTTTAACATTAACTGGAATGTATAACTTAAAGAGTTACCAAAATACTAACTGTCAGCAATAGTTGTGACTTCCTCATTCCGATACAACCAGCTGACAACGGGAGCAGGTGAACTCGTAACACGGCAAACAACTTCTGCATCTTCTCCCTGCCTGAACTCTTGTGGAGATACTATGTCCCGAAAAGTGAGCTTTTCTGAAAAGGAAAAAAAAAAAGAAAACAGAATACAGTAAGAGTCTTACACTTAACTTAGCATTAAAATTATTTTCAACAAATAAGATAAATACCACTATTAAATCTTCTTATTGTCATAGTACAGAATTATTTCTATAATACAATTTTCCCATGTAAGACTCAAATCATCCTGGACTTATACTCTGCCTGTAAAAATTACTTTACAATCCTTTTGTATTATGCAAAATTTTTTTTATTTATATACATTCTGCAGGTTTTATAAACATATTTCCATTGTTTTCAGTGTTCCAAAACACAGTATTTAAACTCTAGGTCTTAGAAGTTTATATATTCATGTTGATAGTTTTTAACTCTCTTGTGGGTTTTATTCCTCATTATTCTATTATTGAATTAAAACCTTATGTTTTTATTCTAGTAAAACTTCCATAAAACCCATTAAAATTTGGAAAAATCTCACGAGAAAAGTGGAATTTTTGCCTCATGGAGAAAAACACCAGCTGAGCAAAATAAAACACTGAAAAGCCAGTGAGAAACTATTAGGTCTATTATGACTATTAGGTCATAAGAAATGGTAGCATTATTTTTAGGAACTAACAAGATTATTTTAGGTCTGCAGAGGATTTTAATTTTTCTAAGCTCAAATAACCAAATGATATTTGATCTTCCACATGTGTCAAATAAATTCACTATTTTTAGAGGTCCATGAGGGTATTAATCCATGATCTCATATAAGACCTAATGCAATGACTAACACACAGAAAAAAAAAAAATCAGGAAGAATTCTTGCACACAGAATAAGCAAACCAACCTATGTTCTCTCAGATCAAAGATGGCCAATTACATTTCAGAGTAAACTCTGGGGAGCTTAAGCCAGAGATGCAGCTCCACCTCTGGTTTTTTGTATTGATATGAGTGCAGGCTCAAATAATCCAAAAATTTCCCACAGCAGAGGGAGCACATTCTTCTTGTTACATCTCTCATATATTTTTGTATGAAGTCAGGAAAAAACCTCTCACCGACATCTGAGAGTCCTAAAAACCAGGCCCTAAGACTACCAACAAGTTATCCTGCTTTTTTCTTACATCACAAATATGAATAAGGAAATTTTACATGTCTGTTCCCACAAACCTTGACATTTCCTGTGTAGATTTGTCTGACCTCAGAATTATTAAAATTAACACATGCAAATGCTCCTAAAGACTTCTACATTTCTCAGCACTGTGCTGGAGTAGCTGACAGTTTTATGCATACAAATGAAATCCTGAAAAATTGAAATCCTTTGATTTGTGAGGTTTCAAGCCGTCATGTAATCGCTTCTAACTGCTGCCATCCTTTTATTGCTTGTTTTATCAGAAGATTTTTTTAAAAGTGTATGTCTTTTGTTATCTGAGTTATCTGTACCTCTCAGAAACAGTGCTTTACCATTCTGCTCTGTATTTTTTGTATCATTGTAATTCCTTCACATTTAAAAAACCTGTTCTCCAATGAAATTAGATCCTAACTCAGCCGAAGAGCTGCTGGCATGTGTCGCATCCTTTCGCCAACAAAGACCTTGCCTTAAATATTCACTGTGCTAATTTAATGTACAGCTTTTAGGTATTTTTGATTGATCTAAAGAATGCAATACAGTGGAGTTATTCAACACTGAGAAAAAAAATACTCAAATCTCTCAGAGAATATCATACTACAATAGAATGTATTTATTTTTCAAATATACTCCTCAAGTTGTTACTTGCAATTGAAATCAATTTTGGTTACTTATCACACTACGCTTCAATGCTTTATGTCAAAACTCTTTCATAAGGCCAAGAATAGCAAAAGACAGAATTTAAAATAACAATTCAGTAAAAACTTCACTTTTTAAATGTCATATATTGCACTTCCTGCACATTTATTTATGCACATATTTGCAATATTGTGTAATTTGTAAACTGTACACACATTTATAATAGGAATTATACTGATCTATTTTTTTTCCTTCTTTCCTTTTCTCATTTCTTTGAGGGGCAGACAGTGCACCCTCATAAGATGGCATTCTAAAATACAGGAGAAAAGCAATTTACAATACTTATGAGTGGCCCTCCATTTAATTCAAATCTTTGTCATAATGTCTACTTACTAAACTGCACGAGATGTAATTATTTGGAAGAGAAAACTCAGAGCTTGGGATGATATTCTGAGAGGCTTTACTTTCTCTATGCTAGTGGCTTTTAAAACAATCTTTTATTTGTTAATTGATCGTACTGTACTTACGGTAGATCTCCAAAACAACAGTAGCTTCTTGAGTTTGTCCTTTGGCGTCTGTTGCTTGGCACCGGTATATACCAGCATCTTCTATGTTCGCGTTATAAATGGTAAGACGCGACCGCACGCCTTCCTTCTGAACAACCACCCTCTGACCAGAAACGATCTTCTCTCCTTGTGGGTTGTACCAATCTATGTTCTCAGGCTCACCAATGGCTACAAACAAAACCAAAACCAATCCAAATTTAGGTATTTAGAAAGACATCATGCAATGCATATGCCTACCCAATGCACAGTCTATGCAGTGTCAGGAATTTAAACAAAATTCAGGAAGAATTTTTCACAGAAAGGGCTGTCAAGCACTGGCTACCCAGGAAGATGGTGGAATCATCATGTAGATATTCAAGGGATCACTGGATACGACACTCAGTGCCATGCTCTAGTTGACAAGGTGGTGATCAGTCAAAACTTAGACTTGACAGTCTTGGAGGTCTTTCCTACCTAAGTGATTCTGTGATTCTGCAGTGTCAGCTAATTGCTAAATTATGTGAGTTGTAAGAAAGACAAGCAGGACAAAATTGCAGGCAGATGTATAATCACTGAGACAGGGTAAATAGCAGCTCAAGGGCCTCAAGAGGGGAAAAAAACCACAGAAAATAATAAAGTCTTATAGGAAAGAAACAGGCTGTCCAGGAGTGACTGGATCAACAAGTCAAGTCATCAGGCAATTGTGCTGTCAATGTAGTCAGGCCATGTGTCACTGTCAATGGAAGATCTCAACTCAGCATCATCAAGCATCCATATCAATCAGCTGCAAATGCAAATTCTTATCCTCCTGCCTGATTACTGCCTCACCAGAAAAAAATCTCCTTGGCTGTGTCATTAGGTTGGAGAGGATTTAATTCCTTAGTTTAAATCAATGACAACATTTTAACTACAAAAGCATCCTAACAAATATAAACTACCTGTACTGATATAGAGAATTCAAACTGATTCAGTGTGTGAAATGAAGGGATCCTGGACTGGAAATGTGAAGCCTGTGAAGTTATAGTATTTGCCACAGTTCTCACAAGTCAATGTGAATATACAACAATATGTTAATTTAATATTGTGAAACAACTACTTCAGTTACAAATATGTAAAAAGTTTGAAATTTAACAAAAGTTATATACCTACAAATAAAATTAATACATACCTGTGCACGTGAAGAACTTGGATTCACCCACACTGAGCTCAACTTTGCTCAGTGAAATTGTTACTTGAAGTAAAGCTGAAAAATATAAAGTAGATTGTAAATTCATTTGGGAATTTATCAGTTTAAATCTTATATTGTCATGTTTTATATTGTTTTCATTCTATATATAGAACTTGTTCTGTAAGCATGACATTTCAACTAAACATTTTTATATTTTGAACTGAAGTACATATAGAGAAAACAATCTAAATAAGGATGTTATACAATGATGACAGCCTTATGTCCCAAACCTGAGCACAAAATTAAAGAAGAAGGGGGAAAAAATGTGTTAGAAACATATATGAACATAAAACTACAAATTCAATGAGAAAAAGGTGAGTTGTAACACACGTACCAAGGGTAAATCATGCCTGACTAACTCCACCACCTTCTAGGATAAAATTATAAGTTTTATGCACAAGAGAAGAACAGTGGGTAGCAATTACCTTAACTTTATCAAGGTTTTTGGCATTACCTCCCACAATATTCTCATATTCAATTGCATTGGATATAAAAATCAAGGTTTTGTTAGTGGGGCTGATTGCAGGGGAAAGAGTTCAGAGGTTGTGCTGTGACAGACACAGGCAGTTCTAGCTGGGTCATGATGAAGCCACTGCAGGACACAACCAAGAGGGCTGATGGAGTTTGTAGCACCTCTCAGAATGCCAAAGAGAGAGACAAGAAGGCCAAAGTAATAAGAGGTGCTCCATGGCACAATTGGTAACACTCCAGGACCCTGGCCAGTGCATGAGCCCATGAGAGAACAAACACATCCAGAATGACTGGATAACCCACATAGAACAGAGGAAATGAGTTAGGCAGGAGCAGTGGAAGAAAAGAGTGAAAAAGGAGGAATGACAGAAAGAAACCACTATGTCCTCACCCCAGCCGCCTGCATTATCCATCCACCGAATGGAGTTACCTGCATGGGTGGTGATAATAAGGGGAGTGAAGGCCAGGAATGGTAAGAAATGTATCTGGAGTCTGGGAAAGAGGCAGAAAGGTGTTTTCCCTTAGTCTCTATGTCTCTAGCTTTTTTTTTTTGTGAATTTTACTCATGAATAGAACTTCAAAACTTGGTAAAACTCACAACTATTCAGTTCTGTTGATAGTAAAAATTCAAGAAAAGCTGAGCACAGAAAAACTATCAGCAAAGCACTATCTATTGATATTAACATGAGAGCTATTACAATTAAAAGAAAAGTACAATAAAATAGACTTGCTGTTAACTTTCATGTAATTAGCGTAAATAAGAATTCGACAAGAAATTTTTGTTCCAATAGTCATATCAAGAGCTACACTAAAAAAAAAGCAAAGAAAACTGAAGATTGCTTCAGAATCAATCTGCCAACCTAAATTTAACAGAACTGGATATTTTCCATAAAAATTCCCTACAAACAAACAAACAAATTAAACATCAAATATCTGTAGAGGACATAACATTTTTCATGAGATTTCCTGAATCGTGAATGCTTTTCCTAAGAAGATGATCACAATTGTTTTTTTTTTTACTGAGTTTTAATATCTTATACCCTGCCCAAATAAGAAAACAGCTAAGAATAAAAAAAAACCAGTAAAAAGTCACAAAGAACATATTCTGCCTCAGTCAAAGTAAATATCTGTGCACTCTGCTAAAATCAAAAATTCTCAGTCTGTAAAGACGACCAGGAAGATGGCAGGACTGCCCAGAGTCCAGAAATAAGCTGAAGAGGACTGTAAAAATGTTGAATCTAGTACTAGACAGGAGGGAGAAGGGGAGTTTCCAGTGCAGCAGTGAGGAGCATGGTGAAGGCTCCTTTAGGGACACACAGAGCCGTGACAGACGAAGAGTCTGCTTGTTCTCATCTCTGGTCTTTACACCCATGGTACCAGAAGCAAAAGCAAAACTTATGTGTAAGAAAGGAAATGAGTTTAACACCAAGTTTTACTTTATGTTTGTCACAGTTTGAGGTAGGAAGTATTTCAGAAAAGTGATGTGGAAGTTTTTTAGTAACTAACAGCTTGTAGAACTACTAGACATTGGAAACGCTTCTGTGAAAAAAGTGTTATGTGAGAAAATAAACTTGGGAACTTCCCCTTTTTCCTCTGGGCAGCAGCGACGTAACATCAACCAGCCGGGCCGGCTCTCCCCCACCTCCGACCGGGCCGGGCAGCCTCTACCGCGGGGCTGGGCCGGGTCCCTTCCCGGGCAGCTCGCCAGCCCCATGGGCTACCAAGCGGCCAGGGAGTGCTGCAGGGGGCTGGGCCCTTCCCCCCGGGCCGCCTGCCGGCAACCATTACAAGGTTGTAATAAGAATCAAGGAGTAATAAATCATCCACTAGGCTACTCCAAGCCTCATTTCTTTATTTACCTGTCAGGTAAAGCTTTACTATAGCCTCATGACCCATGACTGCTGGTGGAAACCAAGGTACTAATAAATACAGCCATGGGGGGACTTGAAGAGCTTGGGTATTTATTCTGCATCACAGACTTGCTTTTTAGGTCCTATGCTACCATTTTTCTGGTACCGTATTCTTTTAAAAAGCAGTCTTGTACATTTGCTTCAGAAATATATGTTAGCATTTCAGCAGTGTTGTTTCAAGAATAATTGCATTGCTTAATTCCAACAACTGATGTCGAACTATATCAAGGCAATAGATTAGGTAATACATGTCAGGTAGAATGGAAGAGGTGGCATGATGAGAGATGGAAAAGTGAATATTTTTCCTTACTTATTTTTCATAAATTAAATAGATATTTGAGATTGTAACACAGCTTTGGCAGAGGGCTCAAATCCAATTAAATTTCTTAGCATGAGTAAAACTACATAAACTCTGTGGAGATGCTAGCTACAGCTCTGAAACCAAAAGGATTTTTTTTTTCTACATATGCTACTTTAATATTCACAAAATAGAAAAATATAAAACCATCTGTCCCATTTTCCCAGCCTTATCATTCTCCTAGCTCTGCTTGATGTAAATAAAAAAATATTGCTTCATGCAACCTAGAAGGAAAAATATTGCTCAAGTTATTATTCTAGAAATCTCTGCTTTTTAGTAATCAGGCAAATATTCAAGTATGAAGCTAGGACAATACTCACTTGTCACTTACTGAAAGCAAAATATTGCAAAGAGACAACACGTTCAGAAAATTTTACCATAATTCCAAATCTGTCTCAAGAGCTACAGATAGTATAAGCTCTGAAGAAGATGGCAGAAATGTAGTCAAAACTCAAATTATTACAATACACTAACTAATGGATTACTAAAAAATGTAGTTTTTTGCATTGGGCTGTTGTGAATCTCTTTGAATACACAGGTGAATGCTTATTTTATCAGATCAGTGGAGATTTTGCAAAAATTTAGTAGAGGTGCTACCTATGTTAAGCTAAGCCCAGAACTAAATAGTACCTTCTCCATAGATCTGATAGAGCACTTTCTCTTCCCATGTTTCCAAGAATATCACCTAACTACTATTCAGGAAAAAAAATGGAAAAAAGGCAAGATATAAAAGATCTATTTGAGTAGAAGTCTGGGGAATGTAATGCTACTGTAGTACAGCTGTTCTGGGAAAAAGTGAATTTGTTCAGGGCTTTCCTCAGTCTTTGGTACATGTCCAATTTTGCAGCAAAATAAAAGAGCACTACTGGAACTAGATGATACGACCAATCCCTTCCCTTTTGATCAGTCATTATACAGGAATTATTATCAGTTGTAATACACTAAGAAGATTCTGCTGAATTATTCTTTAATGGTTTAAAAATCACTAAGGAAGATAAGTAAGAACAGTAATGAGAGGTCCATTTGTACTGTTAAATATGGAGACAGATGACTGCATTCATACGGACTAATATTTAGTAGACTAGTTGATTTCAGTCCCATTATTAGCAGCAGCCTTCAGGTTTCAGAACTAACATCACAAATCTGCCATTGGTGTCTGCACAGATGATGACCTGATGCAAGGGTGAGGTGCCATCAGTGAGAGACTACAAAAATTGTAGCAGTAAGTCACTCACACGTGTACTTCTACTGTCCCTTGGCAATATATTACAACATGTTCAAAATGTATACCATATAAATGTACATTTAAATATATACAAGGTACAATATAATATAATGTACATATAAATGATATACAAGGTACTAAAAAGGTAAAGGGGAGGATATTCTATTAAAACCTGAAAAAAAAATTGAGTAAAGCTCTGCTTCAACTAATAAATCCACCCAACATCATCTTGGTAATTCTATTTCTTAAAAAAAAAAAAAATCCCACCCAAGCACTGATAAAACTTGAAAAAACTTCCTTTTGTCTGCATTGGAAAGACACCAATAACAAAACATATCATATTCTGTTCTAGTTTCCACAATATAAATTACATACAATATAGTTGAACAGCTTCATGCTACATCAAGACATCTGAATAACTTTTTGAATTTACTTTTGAACACTTTGACATCACTCAGTTGTAGAGGGGTTTTTTCTAAATCTGTTGGACTGCAAATTCTCTGAAAAAGAGTGGCTAATGGGAAGGCAGTAAAAAGGAAAGGATGCAGCTCTGAAGACAAAGCAAGGCATAACTTGGGATCAACATGGAGCTAAAGGGAAGCGGTGACAGCAGTGACAGACACTCATTTGGATAGCTTTGGCACTGGCTTCTAAGAAAAAAAAGCAGACTGCAAGATTTAGCTGAGAGGACTGTTTTCTTTGGGAAGGTCCTAATTCTGTTTAGCATAAGTTGTCTGACAAAAACTACACAGTTGGCTATTGGTGTTCTTTGACTTCATTAAGTAAGCAAGCTTACTTGGGTAATGTGGTTTTGTTTTCAGTAAATGATTTAACTTCTATTTAATATGTGATTAGAGAACTAGGCTTCATTATTCTTGAGCATGAAGAAATTAGTATGGTTTTAATAGGTATCAAATTCAATCCCAGAGCAACCACTCACCCAGTTAATCTTTCTAACCTTTATTATGCAGAATTCCTAGAATATTATTTTTTAAGTGCATTGATGCCCAGATAAAAGTGAATGGGTTTTTAATAAAAATTACACAACCCTTGAAGAAATTGATTCTCCCTTAAAATTCTAATAATTTATAAGTTAAATATACTTTGAAACACCATTGAAAAAAAGCTTGGTGTGGTTTTTTTCATTACTACTATATTTTAGAACCTTTTGGAACTCTAAACTGAAATGAGGAAACATAAAGTAGTAAATATACAATGAACTTTTTAAGTATCAGACAGTTCAAGGGAATTTTATTTTAGGGCAAATGCTTGAGTTCTTTTTAAAAATCTTAATGGGTTAAACTTTCTCAACTACTAACTCAGCAAAGTAAGAAATACAAATCAAAAAAATCATTAAACAAACCATAAAGTTACATTTCCATTAGTTAAAGTCTCATCTAAGCCATTTCCATGACTAATCAAAAAATTGTGAACAGTATACCTCTTCCCTGAAGAACTCCAAAAAAAAAATAAAATACAGGTGAATTAAAGTCTATTTAAAGTTCTTTGCACTTGAGAGGTGGAATGACCCAATGGAAACCATGTTTGGAGGTATCTTAAGTCATCTAAGGTACTATTGTTTTTTTCACATAAACGAAGAAATCTCCAACACTTCAGACCTTTGAAGAGGGAACGACATGCAGTCAAATATTACACAAGAGATGACCATTATAGATTATGACATAGTTATTAAAATTAACATCATTAAACAGCAAACCCACAATGAAATATTAGAAAAAATACAGGATTTTACTGCATACTGACACATCTCTCTTACATCCAAGTGAATTATCTGTGGGGAAAAAATCCTATCATCCTGTCCTAAAAAGGAGATTATTTTCTTGTTAAGCTTGTAAAGTCTGTGAGACTTTTAGTGTTTAAAACCACCTAATGCATTTGTAATACTTTGGGAACAAAGAGAATGCTAATTTTTTGTGTGTGAAATGTGTGTGAAAACCTACAGTGAATAATTAATCCAGACTATTCAAATGCAATTCATTTAATGTTTACTCATTTAAATGTACTTTTTGGGGTTTTTTTCCTCCATTTTTAGCAATTTAATATAAACTACACAAAATTTCCTATTCATCCTTTCCATTCAATGGAAATAATAATCCATTCAATGGCCTTGAATTCTTGTCTGCAAGTTTTGTAAAAACATCTGGAAAATAAACTGCACCCACAAAGATAAATATAAATTTAAACCCTGAAGAGTTTGTTTATTTTCTAGTGGGCTGACTACTAATAAATCATAAAGCGTCACTTCTCCATGATATGACAGTACTGAGAGATGTTACATTTATAATTGCTTGGCAGAAAGTTTCACAATTAATTAAGTAGTTTACTATAAATGAACTTTCCATTTCATCACATTAGCCTTAATTTGGATTTGTCAGTAGAGGATACAGTTCTGAATTAAAGTTCTAAGGTTTTATTTGAATTATTATGGATTCCTTCTTTAATTTCTGTCTTATACATTACAGAGTGTTTTATTTTTAGTTAGACAAAACACTCTTTGTGTCATCATGAATTCATTTCCTACATCTGTTGAAGTGTCATTTTCCCTGATGAGATGAGCTGGAAGTCACACAAAGTTCAAACTGCCTTCTGGGCCAGAACAGATGTTGTAGGGGTGAAATGCACGATGAAAGAGCACCAACACAATGCAGTTTTGTGCAATAAATACTGAACCATAATCAGAAAATCCTCTGTTAAACATTCTTTTCTATGACACTTGCAGCAGAAACAGTTAAATAGATAAGCCATTAATATCTGAGCAGAGACAGTAAACAAGTATAAACCAGTCTGCTTGCTACAATTCCATTCAACAGACTAATCTCAAACAGAAGTTACTCACTACTGTTCCCCCAAAAGTCAAGCAAACTACAGTTTAGAAATAAACACATAAATATTATAAGTGCTATTTAGATTTTCAGGTAGGTTGATAAAGGCAGCTCAGTTCTTCAAAACTAAAAAGATTGGATAATGGGTAAATTTTTATATATAGATTTACAAGCCCAAACATACTTAGGTATTTTAAAGAATATCTAAAGAATATTTATGAATATTCAATATTCCTAGTCATGGCTTAGAAGCTTATAAAAAATCAAGATTAACAGATAGAGAAATGAAAAAAAATCAATATGATTTATTCGCTTAGAATCTGTATAAGTGAACGGCATGACAAACATTGGAGGAGTTTAGCTATAAAGTGTCAGGCATGACATGATGCATATCTTTAATTCTATTTAAGTTTTTCTAGCTAAATTCAGCAGAGCTTTTATTATGCATGGGAAGAACAGTGAAGTTTAAAATTCATTTATTAACAGAATATTAGGATATTTTAACTGTAGAGAAACATACTGAGGAATTTTTATAATGTATTGGTCTGATACACATATAGATACATTTGTGGAGAAAATAACAGTATGGAATAGGATGATCAAAGTACTATAAAATACTACTTATCAAAGTTGCACATCACCTTAACAAAATCTGCTCAATCTGGTTTTTTTTTTGGTGTTTTTTTTTTTTTGTTTGTTTGTTTTTGCAGCAATAAACAGAAAGAAAAAATATTTGATGGGCAAATGAATATTAAGGAACATGCTTCCCAAAGTTATGAAAACTATTAAGTTGAGAAATTCCTAATTTCATAATATCTCCTACACACAAGGTAAATCTTCTCAAAACCAACAAGTACTTCAATAAAGATACACCTTAAAAATAAGGACCTTAATCTTCAAAGTAACAATTTTTAGTAATAGTAACCTAGAGGTGTAGAATAAGTGGGAGGTTGGGCATGTGCATTGTGAGTAGGGGTTTTTTTTTTCATATTAAATTTATTTTCCCAAGCAAAAGGTTGTAGGAAAAGAGGCAATGGCCTCAAGTTGCACCTTGGGAGGTTTTGATTAGATATTAACAAAAGATTTCCTCACTGAAAGGGTTGTTGAGCTTAGGAAAACACTGCTCAGGGAAATGGTGGATTCACCATCCCTGGAGGTATTTAAACAATGGGGAGATGCAGAGATAAGGGAGATGGCTTAGTGCTGGGTTTGGCAGCACTCAGTTAAAATGGTGGGACTTGATGATTTTACAGGTCTTTTCCAACCTAAATGTTTCTATGGTGTTTTGGTTTGGGCGGAGTTTTTTGTTTGTTTTTGTTTTGCTTTGTTTTCTTTTTAAATCTAGTTTAAATTGGATTTAATATAATTGCCAAAAGACAAGTGCAGTAACTAAAATACAGGAATCTCTTTTTAAACATAGTAAAGCACTTTTTTCCTCGGTGGTCAAACACAGGAACCTTTTGTCTAGAGAGGCTGTTGATTCTCCATCCTTGGAGATACTAAAAGCCTGAGTGGGCACAGCCCTGAGCAATCTATTGCTGACCTTGCTCTGAGCAGGGGTTTGGACCAGGAGTTGTCTCCTGCCTTCCTGCTGCCGCTGGTCTGTGTGTGTCTATGTGATCTGTAGAACATGAAAATCTAACTTGTTTCTCCTTGCTCCACTGGGCAGCCTTTCATTATAGAACAGTAAATCAGACACAGTACAGAGAAAAAAAAATACCTAAGGGTTACATTTGTCAAAACCTGCAAACTTGAAGGTAAAGCCACAAACCTTAGAAATGTTTCTGAAAAGAAGCACTCATGCCAAAAGAGTGCCCCCATATTTCCTCATTATATTCCAATTTGTTTTCTCTGAGGAAGAAACTTTTTAAAACAGCATCTCTTCATTGCTGCTGGATAGTAAGCACAAGTTTGATAATGTGCCAAGACAGTAATTGAACATGGACACCCTCATTGAAAGGTACATACAGGCTGCCTGGGGACCAGCAGCAGAAAACATTATACTGAGGGGGAAAAAAAAATCTAAGGAAAATCACTGCTAAAATTCTTCCTTCAAAATCAGCTAACAGCCCAAGTGGTCCTTCCAATTGCAGAGGGATACTGGACTGCGCCAGCATTCATCTAACTGGCATTTATAACCTAAATCCAAAGAACATGCCCCTCAAACTTCAGGCCAAAAGCTGTCTGCAAAGCTTGCTGTTGAATGCTAAACACACTAACCCTCTAAATATAACTAATACAACAATAGCTAATAGAAGGATGACTGTTTGACATCTCAAGAAAATGAACTATGAATTGTCCCATTCACAGTCTGCTGTCCTGTTGAGGACAGACATCATCAGGGCATGGAGAAACAGCTACAAGGACTTCCTGCTGCCAGACATGTACATCTACGCAGTGTCCAAATTCAGATTTAAGAATGTGCAGAATTTCTTTTGGAAATAGTCACTTTGTCTACATGGTCCTTTTAAAAGGTAGGTAGTTCTTGAGACACTCCAAATTGGCTGGAATATGAATTTATGGACTCCTCTTTTCACCCAGTGAAGTTTACTTTGAGCCATGTCTTTTATTTCCTCTTCCTTCCATCACATCCTTGAAAAACTTGAACCTGCATTTTGTAATGCAAGGATCCACAATCCAGTACTCAAGTTTTCCATTATTACTAATCAAATGGGCATCAAAAACTCAAAAATATTATCAACTTGGGGTAATCCTTAAACCAGAAATATTACCCACATCAGCTATGTCTTTAAGAAAATTCTGTTTAGAAGAGAGGGGTAAGCATAGAAGTACACATTTTCATACATGCCCTCTCTACTGTCTTTATTTTCCTTTACTTTCTGCTTCTGGAATTTACAAATAAAGCAATTAAAAAACATAGAGTGCATAACTTAGACAATCTTATTCAAAAACGTCTTGACATATAATTAGTGGTATAAATATATTTTATCTTTCATCAAAATATTTTTAAAATATTACTATATTTCTAAGCAACCCAAACCTAGAAGTATTGTTGCATGATTTTTTAATTTTTCATAGTTTTAAAATAGAATAACATTAAGTCAATGATGTGTTTGTTCCTGGTTTATTCCCTGCTCAAAACCCATTTTAAAAAATTTTAAGAAGTCATAAATTACATAAACAATGCTAAAAATTCCCAAGGACAGAAAGATATTCAACATTCAATAAAAATGAAAATATTTTAGAAAAAATATTCCTTCAGCACAAAGTATTATTCTGAATGGTCAAAACCTGAAGAAATATGAAATTTAGTTGAATAAATGTCTGTTTAAAAAAGTCTTAGGCATCAGTATTACAGGAATGTGACTGTTGAGGATATCAGAGCTAGTGTGTGCAGAATATGCTTGTGTTTGCAGGTGCAAACACCAGAGTCCATTGCAAAGATGACAGACTTTCATGCACACAACTTCAATAATTAGGAATGCTCCCAATACACTTTAAGCAAACAGCTTAGCATTGCACAAAGTATGTTTAATTTTTCAAGAACTTTTCTAGCAGCCTTAGTATATAGATCAATACATTAAACAGACAGTTAAATTATATAAAATAAAGGATAATCTATTCACGGAAATGATTCAGTTAGCTTACAGGTAACTTATTATTCAGCACAAAGCTGGTCATTTACATCAACTCCCAGGCTAAGTTTGGGATGGCTTAATTGAACTATGAAATTTGACATTTTCTTTGTATCTCTGAAAAACTGACATAAAATTATAGAATTATTTAGGATGGAGGTGACTTCCTCACGTTATATTACCCAACCTTCAGCTCATAGCAAGAATTACCTCCAAACTTAGATTAGATACTTTGGTAACACAGAAGAATTTCTCTTTCACATCTCAGTTAATTTAGAACCTTATATTAGAAGCTGAAATGATTAGAGATGAAATTCCAAAGACTTAAAAACTTCCCCTCATTATGCCAATTGATTTAGAACTTGCTGAAAATATTTGATCATTAGCTAGAATACACTTTAATTTAGTTAAATTTATGGCATAAAAAGAAGTAATTTAGAAAAAAATATTAAATTACATAAAAAGATAATTTTATAGTTTATTTTAAATAATTTAAAGAGCAAAATAATTATGTGTGATGACATCTGGACAGGTGCTTTGAATGAATTCTTATCCAACCTTCCAGCCAATACTGAGGAGGGCATAACTGTAGCTCTGTGTCAAATTTTGGGCTCCTAGTTCAAGAGGTGGAATCTGAAGAGTTCAGCAAATGGCTAGGATCTTAGAGAAAATGTCTTATGAAAAAATTATGTCAGAAACTGGCTTGTTTATTCTGGGAAACAGAAGGCAAAATATCAAGCTAGTAACTGCCTACAACTTATTTAAGCAGAGTTAAAAATATGTCAGAACCAAACTCTTCTCAGTATGAATGTCACTGGACAAGTCAAGGCCATGATCCAGAGGAATGTTTGTGACACTCTTACTGTAAGGAGGAGATTGGAAGAGATGGGCCCCAAAGATGCTCTATAATCTTTTGGTTCTAAGAGGAAACATCATGAACATTAGGGGACAGGAAAATAAATTAAATTGCTCGTTCCCTGTCACAGTAAGGAATGGGCACAAATAATCCAGTTAATAATCTGAAGAGACAATAGATCAGAGAAAACCTCTCAGAAATAGAAACAAGAAACTAATTGATCTAACAAGTTAATCAAATCTGAATTATCTCTGACAGAACAGGAAGAGTCTATCACATCTGAATAGACAAAAAAGCTTATGCTCAGCTACAACTGTTGTGTAAAGGCATTTTATAGCTAAGAAAAAAAAAAAGTGGTTTTATTTATGCTGACAGTATTTTTCCTCTTCCTGTAACAGAAAGCTAATGCTTGTAAAGTACCATAAATAGAGGTAGTGTCTGTATAAGATAGTTCACCAAAAGGAACCAAGCTTGCAATCCTAATATCATGTAATTGAAACAACAGATGGAACCCTACTTATCAGAGTGCCCTCACTGACTGACCTCAGGCAGCATAGTCCTAGCCAGGAAGAACGAGGAGAGCATTTGAAGGATACTTTTCCTATAACACAATTGTGAGTAAGAGGCCACATCTTTGGTTGATGCACATAAATGTTTTAACATTAATGAGAAACCTCCTTGGAAACTACATAATAAATATTTAAAATGCAAACAAGAAGATTGAATTTCTAATTATGCTGCTTCCCTGTTGTCATAAAACTAAGCAGTTAAGAGTGCAAAGCACGTGATAAAGCTTTTGATCTTTGGATAAATGTCACAAACATTTCTCACACATAAAGTACTCCATTACAACAAGGAAAGGTTTTATGTTACATGTGAAGTTTTTCCTCCAAATATGCTATGGTCTTTCAAGATCTGTGGAATCAAAAAGGAACCACCAAATTTAAGAGTATGATCTGACACTGAAACTTCATGTTAGAAAATACAAGTCTACTGGTAAGTATCCATTCCTGTAATAATCAAAGGCTAAAAATGAATTTATTTGGCAGCTAGTTTAAAGTTACTTTAAACTAAGGAAGTGGTTATTCATTATTCCTCATGATCTTCTGGAAAATGAGATTCTAGATGTCTAAAAATTATATTCAAGAGAACTGTGTGTGTTTGTGTATGAAACAGATATACTTTTTTGTACCAAATCACATTTGAATGTTTATTTAGAGATTCAATATGTTTTAAATACAGGATATAGAGAAGTTTTGAAAATTCATTAGACCTGTTAGAAGAGAGACCTTACTTGACTTTGGGAAGCAATGTAGATGCCTAATAAATTGCTTAATGAGCTTTTTTAGCTATTGAAGCATTACTGCTGTCTTTAAAATCAGCAATTAACTACGATTAAATACTTCATTTAGGAAAACTGAACAGCTACGCGGGAAACAGAAGCCACAAAACATAAAAGCAATTGGCTGCAACATTTTGCCACTTTTCAACTGAACTTTCAATAGAAATTTCACAGAAAGTATCCAACATGAAGCTTGTTTACTTGTTAATACTAAGAAAAACTTGGCAGAATTCTTCCCTATATCTTAAGCAAGATTTCTGCTGATGTGCCTTTGATACATGCAGCTAAGATAGAAAAACTAGAAATTGATAAATGGTTAAAGAGCTGCTATAATATCACACAATCACAGAATGGCCTGTGCTGGAAGGTGCCATAATAATGCCCACTCCCCTGCCATGGGCAGGGACACCTTCCACTAGACCAGGTTGCTTAAAGCCCCATCCAACCTGGCCTTGATATATGTTCTGGGACTATCATCCTGATTCTGGTCCTGTGGTTAAGTGATTCCTCCTGGTTTCTAATTTTAACAGCATCAATTATATTGTGTGGGAATAGTCATACCAATTTAGATATTGAATTGCACACAGATAACTGCCTATCAGAAAAAAAGCCAATCATCTATGTGTTTTAGGAAATGGCTGACTTGGCCCCACTTGTGAGGATGTTATTTACAATTATTAAAATATAGTTTACAATGTTCCAAATACCTTTCATCAAAGGATCCAGAAAGTGTGCTAGAAATTACGTACACCATGGACCTGATAGGCCTTGAAGAAGATGTAGAATCAAGACAATTTCAAACTTCTCAACAACTATATTTTCAGTTTAGTTTTGGTTAATCAGAGCAGCCCATGGAAAACCTTTTAGCTTTTGTTTCAAATATCTTCATTGAAGAAATAAACTTGAGAAGAGATAAATGTTTGCAAAGTTTTATGTGACTTTTGTGGAAAGGAGCCGAAACTTTAAAACTTAAATATTGAAAATAGGCAAAGAATTTAAAATATTATCACTAGGTATTGCAAGTATTACAGATCATGAAAAAACACTTAAAAATCTAGTTAATCTACCTGAAATGAATGACTGCCTATTGAGGTATCATAAAAACTTAAAATATTGCTACTAATACAGTGAAAGTATTCTCTTTCACTTGTGGAAAAAATCAGAACAGTCTCATGAGACCTGTCTGGATTATAAAAAAAAGTCTCTGGCATAAATATTCTTTCTGTTTCAAAAAATTAAAAGTTCAAGGAAATGCTTATAAATAAGTGACACTGCCAGAGATCATAGGAAATCAGACTGGTTTTCAAGTTCTTTTTTTTAACCCTTAAGCTCTTTGATCTTTAAATGCTATTGTATAGGTACTAGCAAGTTCCCATCTTTAATTATCTTGATTTAGGAAACTAATTTTCTCTCAAAGGATTACTCTGAAAAGCCTTCTAATTGAGAACCAACAGGGTTGCAATTAATATGAAATTAGTAAGACAAATGTATAAACAATCTAGTGTACCAGACAATCCCAAGTTTTTAAAAATCAATCCTTTCATGGCACTATATACATATTTATTAAGGCTACCATAATTCCCGATTAAATCTTTTATGAGTCAAGTCATAGCTGTCTTAGAGATTAGTCTGGTTTTCAAGTTCTAAGCACAAGTAAACTCTAAATTTCAGAAGTAAACTCTAAATTTCAGACTAAAACCATATAACAGGTCAGGTCAGAAGTCTGACTAACCAGTATTAGAGCAGTGGGAAGAAAAAAAAAAAGAATACAAGGAAATCACACAGGTTTGCACTACTTTGATGATTTTTTTCTTCCACTCCAAGCTGGCACTTTGGCACCCAAAGGTCTGTTTGAAGCATTCAGTTCTAACATCCCCTGTAACATCACAGAATCATGGAATGGCCTATGTTGGAAGGGACCTCAAAGATTGTCTCTGTCCCATACTCAGCCGTGGGAAGAGACACCTTCACCAGTCTAGGCTGCTCACAGCCCCATCTGACCCAGCCTTGAACACTTCCAGGGATGGGGCATCCACTGTTTTTTGGGCAACCTCTTCCAGTCTTTCGCCACCTTCACTGGGAGGAATTTCTTCCTAGTATCTAATCTAAACCTACTCTCTGATAGTTTGAAGCCATTCCCCCTTGTCCTGTCACTCCAGGCCTTTGTAAATAGTCTCTCTCCATCTTTCCTGTGGGCCCCATTTAGGTCCTGGAAGGCTGAAATTAGATCACCCCAAGGCGTTCTCTTCCCCAGGCTGAACAATCCCAGCTCTCTCAGCCTTTCCTCCCAGCAGAGCTGCTCCATCCCATCCTCCTCTGGCCTGGCTCCAGCAGTCCCTGTCCTTCCTGTGCTGGGAGCCCAGAGCTGATGCAGCCCTGCAGGTGGGGTCTCAGCAGAGCGGGGCAGAGGGGCAGAATCCCCTCCCTTGAAATGCTGGTCACACTGTTTTGGAGCCCAGGACATTGTTGCAGCATCTTCATTATCACCTAAGTCTGTAAGATTCCTGGCTTCATCAATAGCTTCTGACAGTTAATTACATTAATTAATTTTACTTGTCCAGAGAGGAAGTCCAGATCTTTGGATGGTGTCAGAGTCTTTCACTGCACATTTCTTCGTTCTCCTATTCTGACTGTAACCATGTGTATACTGATTTCTTATTCCCTTCCTCCATTATCTCCTGATTTTATAGAATTCTACAATCGGTCTTTTCTCTATCTGCAACACAATGCTCAGTCAAATTATTATAATTCATTAGGGCCTTCCAACTGACAAACCATTAGGCAGAACTTCAGAAGGTAAAATTCCCAGATATGCTCGATAACTACACTTTTAAAGATAATATCTCACACCTAACTGTGACTTTTTTCCCTACTTAATGTCACTTTGTAGTAGACAAGGAATAAACAAAATTTGTATTTGCTATAAAGAAACTGGTTTTTTGAACAGTAATTAATTACAGAATTAATAGAACAGAAATAAGAATTGTATTTCTATTTCCACTAAAAGTCTCCAAACTCAATCTGTATTGAATAATGCTGTGCTGATTGCTGAACAGAATTATAAAAAAAATTCATTTAATTTCTCACATATTGTGATGTTACATTAAAAAACAAAACAAAACAAAACAAAACAAAACAAAACAAAACAAAACAAAACAAAACAAACTTAAATCTTCAGCTCTAGATTTTTTTGAATTATAGTTCCCCAAGGATAAACCTCATGTGTTCATACGCAGACTACCCAATATTGTTATTTTCTCAGAATATTTTCCATGTTACTAGAAAACACAGTAGGTTACAACATTTAAAATAGAAAACCCACTGGGGAATGCGTTTCCTATGAAGTTCTATTCTTTAAATTGCAAAACAACCAATGATTCATGGCTGTTCTGTTCCTAAGAGACACATCTTATTAGAAACCAAATAAAAAATTAGAACAAATAATGTTATGATAACCACACATATAGAACTTTAGAATTTACATATAGATGGATAGCATCCTGTAGAGACTATATATGGCTTTATAATATAAATATAAATATTCTATTATAAAGTCATATAATATATATGGTTTTATAATAAAATATAAATATCATTATCTGCTTTACCTTGCTTTATCTGCAATGACTCATGTAAATGTCTCTAACTATACCTCTGAATAGTATTGTCCCTTTTTTTTCCCAAAACACTGTACCCTACCTTAGTCCAGTAAAAGGGGCAAAAAGCAGGACCAGTGATTTCAGTGGTGGTGATCGATAATGATGAATTAAATAAATTATTAAACTTTTTCAGGTTATACATAACAAGTTGCTTAACATGAGCAGAAATTTGTCTTTGATTCAAGGCATAAAAGAACTTAATCTAACTTATATATTCCATCACAGTCAGTTCCACTTCTTCTTCCTATGATTTGACTGAATTATTTTTTATCTAGAATAAATAGCCCTCTAAGGAAATCTGGGATAACACTAGACAGGAGATTTTTAAAGGACTTTCTATACCATCCAAAATTATGAATGTGAAGGAACATTGATGGGAAAAATAAATCAAAATCAAAAGCTGGGTTAGTGACAAATGGTAAGGCAATAGCTCATTTTTCACAGAAATTACCCATCACCTCCCCAGCACCTAAACCTCTAACATATTATCCCTATGCTTTTCTCACATCCCTTAAGTAAACTCACTTTTTTTAGAAAGGTGACTATCCTGCTGCATATTTCCAAGAAATCCAACTGTCTCTGATTTTGTATGACCTGGAAGTATTCAGGGCCAGGTTGGATGGACTCTGATCAGCCTGGTCTAGTGAAAAGTGTCCCTCCCAACAGCAGGGAGTTGGAATGAGATGTAACTGTTAGGTCCATTCCAACTCAGGCTATTTTATGAGTCTGGTTTTAGTGCCAGGTGTGGCTGAAATTTGATATGGAATCTGGTATTTATTAAGAAAAAGAAAAAGTAGTTGAATGAGCCTTATTTTCTAGGTGTGCAATTTAATGAAATTCAATTACATTTAAACAGTTTTTTCAGCCACTTAAAATATAAAGATGTTAGGGTGAAAAAGAAACCTCTCAAAATAATTGCTATAGCAATATTTTTTATTATTATCATTATTATTAAGAAAACAAAAATAATTAAATATGTACTCAAGACTGAGAAGGAAGAAAGCATCATCTCCATGTTCCTTTTGAAATAGTTTCCACACCCTGCAGGCATTGAGTTCCTCCTAGCAAAGACCTGGAGATGCTGATGACTTCACAGACACTCTCACCTCCCCTTCCTGAGCATGGGATTTGTGAGCCTTAGGACCTTCGTAGAAAACTATTAAAAAGTTATTAACACCAGGAAGATTTTTTATATAATAATTTTGAGGGCTTCCTTCTATTCCTGACACCTAATAGGCAGTTTAAATTCAGTGGGACTAACAATAAATTCACAGAGTAGTTAATATGTTATGCTCCCTTTTGCCCATAACAAGATTTTGAGTCTCAGCATTACAAGGGATTTGAATCTGGACTGCTCATTTTTAAAGATAGCATATCTACCTGAAAGCTACAGGACAATTTGTGGTGGAGTGATCTCAGTTTCTTTCTGGAGAATATTTGCTTTGCATAAATATTTAATCATATACTGAACACGAAGTAGAAGCCAGGTGTACTCTCTTTTACATGAGCATTTTAACACACTTCAGAGCCATTCTCAGCCTCAGGCTGAATTTCTAGGCAGAGTCCATCTCTATTTATATGATTACTTTGGTCAGATATGACATGACATCCTTTTACAACTTCAGGAAAAATGTAGTGTTTTATTTTTCACTCTGAATATTTTCATCTATTACAGAGAAGAAATACAACAAAAGGATTTTACAAAAATCGTCATTCAAATCAGTATCCTAGCACACCTTTTATATAATTATTGAGAAGGAAATAAGTGAGGCAGGATGCTTGATAGGTGAATGAATTATACCTTTATGGAATAGAAATAGCAATAGCTTTGTTGTATGATTCTGTTAGGATTCAACCTTTCCATGCTGCATCAAATTGAATGTATTTCTTTCACTGATATAATTAGTATTTTGACTTATTTGTTTTATGGAACTTTATTTTATGGGGCCAGTGGCCAGACACTTTATTGCTCTCTGATTAACCCTGAGAAAAATGCTGTGTGTTTTTGTACAATAGCTCTTTCTGAGCACGTCCCTCTGACAAGAGAAGGGGAACAAATTGCCACTGCATGCTGTGAGAAAAATCACTGAAACCAGTTGTAGGACCTGCCTGATGGTTATATGAGCCAGCAAAGCTTCCCAAAAATGCAGTGGAATCAGAGACACAAAAAAAACCCCAAAACTTGGAACATTTGCAGGAAAAAAATCTAACTTACTTTCTCCTTTTTTGATGATCTCTATTACCTAAGATAGTAAAAGAGATGAATTATAAAAAAAAAAATCAAAACAACAACTTAGTTTGAATTTTATTAAGTACTTATATTGCTATTAGTTAACCAAAACAAAACCTGAAGATCACAACTATTTAATACATACATTATTGTAGTGGTCTATAAACACTGTGGGTATCATCCACCACATTTAAATTACTTCTTTTAGACAGTATCCCACATAAAATACTGACTGCAGAGGGAATAAACACTTCTGCAGATAATGCATTGTATCCTAAAACAGGTATATAAAATGCACCAGCTGATTCACAATTTCCAAGTGCCCTTTTCATTTTTTTTTTTTTAATTACTTGCAAAAGGAACTTAACATGAAGAGGCTAATATCTCCTTAGAACCATTATATCAAGATTTTTGATATATATTTGCAATGTCTACTTTAATATGTATTTCATATATATATATGTGTGTGTGTGTGTGTGTTTGTGTATTTGACTTGAATATAAATTATGCATTGATAATAGATATGTATTTGATACATCTTTCTGACATAACAGGAAAGATTTGAATTTATGGAAGTGCTGAATATCCAACATTTGGAAATGTTTCTGTATATTTTGATGAAACATGCAAAATCCTTGACTGCATTAGAAAATGAAGTTCCATTCACCACTGAATATATTAGGAATTAAATAATAGTTTATATGTGCCCATATTAATGTTTTTCTTGCTTTGGCATTTTCATCTCTCACACATTACATGTTGCCTAGATACCTTCCTTACCATGTCATTAATACAGTCCTCTTTACTAAAATTCCTTTGGCCTAATCCTTACTTTTTGGCACGTGTTCCTGGGCAGGGACCAGCAAAATCTGGAATATTTCTGCTACATACCAAATTGTACCTTTATATATAGCTCAGTACTGAGTTCCTCAGATCTCCTCTGACATATGATTTACAAAAAGGGTAAGGTTCAGCAGCTTAAGCAACAGAGGCTAACACATGGAATATTAAATCCCTCCTATTCAATGCAGTCTAAGGAAAAAATCAGTTTTTTGTTATATATAAGGCCAGAAACTCAGGAGTCCTTTTCTAATATGATACATGAAAATTAAAACTTAAGATATCATAACATAAAATAATTTTTTTTTCTAAAGAATAAAGAAGATTCTGTTAGATTTTTAAGCATAATTAATTTTTTAATAAATATTTATTTTGCCTACTGAATGAACAGATTAACAAAAAATCTCTAGTTTTACTTAGCTGACTTAATCCATTATGATAGACCACGATTTTTTCTTTCCAGCTCATTGCCAGAGGAAATACAGGAGAGCTAAATGTCTACTTCCACAATTTGGATGCATTATGTGTTAACTGTTGATGTTAAGTACTTGTCCATATATGTGTATAAATATACAGACATACATACATGCACACACACATATATACACATACACACACAGGCTCTTTTAAAATACTGTATTTTCCATGAATAATGTTACTTATAGCAACGACTGGGAGTTTAACTTCAGTTTCACTCCTGACTTAACAGAAAACTGATTCAAGGAAGTCATAATGGAAAATAGTTTTACAAATGGCTTATTGTTGGTTTCAGATGCCAAAACACAATCAATCTGAGTTAAGAAACTAAAGGGAGGGGAAAGAGAAAAGGGAATACAGGCATGTACAAAACCCTAAAGATGTTTCTGTGTCAAACAGAACAGGCTTATATGTGGAACTGTCTCTGAAAAATATTTATCAAGAAGCAATAAAGCTTATGAGAGAGAGATAGAAAAAAGCATTCCTTGCCCAAGTTAGAAAACACAGTTATTATTTAACACGCATAAGCGGCTCCTCCCGAGACTGGCTACCAACCCCTACAAGGAGTTTGAGCTCCACACAAGTTCCACACCACATCATGTGTTGCTCCTGTGAGTAGAAAATGCATCTTCCACACTCTTCTCTACCCTACAGAGGTCATTCAACTGGAAAATCCCTTCAGTATTATCAGATTAGCTTGAAGAATATATTCCACACGAAGAACCCCATCAAAAAACGGAGTATTAATTGATCCAGGATATAAATACAACTACTTTGGTGTTGAATTATAAATATTTTATAATATTTATAATATTATTATAAATCTTTTATAATATTATTTTACATCTTGACATTATTTATTTGAAATAAGCACAATGAAAACAAAAACACATAAATATAAATTCATCTAAACTAGTTTAATTGGAGGTATCACATAAGGGAAAGATGTAGCCTTTGATACCAAACAAACAAGTTACTACTTCGAGATTATTGCGGTAAAATATAGCCAGGAATAAATTAATTTCCTTGAATCCCAATTTTATACAAAAATAGTTTACTAAAATGACTATATTGTTTTATTTCATATTTAATATTCTGAAAAAAATAATAATAAATAAAACTGCTAGTTTTCTGACTTTACATAGTATCATCACTTGAACTAGTGTCAGGTGTACATTTTTAATTACATAGAATTGCATTAGTCACATGTTAAGTATCAACTAGTAAAACTAAGGACGAAGCAGAAATAATATCCTAAGTAAATCTCCTGAAAAAAACCAGATGTTTAACCAGCCTTGGGTATTTGGATAAAAACACTGTGACTGAACTGAAAAGTGTTCATTTTCCATTCCATTTCCATTATATGTTTATCATATCAAGAGAGAAACCCCTTATTTCCTCCAAAAAGTACATGCTTGGAGAAAATACAGTATGTACATATACTTCCCTGATTTACTAGAGCACCAGTACTTTACAGAAAGTAGCATAAGCCAGAAGACTCATCTCAATAAGCCAATTCATTTTTTCTTTATAACATAAATGGACATATTTAATCTGTATTTATGCACACTAAATCAGGCTTGGAGACTGGGGGTTCAAAGAACTGAAACTGATTATGCTGTTTAGATTTGCAAGCCATCACTAGTATTAGAAAATGAAAAAGCCTAAACAGATTCTGAACAGAGATTATAATTTTGGACTTCTGTAGGAGTACATGCAAAGCAATTTGCTCAAAATAATTTTTCTACAAAAAGATAAAACAAAACAAATAAACAAAAAACAAACCAAACCAACCAACCAACCAAACAAAATCCACAACACAAAGAAAACTCAGAGAACTATAATACTAACGAAGCCCAATGTGCCAGTTATTGCATAAAAGCAAGCCTATATAGCAGATGATTTCAGATTAGAGGACAACTTCTTTGTCCATACTAAAACATTCACTGCAGAGTGATTTAGTAAAACTGGAAATCAAGAATGTTTCCAAACTCAAGATAGTCGTTAGTGTCTCCTTTTAAGAAGAATGTTAATAAAAAATGCACATAGTTCTTGACAGAAAGCTTCATACTAAACACCTGTCGCTCATTTAAAAGTTATGGGGGGCTGTTGTTAGAATCTAGGGCACAAAGAATGTTTCTCTGCCTGTTTTGGGAAGCCCTGATTCTCAGCAGAACACTGCTTTTAACCTTCATCCCTGGAAAAAGTTACCAAGGCTTTGGGATGAGTTGGAGCACACAGGTGAGAACTAGATAGTAGTAGTAGTAGTAGTAGTAGTAGTAGTAGTAGTGCTACTAGTAGTGGTACTAGTCGTTGTTTATCACAGGGTGAAGAATTTAGGGTTTCAGGATTTCAATATGAGAGTGAATAAGAGACAAGATGGAGGATTTTGGGTGTTGTCTCATCTCCTTCTTGTTCTGCTCCATTTTCTGTAATACTGGCAACAAAGCATTATTGGTTAGAGAAAGCAGTAGTGTGGAAGTTACATGAATAGATTAGTAGAAGTTATTGGTAGAAAAGTAAAAAGGTACGTGTTAGAAAGTAATTGGACTAAACAGCTTTAAAAGGCCTTGGTTTCGGGTGCTTGGGGTCCATTTTTTGCCTTGCTTCTCGCATGCTAAGTCTGGTGGATGGCATACTGAACTTAAGATAAAAGTAAGCAACAGCCTGAAGACCAAGAAATCAGGAGTCCCGCTCGTTTTTCATCCTTGACTTAGAACTCCCGGGGGAACCCCCCCTCCAAAAGGCCCGGGCGGAGGGTTCCCACTCTTGCTGGGTCCAGCAAAAACCCGGCAGGCTGTAATCCTCTCTCCTTCAAACTGGAAACCCTCAGTGCTTTGACTTCCAAGTGATAAACTCCAGTGATATCTTAGAAACCCTCTGGTATTTCTGCATCTTAATTACTTACAAGTAAATCTAGATCACAATTCCAAAAACATGGAAGAAGGAATAGCCAGATGTCTTGTTCTGGGTCTTCCTTGCCAAAGGGTATAAGGAGAGATGATAAGAAGTTCCTGTGTTGATTAACCTCTGTACATTTATAAACCTCATGAGGTGATTTTATGTGTGCATTTGCTGTGTGCATCACTGAGCACTGGAGTTGTTCTGTTGTTTTAATTACTTATGGTCAGCTCATTAAAACAGGACAGAATGAACTGAAAAAAATCGCCTCTGTCCATCTCATCAGCAGAATTCCAGAAGTAGAGGGTCTTAGAAAGGTACTGAGAGAGATGGGGTACAAAATATGCAATGATTGCACAACTTAAAGAATTCAGGGTGCAAGCAGAAAAGCATCTCTCTGTAGGATTCCAGTGATAGAGCAGACATATATTTACACTGAAGGTCATCTCTTAATCTTTCACTGAAAGGAAAAAAAAAAAAGATAAAAAATACACTCCAGTTTCATTCCTGAGTTGATTGAGGATGACAAGGGATTTATTAAATTGGTTTTGGAACACTTGGTGGTACCTTGACTGTTGTCACATGCATTTCTTAGTGGTACCTCCCATCTAGTCTGAACTCTAGAGAAGTGTCCTCACTTCCACTAAGAATTTGGAGATCTCACAATAAACATTATCCATTTAGAATCTCAGCATAAAGATTACACCAACTTTTTAGCCTTCAAAGGAACAGCCTTGGAAGAATTTTTCAACATTTCAAGAAGGCATGAGAGAAA
This sequence comes from Dicaeum eximium, assembly GCA_013396995.1. Taxonomy (NCBI): domain Eukaryota; kingdom Metazoa; phylum Chordata; class Aves; order Passeriformes; family Dicaeidae; genus Dicaeum; species Dicaeum eximium. The sequence continues at coordinate 232,500 of VWZP01001463.1, read as the reverse complement.
CAACTCAAAAACCAATTCCCTAAATGATACTGAGAGGAGGAAGGATAAACTCAGTATGCATCAAGTTCAGAAAAAGGTGACAGATAAATTAATTTCCTGGCTCAGCTAGAATTCTCCAATTACTTTTGGAGAGCTGTAAATAATTTCTAAAGTGCATTTTATCCAGAAAGAACTCAGTATACAGGAAAATAACCAGGAATTTTGACTTTTTCAAGCTTCTTCTAGAAATAGCTTTCATCAAAAAGGGCATTTTCACTGACACAATTAACTAGACTATAACTGTAAACAAATCAGTAGTAGACACCAGGTCCAGATTCTGTCCTGCACAGGACTGCAGCTCTTTAGCTAGCAGAAATGCTGTGGCAGATATGACAAACACTTCAAAAAAGGCAATCTTTTATTACAAAACCAGAGATATCTCACTAGGGCCAGTGCTGGCTCTTTAACCAAATCAAATGATAAATTAAATCAGAAAGGTAGAAGATGTCTGCCATGGTGAGGCAGAGTTACAGGAACAGCAGTCCCTGCTAAGACAAGAGAAATCCCCACAATTTCTATTTTAACTAAACTATTATTCAGGACCTCTCTCACAGGGGAAGATATAAAGTGATTAAAATAATCTAGCACTAAAGCCGTAGGGTAGAGCACTGAGGAAATCCAGGTTAGAAATTTATCTCAGAAAATGATTTTTTTTTTGTTTGGTTTGGTTTGGGTTGGGTTTTTTTTTTTGTGTTAGTGGAAGAGGCCAGATGGAAGAACGCAGTTCATCAAACTTCTTGTGCTTCCATGAGATATGGTTATATTACTGACACATCTCCTTTTTTATTTTCCTTCCCTATTGGTCTCCTGGCTCTTTTGATATGTGTGCTTGTATTATTTGAAACCTATCACAGTGTCTATCATAATAAAACTTTGAAAGAAAGGTACAAAACCCTGTCTCAGGGTTGAACTCCCTGGGCAAAGAGTTGCAAAGGAATTAATAATCTCTTCAGCTGCAAAACCCACTTCCAGAAAACTGGCTGCTAATAACTCTTAAGAAGTCATTTATTTTAATATAGCCTGATATTAAAAATAACTGAAATTCCACATTTCTCTCATACGAGTAGCTTGGAAAACTGAAATCCTGGAAAATACTTGAATCTAATAGGCTTGGGCTCCAAATATAAGGGACAAAGAACAAAAATAAACATATGTTTCAATAGGCAATAGGTATGTATACACACAGTATGAATGTACATGTGACTAATTTGTTTTTTAATCTAGGTCTCTGAAATATGTATGATGTTCAGATATGTGTATTTCAGAAGTATACAGAATTATACTTCTGGACAAAGGCAAAGAATGGAATATGGTACCAGCTGACAAAGTTTTTAGAGTCTGTCTTTAGTGAGCTGTTCTTTTAAATAAGATTGGCTTGTGCACAGGAGAGAGGAAGAAAGAAATTGTGCTAGAAGATTGAGATTTGCTGACATTAAATTTTATTACCTTGGGAATGACCACGCTAAAATCTTCATTGACCTTTCTGAGGAGGCATGGATGCCTCCAGAAAATTGAATGGAATCAGATGATTCTTGCTGGCATTGCCCTCATTCCAAGTGACTCTCTAATTGTTACTGCACTTTGCAGTACAAACACAAAAGCCCTAAAGGGGCTCTTCCTATGTGACAATGACTCAGCTTTGGAAGCAGAACCCAAGTTCTAACAGGCTTGAAATCCCAAACTCTGTTTTGCAATACCTGTTTTATAATGACAACAAGGCATGGCTCCAAGAGTTTTAGGAAAAGAAAGGGCAGGATAACACACAGATTAGCCACACCTGTGCATATTTTGGGTTATCTTCACAGAGTACAGCTTTCGGTGACATTTACTCATAAATCTGAAAGTGCAAATAAACAACTCTGAAACAAAGAACAGCTAAATCTAAATGCTAAAGATAAAACTTTAAACAACTTAATCTTTCTAATTTCATATTACTGCTGCTCACTGCATAACTATTTACAGTTTTTATAGATTTAATTTAGATCATGTTCTTGAATATGTGATGAAAACAAAATAGAAGATATTAAATTTTGTTTGTTAATTAAATATTTTTAATTTCATTTCCTAGAGTAACATGAAAACACACTTACATTCTGCAATAATAAATGTTACAATGACTGATGACTGTCCTTATAAATTGTGTCTATAGAAGCTAAAATTATATCAAGGAATACTTCTCAATTATTAAGGATTATTTAAGTTTCTCTGATTTAACAGGCAAGCTGTATCAACTGCTTTTCAATATGTTCCCTATATGCAAGCAGCTCTTAAATTTACTGCATTTTCAGCGAGTGAATCAACTGTATCTCCCTACAGAAATGAGACAAAGGCTGCTTCTGGCATTTATTCAGCTTGCTTTTTTTTTCCTCTTAAATGAAAATCAATAAACAGGCTCTGTATTATTAACAAAGATTCATTTGCCAGATTATTGTCAAACACATACCATTAATCCTGCCTTTGTCCTTAATATATCAGTAAATATTAATATTACATTTTGGTTCAGATTAAAAAAAATAAATGTGAAGATAGCAGTTTCTGATACCTGACAGAATTCTCTTGATGAAAAATTCTCTTCTCTCCCATTAGAGACATGGAAGAAAGAAAATGAGAAATTATTATCAGCCATTTGATTTAGCCATCAAAAATTCTGTACAGGTTTGTCTGGAGTGCTATATTCTGTTTCCTTTGAAGTTTATCAGAATTTCTTCCTTCTACTCAGGCGTAATCCCAACCAGATTTTCCTTACATCGATTTATTCCACCCATTTATTATCCTGATGTCAGCATCCACCTCTTCCTCCACTCCTGAACTATGTTTAGATTGCTGTTCAACTGCAGCAACCTTCCCCATCTTTCTCCTGTTACTGTAACAGCCAAAGCCCTTGCTGCCATTGATACCTCTTTTCACTCTCAGCCCAAGCTGAGCTATAGTTTTCCTGTCAGCATCACTGAATAGTCAGACCATGTTTTAATGTTCCTCTTTTGTAGACTTTTCATTGTTTTCTGGTTTTGACCAGTATTGCTGTAACAATACAAATAAATTTCTACAACAACAGCTTCTCCTATCTGTCCCCCAGTTTCTCCTCATAGACCTGAATTGCAACAGCTCACAAAATAATCAGAGAGAGAATTTTTTTTGCCTAGAAAATACATCCATGTCAAGTACTCCCCTAGAAATATCTATTTCAGGGCCATTTATTCCATGCATTCTGGGGCAATCTAGAAAGCCACCTAAAATAATTCTGTTTCTCGTTGTTTTCCTCTAGATAGTGTATAGTGGTACTCTACATTTCTAAGCAAGGAATGAAGACTCAAATAAAACACAGACATACACGGATACTTATGTGAACCTTGTATGATAAACGTTTTCAAAGGAAGTCTATCCCAAAGTGGTTTTGGCACAATAACAAATCACAAAGGAAACCATCTGTCTGTTCCCATGGATGGTCATTATATTCCCAGGACACGGTGAGAAATACCAATTTTCCTCTACATTATGTCATTTTNACCAAATTTTCCCTACAATTATTCATTTTCCCTTTTAAAAAAAAAAAAAAAAAAAAAAAAAAAGGAAATTTACAACATCTTCCAACATTTCTCAGGCACTGCACAAAAGACGATTTGTTCACAGTGAGGGGCCCAGAACGGGATACTGAATTCAAAGTGTGGCCTCACCAGTGCCAAGTACAGGGGGATGATCACTGCCCTGGTCCTGCTGGCCACACTGTTATTCATAAAAAATATAGATGTTTTTATGTTTTTATATTAGTTATTTTTATATGCATATTCTGTTACAAATATATTAGTACTGAATATTAAGAAGGATATTTTTAACAGTCTTTTCAGTCTTTTAACTTGTCTTAGTGAATTCACTAATACCCAGACCTGTGAAGTCATTGATAGCGAACAACAGTAAAATAATGCAGTATTTATACTGTTCTGATGATAAATTCAAACCATTAGAACAGGCTAGGGACTGTTCTTAAGACAACTGACTGAATCAGCAAAAAAATATTACCATGACATTCACTATTTGTCACTGGGATCCCCTTCCCACATGTTGTATGTGTTATGAAGTTCTCTACTGTAAATGACTCATTCAAGTGTGATAAGAAGACTTCCACAATCCCTTTCCTCCATTTACATTTAGGTCTGTACCACATGTATAGAACTTAAACATATTTCCCCTTCCTTACCCAAAATATCTCTATTTAATTTCTTAGCTTTAAAAGCTGATGCCATAACTAGAATTTGTTATGAATAAGTGCCTTACTGACAGACTGTCTGAAGAAGTATTCAGGATTTTGGATTAATTAAGTAGAGAAAAGTATTTCATCAGCCTGACACTGTGCATACTAGTACCACACCACCCACTGAGAAACAAATTAACTTCATGGACAAGTACCTCTCTACTTTTTTGCTGCAGTACTTCAATATATTTGAGCTTTTTGCAAACTCCCAAGAGATATAACTGAGTAAGAAATGTGGAGAAATTGGAAAGCATTGTTTGTTGCTTGCTCACGAACTTATCAAACTTTACTTTTCAGGACTACTACTGGTCTTATCAGGGCTCTCAGCACAGCAGTATCAGGCCTTTGAAATGTGAAGGAGTCACAACTCCAAGAGTAATGGTTGACACTTGCAATGCCACTCTTTTTTATTTCAGGCAGGAACATGCTAAAGCAGCCTCCCCCATCTTCTCGTTACAACAAAAAACAACTCAGCACCACTATAGAGAAAGAAACTAGAAATTAATCACAAATATTAAAATAATAAATTTTAATATAAAAAATGAAATAAAATTTAAGACTTGCGCATTTATCACTTCTCTCAAGGCCAGGTTTTCCTTGTGTAGTCAAATCCTTCATGTGTTAATATATAACTGTTGAGCAATACAGGGGTTATGGAGCTATAAACATGTCAAGCAATGGATACAATCCAGACCAGGTTAGGAACAAGTCCCATTTCCAAAGAACTGATTCAGTACAGAATCTGTGCAGAGCCTTCACTGAATCTGACAAATGAAACAAAGTTTCAAAACCTGATGTTCTTATTGATGGCAGGAGCTCAATAAAAGTTGTTTCAATTCATAGGCTACACAATAGAGAGGGCTTGCACACAGGTATTAAGAGTACACAGGTGTTTAGATGTGTTTCTACATGTATTTTAATATGTGCCTACATATACATAGATATTTAGAATATTTGCCTTCTACTTGAAAATTTCATCCGTTTCCCCAGCATTCAACAACATCCAGAAGTGTCTCCCATGTTGGTAAAAACATTTTGCTTTGTGTAAAAAATAAAATATTGCTTTCAGAATAATGAAGTCTGATACCTTTAGGAACTTTTTCTTTTTTTTTTTCCCCCAAATAACAGCAATGAAGAAAATTTAGCCACTCCATCTACAGGCAAATTATGGATTCACTTCAATCCTATTCATTAGTTCTATTTTGAAAGCTGCCATAACGATTACTGTGGAATTTGACTTAGGTGTGCTCTTTATGAACAGCCTCAGAGGATTGACCAAGGCAATGAACAGTAGCTTCTGTCACAGGATTGAGTTATAATACTATGTAACTTCAGAGATTGACCCTCATTCCTCAGTAACTAATTGTTATTGATGGCATCCTAGCTTCACAAGAACAAAATATGCTACTATTTTGGAAGAACAAAAAAATAAAACTGCTGAGTAAACTGAGAAGCCTTCATAGTCCTTTATCAGTTTAATTAGTGAAGCTGTAGCCTTTTTTTGCTGAATTTCTGTACTCATGCTGGAATAAATATTTGTTCTGTCTGTTCAACAATTGTGGTTTTTTCCACTCATATGAATTAGGGAACATGCAGGAAAACAGTGTATTACACACAGGAATAATAACCACACATCCACAGCTATTTCTTTTAGAGGATTTTGTACAAACAGCACATACTGAGATTATTTTGACCTTTAATTAAAAGATAAATGTTCTGTGGGCAACAGAGGCACAAATTAAAAACCTCCCTGTAAACAGCAACATGTGCCACACTGAAGAAGCTACTCCTGAGCTACAGAAGTCAGAACCACATACTACAGGGCTTCAGAGCCCTGACAGAATAGGAGTATTTTCTAGAGTTTGGTCCACTGAGAGCATGTGTTGATTTTAAAATATGACAGTAGGGACAACAGAACAATCAACTGCTCATTCTTCTTTAGTACTTAAATTTCCTCAACTCAATTTTTCTGGACTGATTGCTTTTTAAAATTTTGCTTTTATTTCTTGATTATATTTGAATATAATTCTCAGCATTATTCCAAGTGTTCTGTCACTGGCTGTTATCTTTTCAAGTGCATTTCCTTCTACAGCTATTTTGTTTACCATTAATTCACTCTCTCACTTCCCTGTTTTGAGCATGCCTTACAATGTTTCACTGATCACACTTTTAGTTTGAAGCAACTTTTCCCTCTCAGCTTCATGCCTTTGACATACAAAAGTGAAAGAAAGGGAATCAAAATAAAAGACTATTGCTACTGCTGTGGTCCAAGTTGTTGGCTACACTGTACTGATACCGTGTTGCTCCTGTGACTAATGTGGCATCTTTCAGGGCTATGTCAGATATGTTTCCATAACATTAACAGCTGCAATACTAATAAACTGTTACATGACTTCTCATACACATAGAACACGAGAAATGCTCTCTCAGAAAATGAAGATGTACCACTGCACACACACAGTACCAGTGACCTACAATTAGCAGACAGTTATTACAGCTAACCTGATTTTCCCCCGAAACAAGGACGTGAACTGAACAAACACTGAGCCTGTCAAACACACAGAGTCTTATCCCTGCCAATCACCATAAACATGAGGTGGCTTAACCTGTTTTCACTAACTCCTGGCTCTCTGATCACTGCTTCATAAATTCCCCATGTAAGTCAAGAGCTGTCAAAACCAAACTCTACTCACAAGAATGTTCCCACCTAATTCTTCATACAGGAAATAATTAATAGAACAAACTCATTGGTAGTACTGGACTGAGAAAAAAATGGGAGAACTTGAGTGAATTGAATTAGATGTCTAGTGATATTTAAGAATTCAAAGTAATGTGTCCCAGGGTTTGGAAATCATTATTCTAGTAATTTTCTCTCAAGTGAGAGATAAAGAACATATGTCAAGCATAATATAAAATGTCTACAGCTCCCTGCCCCATGTGGGAAAGCTATCTAGGAGAAAAAGCTAGAGACAAATGAGGTAAGATTCATATATATATATATATTTATGTATAAAAGAATTTCCAGATATTCATCCTCAACATGTCTCAGATTTTAATCTTTCTCTGGATGCACATGGCATATTAAGTTGACTATAATATTTATTCCTGCTATATAGTTGGTGTATTTATTTCCCCTGGTTTTTTTTTGGGTTTTTTTTACGTCTTGCATGCTGATTACATATAATCAAGTAGATTTGTACTTCAAAAGCACAAGATGGACAATTTCACAACAGCCTTTTCTGTGCTCTGAGTAAAATATCCATTATAACGTAAGTTTTACTCATTTTTATTAGTTTTCAGACCACAGAATATATCTCTGTTCATGGGTAAATTCTCAGAAATGCAACACGTTCAATAGATCATGTTTTGTAATATAATAAGGAGATTTCTGCATCTCTGTCTGACTGTAAATTATATTTCATAAACTTTCTTTTTTTTCTTTTTTTAAAAATTTTTTAAAAACGAAATCGTGATGGATGATAATAGCAAACTAAGAAGTGTAATTACATTATTTTAACCCTCTGTTTAAATGAAAGTTCTTCTGAAAAAATGGGCTACAAACAACAGCAAGTGAACTACCAAACCAGCCTCATTACCAGAAGTAACTGAGCACCCTTTGGTTTCCTGGCTGCCTGGCTTATTATTAATCTATTCATTATAAATAATTTCTTGTATATAGAGAAGAGAAAAATTGAGAAGCTCAATCCAGTTGTGCTCAATTATCTTACAGATTACATAAAAGGCTAAATTGGAGGCAAAAAAGATTATGTTGCTGTGCCTTACTATGCCTCGTCTGCTACAGTTCAAACAGCACCAGCCCTACTTATGCACTCATTTTACATCCTCTGCATTTGTAGCAAAGAAAAGATGGTAAATTGTGTCACGCATCAACTGATATTTAAAAAGAAAAAAGGAACGGAAAGTGTCTTACATAACTTTGAACAAAGCACTCCAAAATGCTATTAAGCTTAACAGCTTCTCAGGATCAAATTGCCAGTGTGATGGGAAAACAAACTTGCTTTTAGTACAAGAACAGGATTATTTATGTCACACCAGCCTTCTGGTGCATTTCTATGCCTACCAAGAAGCTGTGCTTTTTCACACCTGTTCTGGAAGTGGTTCCTAATTAAACCATGTACACAAAGAGAAGCACATCTCTGTTTTGCTTTGCATACAATCAGCACATGTGATTAGACACCTGAGGGTAGGTTTACACATGCAAATCTTTCTTGGAATGGAAACAGTAAACTTAGTATGTCATTATCTGCATAGTACTTGAATCCACAGTAATAAAGGGATGATGTGTCATTTAATTTCTATAAAGATTAAAGGTAGTTACAATACACGATGTTGTCACAATTTAGAAAGCATTTTAGAGCACTCTAAAACAATTTTGATCAACTCACTTTGAAGATATTTTCAATAGAAGTTTAAGAATTATTTTATTATCACAGCAAAATATTTAAACATCACAGGTGAGAAATAGCTATTTTAAGGCTTCTTCTACAGTTGAAAGTCAAAAAAATGGCACTTAAGCTGGTGATTTACTATTAAAAGTATAGTGAGTCAAATATTAGATTTCTATATTTAACTAGTGCGTCACATTTATTGAAATCTTTCCTCTCCTCATCCCCCAAAAATTGTTTTTCAGTATAGTAAAATGGCATTAGAAAACAGAATAGTTCCATAAAAAGTATATGGCACTCAGCAGTCTTTTCTCTTTGGGGACAATTCATTAAAATCACAATTAGTATTTAAGCAATGACAAGTGACTATTTTTCTTTTGCTTCTTTTAATCTGAAGGTTGTCCTGCTCTCTAGATTCTATACTGAAACAGCTCAGGAAAAGAAACATGGCAGTCAACAGGAATTTTGGATGAGTAAGGGCACTGAATCTTCACCAAATGTTCAAATAGGACAACTTCCTATAGCTGCAGGTGCTCAAACCAGAGTTATTTCAAATAACTACAAATATCTATAGCATTTAGTCTTTATGATAGAGAAAGCTCTTCTTACAACCAAAGCCCAAAAAAAAAATCTAATTTTTTCCTAAATGAACTTCAGAGTTTTGTATAAATCTCAAGAAATAATATCTTGATTTTAAATACAGAATTTTAGGATGATGTGGAATAGAGGAAAAAGATTTAGAGGCTTCTTTATACAGAACGTGCAGATTTTTAAGCAGTAGCTCTTTCTCATTGAGGCATTTTCACAGGAAGTGGCAGAAAGCATAAAAAGAATTTTGTATTTTTTTGACAATTTTCCCTTGGGCTGTATTTTTAAAAGAAGTTAACATATTGCCTTTAAAATGAGGAAGGAATAACCAATCCACTTGAATAATTTGGTCTACGTGAGTTACCCAAAAGTTTCATTAGAAAAAGAGGCCATAAAGGCTGTCTTATTTTTCAAAAATGGCACAAGTGTCTTTCTGGGTGAATTTTGTTCCAAATATCTCTATTTCCACTGCTTTCTTGCTCTGCTCTCCTCTTCCAAATGCATAATTTCTCCCTCCCCATGAAACAAAATATGTCTCATCCTCTCATATCTGGTGTCACCAAAGCATAAAAATTGCATGAAATGATGCAATATACAGTAAACTCTGTTCCTGAAATACAATACAAGTAATGAAAAATTACCAAGTGTGATAAAAAGAAACTAAAAAGATGGGTAGGGAATTGATATTTTTGCACTCTTCCAAAGAGAAATTCGTACTCCTCTCTCCCCTTTGCAAGACAGACTTGAGAAAGACTAAATGAAACAGCACAGCTCAAATAGGGGAATAGAGATTATTTTTAAAAGCTGAAGCTGCCCCTGAATAGAAAGAATCAAAAAACTTGCAAGGTCAAAAGTAACAATAGACCAAGTCAGATAGAAAAAAAAATTAAAACATCAAAAGTTTGTCTCCAATCAAAGCATCATTGAAAGCAGTTATGAACAAATCAACAGAGTGAGCAAGAAGGAAGCACCTAAACTGAGGACTACCCAGGAAAGGTCAGAAGAGACTCAGGATGAAAAAGCTCAATTAATAATTGCTACCCAAAACCTCTTTCTCAAAATACCTCTTTCTTGATACCCCCAGACTGAAAAGTAGCAAACATTATGCACATCTTAAAAATTGGGCTCCAGGAACACAAGAAAACTATAAAATTGTGACACATAACTTCTGTATTGGCCATATTAATGGACTGTCAAAAATATAGAATTAACACAATTGGAAATATTTGCTTTTACTCTATAGCAGCCTGGGCAGTGCTGTGCTTTGCACTTGTGGATAACTCACTAGTGCTTTGGGTGTTGCTGAGAAATGCCTACAAAGCTTCAGGGCTTTCCCTCTGTGCCCCAACAGGTTGGCTGGAATTGGACAGAGGACTGGGAGGGTACACAGTAGGGACAGCTGATCTCAGATGATCACAGAAATATTCCACTGCCCACGATGCCATGCTCAGCATGACAAGCTCAAGGCCAGGAAGAGGAAGGAGGGTTGATGGCACCTCTCTTCCCAAGTAACCATAACACGTGCTGCGACCCTGCTTCCCTGGAAGTGGCTACACACCTGCCTGTTGGTGGGGAGCAGGGAATGAATGCCTTACTTTGCTGTGCTTCACTTATAAAACTCTTTTTTATCGCAATTCATGAGCTTTTTCCTTTTTACCCTTCCAGTCCCCTCCCTCACTCTGCTGGGTAGGATGCGAAGCTCTGTGGGTCGCAGCTGCTTCTGGGGTAAGTGTACCCAGATGTAGTAAAAATACTCAAAGGGATGTGACATATTTATATTATACAAACAGTAGATTAAAAGTTCTAATATCAAAAAAGCCCTCAGAAGAAGCTCAGAGTGGGGATTAAAAAAAAATTGTTTAAAAGCATGCAAGTTTCCAGTTACATTTACTGTTTCCCAACTTAGGCACCATTACAATCAAATGAAGCTTTATTACTAGATTCCCAAAATATGAGAGCTAGCAAAAAGCCCTGCAATCAGCAAAATGAAGGTTAACAGGACTTTTAGAAAGCTGCTTAATGTAATTCCTTAATTGTTCAATATTCAACTGAATTTCAGATGTAGATTCCAAGAGGCGCATTCCTTAACGTTTCTCCGTTTTTACCTGACAAAGGCCAGCAAGTAACAGGTTCCAGTCTATGCCAGTTTGAAAGAGAGACTTATTTATACAGAGAAGAAAGGAGAAGAAAGAAGAAGGAAAAATAATAGCTAAGGAAATAATTAAGCAAGTCAGTGACTATACCTAGATTCTGTTTTCTTGAAATAGGCTCTAGTATGCTTTAAATTAACTCTATAATGATACCTCATGATCAGGTATAATGACAATCTAATAACATAAATTCTTCATGATAAAACATCATAAACAAATTAGGAAGTAAACATTTCATGGTGTTCAAAAAGAAAACCCAAAATTTCAGTCACAGCTATGACCCAAAAGGGATTTTTTTGTTTTTTTAGGTTGAAATTATTTTAATTCCATAAATTACCCGATTTTTCATCACTATATGAAAGTTTAGAAAGGATGCATATATGCCCACTCCACATTTCAACTCTGTGGTCTTTACTAGTTTTGTAATTAAAAAATGGAAGCCTTTTCCTTCTGCAATGAAAACATCTACATGACAAAGTTCTGACTTAGCACTGGTTCATGATTTTTTACAGGTGTGAATAACTAGTTGCAAAATTGTGCAAATCATTAATGTTTCAAAGTTGAGTACTTTTGAAACACAGTTCTGTTGCAGTGCGCTTTTTAGGTATTTTCCTATGATGATTTGTGTATTTACCCCCTACCCCCCTAAACTTCATGGGTGCCCCCAAATCCATCCCCATTGCCTGTTTCTATTTAGTTCAGTCCTAGAATGTCCTTCCCCCTGAGCCTTTCCTAGAAGGTCAGTCTCCTCCCTTCCTTCCAGTCCCTTCCCTGTCAATCCCTGTATCCCCACCCATACTCCCTTGTCAGTTTATGTTAACCCTGCCTATTTCTCTAGAATGTTCTGTGTCTATTATGTTATGCCTTAGATTTGATGGGATGTTAGATTAAGTTCCCCTCCTACTGTATCCCTATTGGTTGTGTCGCTATGTATCCCCACCCCTTGCTCCTCCCTATGCTAATTCTCATTGGTTGTTAATGTATCCACCTTTGGGTGCCACCCCTGTTTATAAGCTACTGTATTGTATGATTCTTGGCCTTTTCGTCACTGACTCTTCGGGGAATAAAGCTCCTCTCGGAACTGACATACGGAAAGGTCTCTTCCCTGCCCCTTGCCTCTGCCCTCGCCCCGGTGTCCGCTGAGCGCCGAGCTCAGAAGCCGCGCCCCGGGTCAGACCGCTGCGCTCCGCCATCTCCGGCGGCGGCCTGGGACCGGCCCACACTCGCCGTGGTGCCGTGTGGGTGAGCGCGGGAGAGCCGGCCGGGCCGGAGTGTGAGGCGTGCACCGCCGCACAGTTCCATGACACAATAGAATATGATTTCATCTGAAGTCCATACGCAAGCAACACGAACCAACCCTTGGGTCCTATGTCCTAAAATAACAAGTTCCTTATACTTGAACTCTGAGAACTGTAAGATTTATTTTGCTCTTCCACTCAGATAGCGAGGCTCATTAGATCAAAAATTTCTCTTCCATTTTTTTTCCTTTAATGTGTTAATGAATGATTTAAAGCCACAAATACTGTTATTATAGAGCATTTTAATTGTTCTACATGTTTTGTAGACATTACAAATTTTATATATTTTACACTACATGTTTTAATTATTTTGTTTCTGTTTTCAAGGAAAAGTGTGGAATTTGATCATTGCAGTTATACAGCAGATCTGCTATGTGAATATTTTCTGAAAAGGAATTTCAATTTTTTAGCCTCTTACTGTAAATAATATTTGTACATATATCAGAATAATTTATATTCCAAGCTCGTAGATCCTTCTCTGTCTAGCTAACACCACATCTGTTCCCACTGATTTTCATTCTACTGTCATCTCCCACGTCCTTCACTTTTAATTTTAAATGACAACTAATACAAAACTCATCTATTTTTAATTTTTATGATTATATTCTTCTTGAGTCATAGGTTGTGTGGCTTTGGGGTTTTTTTACTGGCTTTTATAATGTGTGATAGTGACATTCACAACCATAAACATCCTGTTCAGATAAGAAATCCACATGATTTCATGCTTTTAAATGCTCGAACTGATGGGCTGATCATTTATTTTTCTCAGTCTGAGTGCTGAGGGGTTGGAAGTGCTGAGTCTCAGTGTCGAGGCTGTTTCATGTACAATTACCAGTTATGTATGAACACGAGTTTTAATTTTCCCTGCCAAAGCAAGCAAGAGCAAACAGCAGTAAAATGTGATAAGCTGTAAGAATATGAAAAATAGGAGGAGAAAAAACCACTTTACTGGAAACTTCGCTGAAAATTTAGCTTACTGTTAGTATTTTGTATTAGTAGAAACTAGAACAGCTTCAAATGGAAACCAAGGGAATTGACCAAGATATGGAAGAATGCCCACACTCTGGTATAGTCAGAACATCTTGACAAGGTCTTGGATTGCGAGATGGATATAACATCTGAGGTATCGACACGCCCTCATTTCTGTGATGGCTACTCTCTTGGCCCACCAATCAACAAAAATGGGTTGTTTAGTTGGGGTTTTTGTTTGCTTGTTTGTTTTAGACAAAAGGTTCCATGTTATTCTAAATTGTGAAATTGTGTTCACAGTATTGTTTCAACTATTTGGTCATCTGCTACTTTGAATAGATGAAATTAGAGGACTGTTATATATTTCAGAGTAATACTCATATATGCCTGGATTTAATTACTACTTAGCATACTTCATCTAAAATATTTCTAACCCTAAAATTGTTACTTTTTTTAGTCCTGGCTATGGTTTACAAAACTTTATGCAAACATACAAGGTTATAACACAGCACATATGATAGACTGTATTTCTAAAGGCATGATATAAAATTACAACAATTCCCCATTGCCACAGGTGCTGAAGACATGGTTTCACTTTTCCTTTTAATTTTTGCTGGTGGTTGGCCCAACCACCATGATAGGTAATTAATCCAAGACAGTGCCTTCACTAGAAGAACAAACCCAAACCCACACACATTAAAGCCCTAAATGTATGAGAAGCTGTCATCATTATGCTCCTCTAGTGTTCTCATTTTAAAGACTGTTTCTCAGTGATTCCTAAGAACATATAAAATTTCTCTGACTTTAAGACAGTCTTACAAACTAAAAGATAGCTTTAAAGATCTAGTTGAAATCTGCAGTTGGCAACTTTGCTCCTCTGGGCAATGAAAAGTCCTGATAGCAAGATTCCTAGAAGACTCTACATTAGGCAGACTTGATGAGCTTAGATCAAGACCAAAAAACAAGAGCTTCCTAAAAACCCTTTTCCTTAGTTTTGAATGAAACCCTTAGTTTTCATATCTAGATATAGATTTCTAGGCTTGATTCTCCTAAAAATATACACACCATAGAACATGTGTAGTATGTCTGCATACACGTGAATTGGAAATAATGGAAAACAAAAGAACAAAACATCTCATAATACTTTACTAGGGAGACAACATGAAAACAGACATGATAATGGTAGCACTTAACACTTTCTGCAAGGCCACCAGATCATACAGTATGAAATGTATAACAGAAATTAGCAAAATATAATAAATAAGAATGTAAGATTATGATCATACTTGTGTGACAGAAAGTCATTCAGTCTCAAGAAACATGGCATTTGGACACGTGGTCACCGTCACGTAAACGTGGTGGGATGACTCACATAGCTGGAGTGCTGCACTGGATGGCTACAAGCTCTTCAGGAGACACAGGAGAGGGGGAAGAGATGGAGGAGTGGCCCTTTATATTAGGCAGACTTTTGACGCCATAGGCATTTAAACTAACAATTATGAAGTTGAATGCCTGTGGATAAGAATTAAGGGATGATCTCTGTTATCTTTCACCCAATCAGGAAGAAGAGATGGACAACTTATTCTACAAGTAGCTGGAGAATGTTTCAGGATCATCAGCCCTTGTTATTGCAGGCAATTTTAACCTGCCAGACACCTGCTGGGAACTTAATACAGCTGAAAAAAGGCAGTCCTGTAAGTTCTTGGAGTATATGGAGGACATCTTTTTGTTGCAGCTGGTGGGTGGGCCCACCAGGGGAGGGACTATGTTAGACCTGCTGTTTTCAAATAGAGATGGGCTGGTGGGAGATGTGGTGGTTGGATGCCGCTTGGGGCAGAGTGATCATGAAACTATAGAATTCTTGGTATTTGGTGAAATCAGGAGGAACATCAATAAGACTTTTACATTGGACTTCCAGAGGGTAGACTTTGGCCTACTTAGGAGATTTAATCAGAGAGTTCCTTGGGAAGAAGCCCTTAAAAACAATGGAGTTCAGGAAAGGTGGGTGTGCTTCAAAACAGAGATCTTGAGAGCACAGGAACAAACTGTCACTGCGTGCCAAAAGGTGAGCTGATGAGGCAAATGTCCAGCCTGAATGGACAACAAGGTTTTGAAGGAACTTAGGAATAAAAAGAGGATCTATAATCTTTGGAAGGAGGGTCTGGTCTCTCAGGAAGTATTTAATGGGGTTGCTAGAGCATGTCAGAAAAAAAATTGAAGGCCAAAGCTCAGTTGGAACTTAGTTTGGCAAGTTTTGTGAAGGACAATAAAAAATGTTTCTACAAATATATTAATGGCAAAAGGAAGGGTAAGTCCAACCTCGGTTCTCTACTGTATGCAGGAGAGAATTTAGTGACTGCAGATGGGGAGAAGGCAGAGGTGTTTAACACCTTCTTTGCCTCGGTCTTCAGCAGAAAGACAGCTTGTCCTCATGACAACTGTCCTCCTGGGCTGATAGATGGTGTCACGGAGCACAATGGTCCCGCTATTATCCAAAACGAGGCAGTCAGAGAACTGCTGAGCCTCTTGGATGTTCATACATGTATGGGACCAGATGGGATCCATCCCAGGGTGATGAGGGAGCTGGCAGATGAGCTTATGAAGCCGCTCTCCATCATTTACCAACAGCTCTGGCTCACTGGTGAGGTTCCAGATGACTGGAAGCTGGCCAATGTGACGCCCACAAAAGGCATGGGAAAGAGGATCCTGATAATTATAAGCCAGTTAACCTGACCTCAGTATCCAGTAAGGATATGAAGCAGTTTATATTGAGTATCATCATGCAGCACTTAGAGGATGCCCAGGGTATCAGACCCAGCAAGCATGGGTTTAGGAGGGGTAGGTCATGTTTGACCAATTTTATCTTTTATGACAAGGTGACCCACCTGGTAGATGCAGGAAAGGCTGTATATGTTTTCTATTTGGACCTCAGCAAGGCCTTTGACACTGTCTCCCACAGCATACTCCTGGGAAAAGCTGACAGCCCACTGTGGGAAATGGATTTGTGGAGAATTCTCAGAGCCTGACAGAAGGCCCACACAGTATGCATCTGTATGCAAACCTTCAGATAAGAAATGCTGACTTAGAAATGCCATGGAGTGGGGCGGATATTGTTGAGAGAGAAATGGAGCTTGAAAAGAGTTTTTAAGGATGGCCTTTCAATAAGACTAGATACTTTGGAGAAATAGAACTATGAAAGATGCATTGCAACAGGACTCACGAGGGGTAGTTTTAGATAATTGGTGTTAAGGCATCTACAGCATGGTGTGGCAAAAAGCTGATAGGCCAAGAAACACTTATAGAGTCTTGTAATTAGGAAATGGTTGGCTTCTGATTGTGATGGCGTGAATTGTAATATCTGTATTATCTCACCCTTCATATGAGGCTGAAAAATGGAATAAAAGGTTTTTAAAATGCCTCTCAGTTGCCCCATCTCTGGGTCAGNAGTCCTGCATTTTGGCCACAATAACCCCCTGCAGTGTTACAGGCTGGGGACAGTGTGGCTGGACAGTGCCCTGGTGGAAAGGGACCTGGGGGTACTGGTCGACAGCCAACTGAACATGAGCCAGCAGTGTGCCCTGGTGGCCAAGAAGGCCAAGGGCATCCTGGCCTGGATCAGGAATAGCGTGGCCAGCAGGAGCAGGGAGGTCATTCTGCCCCTGTACTCAGCACTGGTGAGGGCACCTTGAGTGCTGTGTCCAGTTCTGGCCCCTCAGTTTGGGAAGGACGCTGAGACGCTGGAGCGCGTCCAGAGGAGGCAACGAGGCTGGTGAGGGGCTGGGAACACAAACCCTGTGAGGAACGACTGAGGGAGCTGGGGTTGTTTAGCCTGGAGAAAAGGAGACTCAGGGGTGACCTTATCACTCTCTACAACTCCCTGAAAGGTGGTTGTAGTCAGGTGGGGTTGGTCTCTTTCTCCAGGCAGCACTGACAGAACCAGAGGACACAGTCTCAAGCTGCGTCAAGGGAAGTATAGGTTAGATATTAGGAAAAAGTTTTTTATGGGAAGAGTGATAAAATACTGGAATGGTCTGCTTGGGGAGGTGGTGGTGGAGTCACCATCCCTGGATGTGTTTAAAAAAAGATTGGGTGTGGCACTCAGTGCCATGGCTTAGTTGAGGTGTTAGGGCTGGTTGGACTCAATGATCTTAAAGGTCTCTTCCAACCTTGTGATTCTGTGATTCTGTGTGTGACATCAAAACGTTTTGTCAGAAATTTAGAAAATATCACTGCTTGTTTATAAACTTTGCCACAAAGGACTCATTCTTTCTAATTGCCAAAGAGAAAATAGACCTCATTTTTTTTTTAGCATAGTTATACTGCTGTTCTGTTATTCTATTCCCAAATCCTCTCAAAGGTCTTTAATATTCCATGGCAAACATTACATGGCTGAAATGTTAAGAGACAATCAGGATCAAATTTTTGTCTGGATTTGAACATTATTCATGGTACTAGTTCACTGTACTTTTTTTAAAAATAGTAAGGTCAGGAAATTTCACCTGATCCACTCAGATATGTAGTTCACTAATCTGAGAAGTGCTATCCCCTATAGTCAGTTTTACGTATTCCATATCATTAATAAAGAATTCAGAATTCCTCTCCTTCCCTGTAAAATATCCTTCATTCAGAAATTATTTTCATTGAGAATGAAATAAGAAATTAGCATAAGAAGTATTTTTGCTTAGCTTCATAATCTCATCTGCTTAGCTTCATCATTTCAAAATTAAGACTAAAAGTATTCCATTTTATCATGGTTTATAGCCCTGGATAAACTAGAGAAGTTTCCACAAAATTGCATCTTTTAATGCAAGAATTCAGGAACAACTCATTTGGAAACTTGTCATTACACATGAACTCACAGTGGATTTTACCCAGTACGATTTTAACAAAAAAACAAACACAAAACCACATAACTAGAACATTAACAACCTGATTCTTCCATACATTCTGTGGCATTCTTGCATACATTAATACTACTTTTGCTATAAAACTAGAATAAAATATCTCCTCATTTTCTTTACCAAATTGTTTCCATAGCATTCTGCCTTTGAATGTCATGTTTTCAGCTCAGAAAATTCAATTGTACTCTAGCTCACTAGGACGAAAGTTGAAAAAAACTAGAGTACAACTAGGGCTGTGGGAAGGAGCTTCTTTGTATTTCCTGGCAATCTGCAGGTATGTGTTCTATAACTGTGAAAAGATAGGCAGGATTAACCTTAAAATTTAACTTTAACAGCAGTGTTTTTAAGTGATTGTAGGAATTGCTGTCACATTACAGATAATCTATAGGTCTTACTATTCCTTTTTTTATTACCTTAATGGGGTGTCACTACTACTTTATTATCTTTATATGGAGAGATACTATTGTATAATTCTACTGTAATGCAAGGTCATGGTCAACATTTCTAGTTCTCATCATCTTAGCACCTCAATTGCAATGAAAAGACAAGCCACATCTACTTAAAATGATACAGATCTGTGATCCAGATCTCCCCATATCTGTGATTGTATTACCATAATCAATGCTCCACGGATGGCATCTATGTAATGACACAGGGAACAAAACACGCAACATTTACGAAGCTTTTAAAACTAAATTTGTTTATCAGGAAGACAAAAAATTAACTTGATGTCAACATCAGCTCTTCTAAAAGAAAGAACAAATGTTGGAACTGAATGCCAAAAAATCCCACTCTCTGATTGTATTTAGGAAGTTTTTGTTTCGAAGGCAGTGTTTCTTTCAAAATTCAGCTTCTCAACCAGTCTCCTCAAAATAGGAAAGCAGTCACTTATCAATCATCATTGTAATGCCTGCCAGCCTGTCACTGCACATCCTTTGAAGCTGATACTTCCAAACCTTCAACGTTCACAGCTTAAAAAGTAGGAGTATTTAAAAATCTATTCCCTTCATTCCAAATGCAAAACATTTTTCTGTGTTGTTTCAGTTGAACTTGACTTTAGCCATTATAAAGTATCAACTACTAGTGTTCTGTGTAGAAAAGCAGTAATTCATTAAGTTCCTCTCCTCAGTAAACCATTCATGTCAGCATTTCTCTCTGGTCTTGTCACTTAAGTTAGATATGAATAGCTCTAAAGCCTGTGGCACTACAAACTAGTTTGTAGTGAGGAAAGAGAGCTTATCCTTACTGTAGTGAGGAAAGAGAGCTTATTACTTTGAGTATCTCAAAGTAAGCAAAAACATGTTTAAATATGAATCATGTGGATGTTGGGTATTCTTTAAAAGAAAAAATAAAATCACAAAAACCACCCTTATTTGAAAGTTCACTAATAACTGCATGGTCTATACACAAATAATAAACATGTATAGGGTGTCTTCAAAATACTTAAGTGATAACTGTCCTTTAAAGTTGCATATACTTAGACATTTAAAAAATAATAAAAAAAATTTCGTAACTCAGCAAAAAAGCCACTGAAAATCTAAATCATGGAACTGGTTACATTACTTATGTACAATCATAAATAGTAGTGAAGGTCCAGGAGTTTTACTAAGTGATTCCAATTTTATCTTTTTCCTTTTCTGCCACTACTTTGATCTTTCTGCTGCAAAGAGAAAAACAACAGCAAAGGAGGCAACAGGTCCCAAAAAATTGTCTCAATGAATTGAGATCTGTACAAAACAAAAGCATTGAGGTATAGCAGATGTCAGTTTAAAAACTTAAAACATATTTTAACTGTGAGGATGATTCTAGAAGGAGAAAAAGTCATAGGTGAATAACTGAGAAAATTTTTGTGGAAAAATATAGGTATGACAACCTAGAGAAACTGGAATAAAAACTGCAGTTACGGTGACATTTTGCTGGCACAAACTGCGAACTGTGGAATGCATAATGCTGACAGAAGGATAGCAGTGCATTGCACAGCCAGACTATTGAATATTTTAAAGTCTTGCAGATTCAGTGAGGCTAGCTCATTCTCATAGTTATTCTCAAGTGAATAAAATAATACATACCCATTTCAGTAAATCTTTAAGAATTGCTGAGGAGCATAGGAAGTGTAGTAGTAACATCAAGACATTTTCAAGACAAATGAACTTGAAAATTTGGCAAAATTGTCTTTCAAAGTATTAGAATATAAGCCTCCTCCCTCTCCTTCACTTCATCCCTGTTGGGGGTTGAGTTTTGGTTTTTTCTCTCCTGTTCATTTCTTATCACCTGTGGAATTTCTTCCTATTTAATTGCTAATGTGGGCTGAGGCCTTGAGACAGGGCGGGGATATCAGATTTTTGGGCTGGGGTAAGGAGCTAGGGGCAGCTCCTGGCTGTCTCTGTCTCTGCTTTGGAGGAGGACAGTCGCAGCCGCATTTTGGGGAAGAAATTTTCCCTGCTGCAGATACCAGAGCCCAGCCCAGAGCTGCTCCTTCTGCCGTGGGTGAGCCTCTGCTCGTGAGAGCAGCCACTAAACTGGGACCTTACTGACACCCACCTCACTAAAAGAGAGACCCAGCACCGTCTGCTCGGCTGTCCGGGATCCTGAGCTCGGCTCTCCTTGCCCTGCTGGGAGCCCCCTCACCCCCTGCCTGCCAAGACATCCTGCCGGCACAGCTCGCTCCTTCGGAGCGCCCTGCTGAGGGCACCAGACCGGCTGCCACAGGGGTTTGTGAAGCGAGGCCTCTCTTCCATCCCTCCCCGTGTGGGACAGAGCCGCCATCGCCACGCGCTGCCCGAGCCTGCGCCGGAGCGCCCCCTGCAGCCACGGGGGGATCACCGCACCTGCCCTGAGCACCGGGAGCTGCAGCGCCCCTGCCGGCCGTGACCGGAACTGCACCCCAGGGAAAGCGCCGCAGCCGAGCGGCGTCACTGGGTTCGGGCTCTGTTCGGGGTTAGTGCCGGAGGTGCTGTTGTTTGTTTGTTTGTTTTATCATATATACTAGTAAAGAACTGTTATTGTTATTCCCGTATCTTTGCCTGAGAGCCCCTTAATTTCAAAATTCTAATAATTCAGAGGGAAGGGGTTTATATTCTCCATTCCAAGGGAGGCTTTTCTGCCTTCTCTAGCAGACACCTGTCTTGCAAACCAAGACAACCCACAACAAAATTCCTCATGCAATTGGAGAATGTAATTCAAACTTTCAGAAAGTTGTGCAACAACCTTACTTTATTTTTATTACTTATATTTTAGTATAGGCACTTGAAGCTGATCATTATTACAATATTACACATATTTTGTATTATATATACAATATATATTGTATATATATATGCGTTGTATTTGTAGTTACACAGAAGTTTGGATTTCCTACACGTATGTGTTCAGAAATGTGCCCTATTTTATATTAGGACTTGACAGTAACAAGAGATCAAAGAGCTAAAGCACAACACATGACGAGAAAAAATGAGCCCTTTTCTTTATATGCAGAGTTTTGGTCTTAAAATGCTCTCACAACTTCAAACTGTCCACAAACCCCATCACATATTCAGCTACTTGAAACAATGAGAACAACTTGGAGACCTGGGGGCAATTTTCAATAGCTCTCATATATTCACCACTGCAAGAATTCACTTTAATAGTATGGCTGAGTTGAGAATAAGAAGAAATCTGACTGCCTGTTCTGCTGCCAAAACATATATATAGACTAGCAGGGAGAAAAGCAAGATAAGAAGGTATCCAAAATTGATTGTTTCTAAATTTCTCTGCTATTTAAGAAATCCTTGGGGCATTTGCAGTCCCACCAGTCTTTTTATTAAAAGAAAATACAGTTTAATTACAGTTTCAATTAGATTACCAGGAACCAATATACACAAAATGTGTTATCATTCTGGAAGCCTGGCCAGCATTAAAAAACTTCAATTTTATTTACTTTTTGTAGATGAACCCAAGCCAGCCTTCTTATTTCAAATGAGAAATGCATTTCCCCTCATAACATTAGGATAAAAATTAACATTATGTGCATCTTGTAAAGATAAAATAATTAACCTTAAGGATCACAAAACAAACACCCCTCATGACAGGCTATCTCAAGAATCATATTATTACCATGAATAACTGATTTTAAATTAATTTTCTGACACAATCTTTTTTTCCTATCCTTCTCCCTTTCTCAATATTTTGGTTTTTGTCTATGTGTATGGCTTAAGATGCAACCAAGTGAATGATTCAAATCTCCACTGAAGATCTCCCTCTTCAATTATCCAGACTATCTTTTAGACCACACTTCTAGAATGAACTTATACCAAAAAGCTTCCAAAACCATCTCTAAAAATTTCTTATGGACTGCAGTTGTCCTATCAGTTTTAAGGAGCACAATAAGACATGGAAGAACTCTAATTGTTAGGCAGGTTTCCTACATGATCCTGAATTAATGAAAGTTAGAACAACTGGTAGTTTCTGAGACAAGTATGCTTGAGCCATACACATACATTGACTCTACTACATTAATTTGGACAACTGGACTTGAACATTTACTTTAATAACACAGAATGTATATGTCAAATAATACGGGGAAAAAGTAATTTTCTATCTGGTTGAATTGCTCTCCACTATCAATGAAAGTAGAAAGAGTTGAGAGATATGTTCACCTCTATGGGCAATTTTCCAGGCTCTTTGTATGGAAGATGATAGCAGAATCAAGTCTGAAGTCATACACATGACTCAAATTTCAGCTCTCTGCATGAATTTATACATTCTTCTTGCCTACCTTTATTGACTTGGACCTCAGATTAATTAAATTCAGATAATACAATTCTCATTTGACATACGCAGTAATGGACACAACTTTCAATAGCAATAAATTTTAAAAAATTATATTATAACTGCATTATTGTGTTAACCAATTACATTTAATCAACAAATTACATATTCTTTAAAACTTCCACTTCTCTCATAGAAAATAGAGACAGTATTTCTGGCCAAAAGTACACGATGAAATACATCTACCAATATCTCAGACGCATGGCTGGGTATAATCTGAGGAAGTCTCTAGATTATATATCACTGATAAATCAAAAGACATATAAACTGGATTTTTAAAAGCAGCATAAATTATATAACTTATTTTTGCAAAAATTAATCAAATTAATGCAAAACACTAGCAATATACTTTGCCTATGCTATGTACAAGAAAATTATTTACTGGTCATCTATACTACCTTTAACATTTTCAAGGCACAATTCACTTGCCTGTTGGACAACTACCAAAATCGCAGTGTTCTCAGAATCATTAAGGTTGGAAAGGACCCCAAGACTGAGTCCAACTTTTGATGGTCATCACCTTGTCAACCAGACCATGGCACTGAGTACCACATCCAGTCATTCCTTGAAGACATTTGTCTGTTGACAGAAGAGTCTTTCATTTCACAGGAAGAAATATGGAAGGACACAGAGACAGCAAGCAGTGCATCTGTTTCAGCATAATTCCTAGCATTCTGCTCAGGGTTCCTTTGTAATGACTTAGAAGATTTTTCCCCCAGGGTCTGCTGTTATATTATTCCATTACAATTGACCCAGCAAACTCTAGTTATCTTTTCTGAAATATTTAAGGTATTTTTACATCCAGCTTACAGTTTTGATTATTTCTTTGTTTCATTATTCTATTTCCTGTAGACAAACTACCAAAAATTCAGTCACCCTGCCAGCGTATCTATTCCTTGTAGGCTTGTTTCACATTTTAAAACTTACTGAGACTTTTTTTTCTTGGAGCAACAGAGACTTAAGTTTATATCCTTTTTTTATTACCTTCCCTTTTGTTTTGTTTTAAAATGCCACAGCTTGTAAGCAATTCCTTTTTATTTCCTGTTATTCCCAATTCTTTTTCTGGGCTACTTTGCTCATCGCTCATTCCTCTCCAGGCTGTAACAATTATCTACATTCCTCTGGAGATCCACATCACAATTACTACCTTTCTTCTTTCTTTAATACGATTTCCCCTTGGCGCTGACTATCTCAGAGATATTTTGAGTCAGCCGCTGCTTCAGTTTTGGTAGGAAAAGATTCCAGTTAATTCTTAGGGTAAAGTTTTTGCAACATATGACTATCCCAAAGGCAGAAAATTCTGCCTCTTCCTATCTTTCCTCCTGTAGCTTAGCGAGCCTTACAGCCAACTAACCAAAGCACACAACTGTGTCGCATTTCAATTTCGACTGCATTGGAGGTGCTTGCTAAGACAAACTAAAGGGGAACTTCCTTAAGAATTGTCATGTAATTACAAAGTCAACAACTTCTGCTTACCCACTAATTACAGAAAATTGTATTTGATAGCTGCATAATTTGATCATAATTGCAAATATTTGCTCATCTTTAGTGCTGTTTGAAGAATATTTCAAAATGTCTTCTCAGTTTTTCTGTATTTAAACATATGCATAGTGTAAATAAAACACACTATATGCCAATGGATTGCTTTTATGTATGTGCCAATTCAATTTCCATTACATTAATTCCTGTGTTGAACACAGTTTCATCTTTTTCAGCAGATACACATAATTTCTGTTTACAACAGTGTGGAACTGAGCGACAAAACGTTACACCACACCAAAAAGTTGCATAATCCTACATAGTTTAGTGGATTTTGGCCTGCATTTAAATACCTTGGTTTAGACTTTCATGTGTAACTCCCACATGTGTTTGTGCACAAACACAAACTGCAGTGCCTGAAAAGACACAGTTATGTATCTAGAGAGGAGGAGAAGGTTTTCCCAAATGAGAAAACCTAAAATACCACTATGAAATGTATTTTGCAAAGTTGCCATTAAAGTAACTGAAATTTAAACCATCTAGAGAGAAATCTAAACCTAAGCCACCACACTTGATTAAGTTGTATATAAGTAGGAAAACCCCACTGTCATTGGCTTTCAAAATTATTATTGTTCTTGAGACTCTCATGGATTAATTCCTAAGTAACTTAATTTCTAATCCTCATTTTTTATCCTCATTCTACATGACAAGAATTTATCTATTATAAATGTAGCCTAGACAGAAGAAATGGGTTTAAAATGATCAGAATTGAGTATTCTAAAAAGAAAACACATTTTATTTTAATTTATTATGGGACTTTGCTACACTATCATCTTGAAGTGTACAAGAACATCCCATTCGAAAGATCTGGCAGTTTTTCATGAGCTCTTATCCTGGCTTTCAGGCAGCATGAACTTTTGCAGACCCTTTTTCTTCTTATAGTGCATCTGTCCTAGAAAACACCTTTACCATGGACTCAGATGAGAATTCATCTGGACCATCAAATTATTAGAATTATATTGGATGATGTAAAAATGAAGTTTACATGAAAGAATACACAGAGTAAATACTAAAGAAGAATACCATGTAGGAAGAAATATTCCAAGCACTGATTTTGCTAGAGTGAAGAAAATCAGAGCTGATTCTATTCAAAATGCACCATTTAGAGAGAATTGACATATTACAAAACTAGCAGGAGTAGCAAAATATTAGTATTCTGAGGTGAAAAAGCACCAATAACTTCAAGTGAAATGTAACACTATACTATTCAGCTGCTCTTTGTCTTGAATTATCCCTGTTAATCTAAAGAAGAAGCAATCATACTGGGACCAATGGTTAATTCTACAACTGTATTTGTTGCCTGCTATCTTCATAGGTAAATGATCCAGAATTATGGGTGAAATAATATTTATTTGGTGAAATAATCTTCTTTTTGTTTGAATAAAGTAAACATTTTAATAAATGAAACTGTATGATTATTATTGTTCATATTTTCCCACTTAAAACAAAGGCAAGTCATTAATTTCATTTTTTTTTCTGCATAGATCCTCCATCAGCAGAAATCTTTGTGGCCTTCTTAATTTAGACTGATGTCTTAATCTACATCGATTGATACAGTCTCCAAACTGTATACAGAAAAACCTGCACAAGTAGTAAAATCTGTATGGTAAGAACAAAGGATGTAGAGAAAGCAAGAAAGACACTTTATAATATGAAATAATCCTGCAGGGAATGTGGTGTCTGATACCAACAGAATAATCTCCCTGAACAATAGGAGATGTCTTATATAACCACATTACTACCACAGAATAATCAAGAAAGCCTGGCCCAGTAATATCCATGATGTCATGAACAGATGAGATTGTCTCCTTTTTG
This sequence comes from Dicaeum eximium, assembly GCA_013396995.1. NCBI lineage: Eukaryota > Metazoa > Chordata > Aves > Passeriformes > Dicaeidae > Dicaeum > Dicaeum eximium. Next base: position 205,740 of record VWZP01001463.1, on the reverse strand, counting down.
GGAGGGGAGAGGAACATAAAGTCAACAGGAGAGGAACGATGGGAAGAAGATGGACCATGGTGGTTCTGGTTTGCCTTGCACCTTGTGACCTCTTTAGCCTGACCACCTTGACTGGGTAACATCAAGGGACATGGCCATCAGCACAGACTTCATGATAGCAGCTTCTGTGGTAGGTTACAAAGGGCTTGACACAGCAGCCAAACGAGATTTATAACTACACTCTATACCGCAGGAAGTCAGTCCTGCAGCAACTCCGCAAAAAAAATAGCTTTTCTCTGGTTTGAGAGGCCAACATGTACAGGGAATTTAGCCTCCTCAATTTGCTCTCTTGCTGGAGTCCAAAAATAACCTGTTCCTAGCAGACTTCATCTTTTTTTTTTCCTCTTTAAAGTCACATCTTAAAAGAAGTTAATTCTGGGAGTAGAGAATACAGGCACTGTACAAATATATATATATATAAATATATATATTTCTGTGTGCATATATAAGTATAAATAGCTATGCCACTATAAGCCCTGGCACTGCTATTATTGACTTGGTATCTCTACCAGGAGAAGAGATAGGAGATAAAGATGAACTGGTTTTTCCTAAGATGTCAGCTGCTGAGCTGCTCATTCACATTCCCAATGCAGTGTCCTGTTCCCTCTGTCCCTCAGCCTTTATCCAAGTTTCATAAGTACGATCCAAGTAACAGGCACTCTAAAAGATTACAAGGACAGGGGACAGCACGACTTCAGCTTTCAAAAACAGGTGATCTGGATTTAATGTCACAATGATGAATGAATGTTTTTGGATTAGATGTGAAATTAAATTTCTGGAAGCAGAAAGGTGTTTCTGTTCCACTCAGGTTATACAATGTATGACATTAGAAGCACCATGTTGCTAATGGAATTATTGCAAATTAAAAATAGCTATTCCAGAATAGGCTCTAATAAACTATTTTAGTGTTGTACGTATAAATAAATTTGTGTTTTGCAGAACTGCCATGTCACTGCCCCCATGGTACTCAAATCTAAAATATGAAGCATTTATCTTCCTTCTTATTACTGAAAATTCCATGGTGAGTTCAAGAACTTAAGCCACTGAAAATATCTAAACTGATATTTTTAAAAATAATATTTTTTTAATCACAGAACTCCCCCAAAACATACAAAAAGTATTTCTTGCTTTGATCTGAAAACAAAACTGAGCAATTGTTAAGCAGTTGCCATTTACATAGACTGCCACAGTTCTAGTAAGCAGGGCAAATGGACCCTTTACATTTTAAAGGAAAGTGGAACATTTCAAGTTCAAATATTTAAAATCAAGTTTATAAAAGCTTGCTTGGTACAGTCAGAAAAACTAAACAAACATAAATCACACTAAATTTTAAGACCAATGAATCATACAGAAATGAAATCTGAAAAAAAGATGGCAAAAGTTACCTCACTTTCCATCTGCATATTTTAAATATCCCAAATATGTACATGTGTAAAAAAATTACATCACATAAAAGGGAGGGAGGTTGGGCTTGGAGTTTTTAGATTGTCACATTCAGACTTGCTAGAGGAACAGTCATACAGAGATGATACTTAATGATGGACTGTGGCAGGTATCAGCAATTGAGTTCTTGGACAAATTATTGGCAAAAAAGAAGTGACAAGTCTCTTTTCTCTGCCTCACTAAGTTTCATAGAACTCCGAGAACCTGTGATTGAAAATGGATACTTCAGAATCCAGCAAGACAAATCTTGAGAATACTTGAGAGTGCAGGACTGTAGAAATAGATTTGCTACTAAGCAAGAACTGGCAAGAAGGGTTCTGAGACAGAAAAAATTCAAGTCCTCTAAAAATCTCAGACTGAAGTGTACCAAATTATATATTAAAAAAAAACCAAAAAACAAACAAAAAAACCCACCCTACCCTTCAGCTAACAATTATTTTCCACATGGAAATAATAGGCAGGGGTCAATAATTTGAATGGGTTGTACCTTTTATTTTAAACAATTCTAATGGGAACAAATATTCATCCCTAATGGCTCCATTAAGACATACATTAAATCTCAGCAAGAGAGATTAATGTTAAATCTCAGCAAGACTTCCTTCATCTTACTCACCACAACTGAAAACCAATGGCCACAGGCTATGACAAACAGTATATTATTGTTGAAAGGGGCAATTATTCTGTTAACAGGTACTGTCTCCTGATGTTAAAATTCTTCATTCCACAGGAGGGCCATTAGAAATGTCACACTCAGTACAGATGGCCACTATTCAGTTTCAAATACAACCCATCATTGTGCATCATTTCGGAAAGAAGTAGGGCATCATTAAGTGCAAATCAAATCCTAACGTTGAACTAGTAGAGGCATATTTAAATTGCTACATTCTCAGTGACTTTATGAAAAACTAACTTCAAAACCAACGTCTGGAAATTGGCATTTTTTAGCACACTACTGTCAAATCAACATACACAGCTGCAGAAACTCAGAGATGCAGGATTTTAGACAGAAATTTCTTACAGAGATCAGAGAAGGGGCTTGATAGTAGGAGTCACTGGTACAAAATTCTAGGCGCATAATGTAAATTTTCTATGGTTTTTAAATGTAACACTGTAAGAGCTATGTAACACTATGAGCACTGTGTAACACTCGCTAAGAGTGAGAGTTTAATGCCTTGTCCTTGTAATCACTAAACTCATCAGGACAAATCCCTAACATTCTAGGAAAAACATGTACTTTAGGAACACAAATCAGTGGGGGTCTCTCAAAGTACTTCCCTTTATTGGTAAGATGAGTTGTGATACAGATGTCTAAATCCAAGTAAATTAATCCCACTATATTTGCTTAAATCTGTTCAAAGTCCTTCTATACTGCATCAAAACCAATAAAATATGCTTTGGATAGAAACACTTTTCAGTAGAACAAGCAGTTGAGACCTGAGCTTTCATGTAACAATTTTCTTGGATTTGGACTTGTAAAGATGATTACCTGATAAGAAATTCAGAAGAGTCTTAATACTTCTGGCTTTCTTATGTGCTTTTTTTGGTTGTTGTTCTGTGGGGTTTTTTCGTTTCTTTGCTTTTTGGTTTGGGTTTTTTAGTTTGGGTTTTTGTTTTTTCTTTTTCTTTTTTCCATTGTGCATTGTGTGCTCTAATAATTTGTTAATCAAAAATAGTGTTGTGGACCTTGAATACTGAGTCACAGATTTGGAAAGCATTTAAATGCTTATTTTTGTCATCAGGACTCCACAAACATAGTCCTTCAGACATAAAAATAATGATTTGACAGACAGCTACTACATTACAAACACCATCATAATCTATCCTGACAGGGAGTAATTCAGTAATTTAAAAAAGAGCAAAAAAAGAAGTAATATATTGTTGAGGAAGCATTTGACATCATTTTACTTTGTAATAAAGTGGAAAAACATTGTCTAACCAGAAATTAAGTTATTTGAAGGTGATGCACTATTTAGTATTACAGGAATTCTGATACATTGTTTAGTCATCAAGTTCATCTCATTTACTGGAAAACTTTTTTAATCAATCGAGTTTGGAGCAACACAATAAGGAAAGAAAATTTAACTATTTTAAGGTTTCAGTAGTCAATGACAACAGTCATTTATAAATCCTTTTGCATTTATTTTTAAAGATAGTGTTCAGTTGGTATTTGTGAATTACATAGTGAATTCATTTGGTGCCAAAACCCCAAAGCAGTCACATCATCCTCTTGCTTAAAAATAAAAACAGCAGAAAAGCTGCTCTGAAAATTAATATGGACACTAAAGTAGAGGAAATTATTGTATCAATTCTTAAAGAAGGAGATCTGGGAGATTTTGTGCACTAATTCTTATATGGAATGATGGATTTGTGTACTAATGTTACCAAAAGTTAATCAGCACATAATGTCCATAATGAATTACAAAGTAAAACAGGACAGAATGATGATGACGACGACGATGATGATGATGATGATAATAATAATAATTTTTATGAAACCAAGCAGATATTTTGTATGACAACATGAAAAAAAGGTTTCAATCTGAACAGAATGATCTGAGCATCCTGTTCTGTCTGGTGTGTAAGGAACATAGATAACTTGTTTTGAATTTCTGAATAGCCAAAAAAACAAGCACTGTTTAATAACCAGACCAAAAAATCATATTCAATTGTAAACTTATTAATTCCTCACATCCAACAGTTTATCTATACTATAGAAGAAAAAATAATTTTAACTCTTTATGGTAACCATTAAGACATTATGAACCATATTGAAATTCACTGGAAGACAAACTAACCCAGTTAATTTAAATACAATTTTAAAAATAAAGAAAAAGAAGATAAATGAAAAATTAAAATTATTATTTATAGTATTCTGTTTGTTAATTGATTTTTAGTGCATATGAATAAACAACCGCTTTATTTCTGAAGGAAATGTCTTCTACTTTAACACCCCTTAATTTTTGAAACCTTTTTCTTCTCCTAATTTGCAAATACAGACTCAAAAATGTGACAAATAGTGACATATGCATCAAGCATTCATATACTTACACTCTGCACAAGACAAACAACTTTTCTGTAACAAGTATTCTATAAAAGAAACTTCAGTTTAAGTTACCATAAAATCCTTATTCTTACAATATTTGCATTTTAAAAAATAAAAAATACAACTGTTAATATTTAAAAGCTCTAAAACACAAATTGCACCTTGCATGAAGCAAGACAGTAAAATCAACAAACAACACAGGGTACAAGAATATTTCCCGTGGAAAATATACCATTTTCAATAAACTTACTTCCAACACTCACATTTTAGTCTTTAATTCTCCCATGAAGGAATACAAGGTATAGTCCAAAACTTGGGCTTCCATACCAAAGCAGTTTCCTGGATTTTTTTTTCTTGTTAATAATATTATTTATGATAAGTCAAATTAAATTAATTTCTAAAATGTTTTTTCCAATTAATCATCCAACTCTTTAGTAACCTCAAAGGTAGATTAACAAAAACAAACACTAATAGTTAAAAGGAGAAATGCATCTTGGGTTAAGGAATTCTTGATAGCTTTGGACCCCAGATTCATGGTCTCAAATTCATAAACCTATTTTATCTTTCCATCAAAACATTATAGAACTACCTTTCCCAGGGTAACTTTTAGTAAATAATATTTTCATACATCACTAGTTCACCCAAACACAATCTATCAGTCTGCGTCTCTACTCTTTTCTATAGATTTTATATTATGAAAGAAGTATTATTTCAAAAACACAGTACTTCAAAAAGCAATAAATCATAGAGGTGGACTAGGTGTATAGAGAAGAATTTCTCACAGAAGTATGTTAGATTTTTTTTGTGTACTACTGCTCCATCCTCAACCTTATAAAAGAAAAAACAATCAGAAAATTCAAGAACAATCCAACAGGGAAAAGAAGAACTCAAGAAGAGTTAATCTTGCTGTTAGCACTTGTTTAAAGTTTTTTAGCTTATGTAGCAGTTAAACAGATATATACACTCATATACAACCCCCTCCAGCAAAGCTTCTTACAGCAATTTTTTGTTGCAAGTGTGAAAAGACAGACATACACACAACCCAAATTAGTCCCTTCTGCTTTCAATAATGTTCTTGACAGTTTCATGGCCACTGGAGGAGGAATTGGTCTCACACAAACCCAAAGAAAGCATCAGACTCCTGCCTAGAACATTATGTTTCCAAGACCCCTGAAAGTTAATCTACTGCCCACAGACACTGCACCCGTGACAGGCTAAGTGATGAATTTATCCCAAACATTTCCTTAACAGATGTTTGCTACAGGCTATTGCTGATTTTTATTTTATTATACTACTGTATGAACTGTGGTCCTCCTTACCAAAGCCTTCCATCAGATTCTTTGTCCAAATCTGTTAACTTACATGTGTGTCCTGATTTGCCTTTATGAAAATTTCCCAGATCTTCTGACAAGATTTCCTTTGAATAATCTTAGTTCAAAATACATCCTGCTTTTATCACATACTATGCAGTTTATAAATATTCTTTTGGTATTTAGATTGAATACATCAACTTAAGGTAAGCAACTTTCGGAGTAACAATTTTAAGAGTGGTAACTTAACAGGAACTTATTAGACATTTATATACCTCAAATACCTATCTTGGTATTTGAGGCATGTAAATAGATAGGTATATAAAATAGATAGGTATATACCTATCTATTTGAATATCCATGAGATCAAGTAGAGTATGTGGAATTTCTTTAAGGAAAGTAATATAGTCATTATTTCTTTTCCTTCTTTAAATTTTTCCCCTCCCTTCTTGGCAAATCTCATGCAAATGAGAGTATAGGTGATTTTTTCTCTATTTATATACCTTTGGTTTCCTCTTAAACTCCTCTTTTTTCATTTACAGCTTTCCTATCTGAAGCAGAAAGAAAAAATGTAAAAGCTGTTTTATACAGGCATTGTACATAATTCCATCCTTAATGTTTGTAACACATAATATGGACACACTTATAACTAATAATACAAATCTTTTACTTTCCTCTGAACTACGAATTATAGAATCATGAAGTTTTATTTGGAAGAAACATAATAAAGGCAATCTAGTCCCAACAATAGGAACATGTCTGAACTCTCTGATGAATCAATCCACTGTATTGGTTTTTAGATAAAAACAGAAACAACTTTTCCACTTTATGCAAAATTTCACTTAAACTTTATATTCACATCATATCTATTTCTTTCACTAAGTATCTGCTCTTTACAATATCTTGATCTTGAAAGAACTTCATGTAGAAAAGCATTATGGAAGCAAGTATTGCTGTAGAAGTACAGAGATAACTATGCTAAATTACATTTAGATTTCATCAGCATTCTATAAATGGTGGTTAGGTAGATCTATAAAATGCCTGGGAGATATGGAAATACATTTAACATTTAAACCTTTAAATATAGAAAAGATTGACAAATTTCTAAATTTGTTTTTGAGTTCTAAATCTACGTCACTTGCCATTAAAGCACTTGTTTCTTTACTTTCCAGATCTTTTTATATCCCAAAATGAAATAAGAGGACTTGCTGCCCAAATTTCCAACACTTTGTACCTTGTAGCTATTATGACCAAAGATATATTTAAGACCCAGTATTGATCTCCCAGAAAAGGCTGGAATATTGTAATAATGGCAACTTTCCAGGACAAAAGTTTTTCAGAAGAGCACCCAAAAACACATTTCCTGTAGCAATTTAGACTTTGTACACCTTAATCTAGAGAATAAGGTGTACAATAATACACCTCTAACATATATTCAACTCTCACAAGTGTCTCTTGAAGCTATTTGCTTAATCTGTAGTCTTCTAAGTCACTCCTTGCAAAATCACAGCCACAAGGGGAAGATTAAATATTTCTTCTATTTAATGATGTTTGTAAGCCTCTGCATTCAGTCTTAAAAGAAAAAAAGTCCACAGAGTTAATCTGTATTATAACACAAATGAAAACATAATTCAGGGACACATTGGACATTAAATGTACCAATTTACATGATTTTCAACACACACTTAAGTAGATTAACAGGTTGCCAAAATTAAAGTAGTTTATTGCCTAGGAAAAGGACACCACTCCCCAAGTGTATTGTTATTTCAGGAAATGTGAAAAGCATGGTATTAACTAACCAATAAATTATCTCTGGCACTAGGTGATGTCAACATTTTCGCATACATACCACTATTTCAAAAACCAATAAGGTAAAACTGAGTGACTGCAAAATATGTTTCTAGAGATTGTCAATCCTCCCTGGCAGCAACAACCACTTTGGCACCTGCAGTTGTGACACTGCAGCATTAAACATGAACCTTTTAACTACCCTTCAAGTGAAAGTGACAGATAGCCTATGGAAGAACTCTATCTTAAGAACCACACAAATTTGTATTCTTACTTCAGGAAGCTGTTTTGAATGTAATAAAATATATTTGATAGAATGTCACCGAACAGAGGTCTAGGCATTTGATGCAGCATTACTTGATCATAATAAAACCATTAAGAAAACATGAATAAAAAAAATTGTCTCTGTCAGTCTTTGGTGGTAGCTGCCACAAAAGAGCATCTTCCTCTAGCAAAAGCAACCGTATGATATGCTTGGTTCATTCTAGAGACTTAACATTTTCATACACTTCTGTGTTAGTATTTTCTCTCTTACTTTCAATTAACTGTCTGCTTTCTCTGCTCCTATTGTGAAGCAACAGCTGGATCTTATCCAATTTAGAAATCTTTCCCTTTCTCCCTTTTGTTTTCTTTTATGATGGGTGTATACTAGTCTTCATTTATAGGCTTCACTTTCTGAACTCTGCAACTTAAGATTCAATTTGTCATTTTAAAATGGTACTCCAAATGCAACCTAGTCAGAACCAACTGGGAGAAAAAGTAATTATTTCTTTGGTGGACAACAGGAGTTTTCTTAACAGCATTTAAAATAATGCCTTAAAAATATAGTTCTCATTTCATTTCATCGCATATAATACACAGATAATTCCCTCAGAATTACTGTTTAAATACTGTCACCCCATTATTTAAGAATTTCTCTATCTGTTTAATATATAAGACTCTAGATAGACAGGCAAATTACTATAAAATTATATGCTAGTGCAACTTAGATGTAGCAACTTAACTATCTTAAACCAGTGGAGCACCATGTCCATGTACATCCCTTTAAGGTCATGTCTATGTTCCAATCTTCAGTCTAAATGAGTAACCATTCCCTTTAACATGATGTATAATGAATGAACATGGCACTTAGGAACATGGTTTTGTGGTGGAGTTGGAAGTGTTATGTTGCTAGCTGGACTCAATGATCTGAAGGGTCTTTTCAAACCCAAATCACTCTATATTTCAGTGAAAATATTTCTCTTTGGTCAGGGAAGCAGACACCAAGGAAAGACAACTGTCTCTGTCCTTATTCAAAGGATCATGTGAGCTTTTTTTCACTTAAAAATGAAAGTGAACACAATCACCACTAGAGAAAAAGACAGACTTCTCTTCATTTAACTCTATTTGTCCAGCTATTTCACTCTTGGCTGTAACATGGCCATTCTTGAGCTGTCTGAGAAGCCTCCTGGTGCCAGTGTGCATCTATCTGTCTGGGCTCAAAGCAGTAACCAGGGAACAAGAGACACAAAATGAAATTTCTTCAAGTACTCACATTATCAAGATGTTTTTAAATACCCTTCTTCATAAATCTAAATGTAACTGTAATATTTAAATAGGTAATACTCTCTGAAGCATGCACAATATTAAAACTACTCTGGGCCCTATTGACTTTTTCTATTCTCATAATTCTTTTCTCATAAAATGTTACAAAAGAGAATCACAGGTTTAGAACACCAAGTCATTAACATTTTCAAGTGGCATTTTATTTCTATTTTCATCCCATATATCCCATATGTATACAAGTCCCTCCACTCAAAACATTTTATGTGGGCAGTTGCACATGAACAACATGTAACTAGAACAAGATTAAGAAAAGGTGAAATGGGGTAAGAGAATCTTGAATTTTACCTTGTCAAATGAGGCACAAAGAAGAAAAATATCTTGTGCAAGAGCTCAAAGAACTTTCTGACAAAGCAAGGAGTAGTACTTTAGTATCCATAAAATGCTATGACCGATAAGCAGTTTGCCAGTAATTTGTCCTGAATTTTCCTTTCCCCTTAACAGTCTTTGGGCTTTAATTTTGTTTCAGAGACTTCTTAGGTAAGTTGTCTTTTTGGATAATCAGGCAGAATTTATTTTTGCAAGACTGCATTGGCTCTTGCAGGGTTTTACAGAAGCCGTGGGTTTTAGTAAGAACAAGAATGTGTGTGTCACCCCAGCTTCCCCTTATAGGATGTCTTTTGTCTTTCCTCAATGGGACCGCTCCTCTTCAGACTTGTTAAACTCACTCACTGTACTTCTCTCTCTTCTGCCTAAAATAGCTGCAAAAACACGTAGTCAACTCATAAATATCACTAGGTACTGGAGATGGGGAAAGGAAGGACACGGCGAAAGCATCTAAAACTCTTCCTTTCTGTAGAAACAAGTGCCTCTAAACATCAAAATAAATAACCTGATTTTCAGGACTAACTGCTTCTCTAATTGAATAAGTAGCTCCCAGCACTAACCATTACCTCACAAACACCAAGAAAATCAATCTTCATTTCCCTGGACCAGGTGAAATAAAGATTCTAAGCCACAACTGTCAACTCTTCTTACACTAAAATCCACTAGTTTAATTTAGAGGGAACTGCAGCTTTCTAAAATACAATTTGAAAGGCAGGATATGAATGGCTACTCCAAAGACTTCAGAATAAAATAAATTTTTTTTAAAAAATGTAAATACAAAACCAGAAAAAACACCTCCAAGTTGTTCAGATATGGTGCTGAAAACTGCAAATTTTGTGATAATCTGATCAGAAACAACCATGACAAAAGGGTTTGCAACACTTCCAATATAGGTAAATGTCTGAAAAAGTTAGCTATGATTCTACTTGTACTTCAGGATTAAAGCATGAGCCATTTAGCCAAAAGACGTTTCTTTGGACTCATATGTATAGTGTTTACAAATAGATAAAATGCAACCTGGTGTTTCCTCTAGATCCTGTGCCTTGTCAGATATACAGTCAAATCTATGTAACTCCCATCTTTTTTACCCAAACACCAGCGAGCCCTTAACAGCTTGCAAAATCCTTACGTACTGCAGAAATAATTACAGTTTTACTGCTTGGATGCTGGAATAGCAGCACCTTTTTAATATATATCAGCTTGTATGATTTACCTGGCAAAGGAAGCAACATGCCATTTCGCTAAGAGTTTTCTATCAATATGTCAATGTCCTCTGCTGGGTACCAATGCTAGGGAAACCCTGGTGTGCAGGGTTAGCCCTGGCTTGAGGAGTAGATATAAAGTAGGCTGCAAAGAAATGTGAAACTCTTGGCTGCACTCACATTTCCACATTTGTGTCATTTCTCACACAGTGAAAGAGCTTCACTCTTAGAAGTTACACAGGCAAAGGACAAGATAGTTTTATTTTCATTATAGATTTCTACTATACCAAAGACATCCAGCATATCAAATACTTATGACAATTAATATTAAGTAAACCAGAATTTCACTGAGCTACAACTCTTGGCATTGTGTTTTGTAAGCATTTCACTTTGTGATAAATACACAAAAAATTAATAAAACACCGTACAGCTTTAATTTTCTCTTCATAGCTCTCATTCTAGTCAGAGTATTAATGGATTACTTTAAAAAACCCCAACAAGTCAGCATATGACTGTCCTTATAATTGAACACAAGGCTCCACAGCTCTCAGTAAAATACAATTTAAATACTGTTAGATGCAGCCCAAGTAAACAGCTGCTGGCCACTGATCCTGGTTAAGTTGACAATCCTATTTTCTGAATTCTCATAAAGTAGTGACAGCTGTAGCACTCCTCCTTCGTACAAAACCAAATCCACTTTTGTGTTAGCAACCTGTATTGCCTGATAGTAACTGCTTCCATTCTTCAATGGCAGTCCCAAGAAAGCATAAAAGTAAGGAAGCAAAGATTTGCTCATCCTAAACCTCACAAAAAACAAAACAAAACAAAACANTGTAAAAAAAAAAAAACAAAACCAACAAAAACAAACAAACAAACAAAAAAAACCACAAAAAAAACCCCAACCAAACACCAAAACTAAAAAGCCCTCCCACCTGAGAAAAGCCAGCCTTCAGTACCATTTCTAGAAACTGAAGGACAAGAAGTAAACTTGGTGATTATCTCACCAAACATTAAAAAAAAAAAATTGCAGTGTGTGTGTTTCCCTGTGTATGAGTTTCATTTCCAGGATGATTTTGCAAGAAGCAAAGTATATTAAACAAAGGACCTTTCTTTTCTAAAATAGCTTTTGTCTTTTAACTTTTTGGCAAGTTCAATATCTGCCTTTCACATGCACAAAAAGGATAAAATAGATAAAAGAAGTGAAAATTATGTACAATTGTGTCAGTATAAAATCTTACCGTTTCCTGTAAAATTCCATTTTGTATTTAGACATATCTATTCAAAACATTTTCTACATGCTGCTATTCTAAGCATAAATTTAATCTGGCTTTTAAAAACTCTTCAGTTTATTAACTGTATTAGCAAAAAAACCAGGAAGCTTGTCTAAAAGTGCACATCCTGTATGCATGCAGATCAAAAGGCAGAGAGAGAATGATACATAAATGAAGGACACTTGGTACACACTTCAAAAATTGCCTTGTGCTGATTAGCAATTGTATTTTACCTTAAGCATATGAGATATTTTTAATGCTAAAAAAACCCAACAAAACCAAACCCATAAAAAATCCCCTAAAACCTAAAACTTGTGTCTCTATGTATATCAGAACAGCATTCAGAACTGCAGGCATTTTAAAGCTGTGGATTTATTTTTTGACTACCTTAATAGATAGTGACTATTTTTACCAGCTATATTGTCCCACGTAAAACAAAATGTTACTTTTTACACATAAATAAAAACTCTCAATTCGCATTTATTCGGTGTGTTGTTATTTTATAAATAATTTAGCCTGAAGAAAAGAAAGCTCGGAGGGGACCTTATTGTTCTCTACAGCCACCTGAAAGGAGGGTGTAGGTAGATGCAATCAGTGTCTTGTCCCAGGTAACAAGTGACAGGACAAGAGGAAATGGCCTCCCTGTGTCATGGGAGGTTCAGGTTGGACACCACAAAGAATTTCATCATGGGATGGATTGTCAAATATGGGAATGGGCTTCCCAGAGTGGTGATGGAATCACCATCCCTGGACGGTTCAAGAAACAGCTGGACACGGGACTCAGTGATCTGCTCTTTTTGACAAGGTGGAAACCAGTCATAGGTTGGACTTGATGATCCAAAAGGTTTTTTCCAACTTTAATGACCCTGTGATTTAGAAATTATATAAGAATTTTTTCGGATTTTTAATTGAAAATGCCGTTTTTGTTAGATCTACCAACCAACATTTAGTCATAATCTTCCAGCAATAGAAAAAAATTCACACCGTATCACCAGACTTAAAACATGCACATGGTACCTACAAATATCTCATCAGTGTAGACATGGTTTTCCTCGGTATATCTAAGGAGCCATGTGAGTTCTGCTGAGAGGGAGAAGATACCATTTCCATTTCCACAGACTGATTTAAAATCACTGTCTTTATCTTTTTAGAAAGCATTCCAATCTCTAAGGTATTACACAAAAGTGTGGTACTAAAACCTCTACCTTCACTTGTGCCCTAAAAAAAGAGGCCACATTTTGTTTGTTTGTTGGGTGAATGCTCCCAAGTGCCTCCCAAGGGAGCAGTCTGAACTAGTCTGGATGCGCACAAAACACATAATATGTGAAATTGTGAAGTCACAATGTACCTAGTAGGAGTGTATGCACCTGCAGAATTGGTTGTAGCAGGCTGACAAGTAAGTACAGACTCATCCCCTTTCCATGCACAAGAAAACTTGACCTCATTTGAAGCAGACTAATTGCAATCTTAACAGCCAGAGGAAGATGAATCTCCATCAAAAGAAGGGCACGTTTCAAAATACACAAGGTAAACTTTAGGGTAGTTTCTCTGGGATATTTACCTGTCTCTGGAAGAAAGAGGACAGAGAACTTTCTCACACATACTAAGAACCAACTAGTTTATATACTTACAAGAAATTTTTTTTTTGGCTTACAAGTTTTCAATACCAGCTGCCCAGAAAACACCTAGAAATAGCAGACTTTGGATCTTTATTTTCCTCCAATCATATTTATTCCAAAGACAAGAAGAAAACTATACATGAATGTTTGTATATTTTATAAAATGTTTTGATTGTCAGTTTCCATTATGCTTAGAAGTCTTAATTTTTAAAATTCATATTTATTTGATGATTATTTTTGAAACATGCTTTGATTTGCATGAGATGCAGAAACAACTTTTGGAGAAGATTTTAAGATCTTAAAAAGATCTAAAGATGCATCATTTATAGTTAAACACATTTTCTTATTTATTTCATTTCACCAAGGGTGTTATGTTTGGATTTGTGCAAAACAATGGCACAGGCCAAAGAAAAGTTCTAAGGACTACAGGTAAAAACTTGTAGCATTACCATGTTTTTCAAGCTCTCTTCTTTCTCATTCTTTTCTTCGTGCTATATAGATGTCATGGAACACCAAAAAGTACCTTGGCTATCCCTGCAAATGCAATCAGGGATGCTGGACAGATCAGAGCTCACGAATTTCTTGAGAATCCTAGTACAGTTAATAATCAAACCTGCAATCAGACATTGGACCATTCTGTCCTTGACTTCAGCTGTGCACAACAACTTAAATACAAGGATGGTTAGGATAGACTAATTGGAAAGCAAAAGGTTGAAGAGCAGCAGTAGAGCTGGTTCTGGGTCAGTAGTGTCATCTGCCTGTTTTCATATAGCTCCATGTACCAGCAAATGAAAACACAATTACCTATGTAAAGGCAAGGTTTGAAAAATATCAGCCTAGGGAGAAATAAAATCTATGAATTACTCAATATATTAACTAAAAAGCAAGCAAGAAAAGCACATTCAGTGAAACAATCAGCTACATTTCAATCTATGTTAATTTTGTAACACCTGCAAATTTAACATAATGTGGTCATTCCAAAATGATGTTTTGCTTTTTCAACACCATTAAATTATAGAACTATTAAGAATAGTAGTATTCAGTGCCATGAATGAAAGAGACACAACACTTCAATGACAAAAAACATTGTTTTAAACTTGACCTGAATAAATAAGTCACCCAACTAGTAATAAGTCACCCTTTAAGTACTAAAGGATCTTCAGTGTCTTAGTTTAGGTTTTCCTCTGCATCTCCCTTTTTTCCTTCCTTCTTTCCTGAGAGTAATGAACAGTCTTTCAGAAGTTATATGGATTTATCCTTCTCTCTGGGAAATCCCACATACAGGAACTGCATGACAGATCAGGGACTAAGTTATCTCTTAAGTAGCTCCTAGCCGAGTGATCTTTCCTACATGAAGATGAATTTTGGTACACTTGCTAATAACCCAGTGCAGCCAGAAATAGATTAAATACCAGTACTGTATTTGTTTTTATTCACAAAGGAAAAGTGGAATAAAATTTTCAAATCTCAAAATAAATCCAACTACATAGCAAGTCTAATTATGAATTTATTTAATATTTTAGCATGTTCTGGAATAGTCTTTAGAAATAAAACTTAACCTGCATTTTTTGTTTTGTTAATTTTTAAGTCAGAAGCTTCACATCATAAAATCTTAACTTTTTTCTGTATATGACTTTAATTGGTTACCTTCAAGACTGAGAGAAAATACTTTTTTTTCCACTAGTTTATGCATTGAGCTTGCTCAGTAGGCAAAAATGTCACTGAGAAAGCATGCCAAATTATTGCACTTTTTATTTTCTTTAGACTTCGGTATTCTATTTTATATGGCAGGTCTTTAAAATGACAATTAAAACCAGCAGGAAATTAAGAAGTGCATCCACTAAGCCAGCTCCTACCTATCTAATTTTGCTTAGGTAACACACTTCTTCAATATTCTTAGTAAAATATAATAAGCCATGTCCACCAAACCAGATTCAGATTAAATCACATTTAGGAAAGTGCCACCCTGCAAATTAAACTTCATACAACTGTCTTGGCAAAGAACCACCAGTAAGAGATGAACTAGAAAACTTTCCAAGTCAAGCCCAGACCTAGAAGACTTTCTTTATGTGGAAGTTGATCCAAATTCCTCTCAACTAAGGAGGCAGCCAACCCAGAGCAAGTGAGTTCTGAAAAACAGGTTATAAGCAATATAAATGCTTCCTGGCACAAAATATTAGCAACAACTAAGAGATTGAGCAGGTGACAGTACACGCCAACCATTTCTCATTTTCAGGAAGTTCTTATAGTTTTCACTTTCCTTTTTTTCTTTTTTTTTTAGGCTTAGGCTACAGGATAAATGTCATTCATTCTTAGAAATTATTGACAAATACAATATTTCTTACTGCATGGACTTCCTTTCTTTGATACTTTGAGAATTCTTTGCTGATGTGATCAGATATTTGGAAAAAGCTGAACTCCCAAGTTCTACAGCCTGAAGAACTGCCATCATTAGAGGTATTTCTGAAAAGGTTATGCATGTTTGTGTTAACATAGGTGTTAGTGTGGGATGGGGTGACCTTGTGTGGAAGGAATATTGTTTGTGTTTCACATTTCAAGTGAGACAACTCAGTAATGACAGTTGATGACTAACTGTGAAATGTAGTATAAAAAAATCAACTGCAATTTAGAATGTTTTGGTAAGTACAAGTAGATGTAATATACTAACTTGTTTTTTTTCCAAAACTTCCCTTAAATACGTGTTCTAGAAGAGATTCCATTTAATGGGTATTCTAAAACATGTACTTAACAAAACTCTTTTTATGCACATGCAACACTACAATTTCAACTGAAGAAGACCTTAAAGTAATACCATATCCAGTCTGTACTGTAAGTTAAGATTCCCACATAAATCTTCTTTCTGTAAAAATTTGTTCGTCTCACATTAAATGTACTTAAACACATTTATGTGTCTCATGTTACTACAGTCCTGTCACACTCGTTTCATGTTCAAAACTCTTATCAGATTCACTTCAGAATGAAAAGAGAAACAAGAACGGAACAGGAACATAAGAAAAGTCAATGATGATTTGAAATGCTCTGCACTGGCACAATTATCTGAAGGAGGCATTTCTACTTCTTCTATTTTTGTCCTTTTAATAGGAATTAATCTATAGCGATTAAAATCAAGAACAAACATTAAATCTTAAATTATCTACATCCAAACTCCTGAGCAAATTTTAATAGAACAGCACCTCTACCTAAAATGACAGAAATGGCCAAAGCTGAATTAGCAATAAGCTAATATGAACACACAACTCACAGTGATGTGCCCTGGACCACAGGGCATGTTTTGCTTCTGGAGCAGCCTAACTCCTCAACAACACTTGCAGGATTTCTCCTGGAACTGAGAGACAGACATCAAATTTGATGCAATCTGTGCAAAACATCTGTTCCTGAACGTAACCTTGGATGCCTGATACACCAACCAGGGAAAACAACCAAGGGCTACAAGCCAAGACCATGTTGTTTTAGTAGGACCTTTCCTATTATGGCCAAAATTTATGGAAGCACCATCTGTTCTGACAACAAAGAGCATGACTTTTCTTTATTTTTGTTGATCCCCCAGCTCCCAGCCTAATATTTTTTTCACCTGCAACATTGCAACACGTCCCTGGCTTTGCAAAGTGTACACCACATACCACAGGGAACAATCTTCCTTCAAGTTTTGGATTATCTAGCTCATAGTAGGGAGCAGTACCACAAATTGAACTCCAATCACACAGAAAGTTGTTTCCAATGTAAAGCACAGGGAGTTTTCATTGTTCAAATGCCAGTAATGAAATCCACACAAATAAGTCCCTAAGCTTTTTCCTCAAAAATTAATGCTAAAGCATTTATTCATAACTACATGTTCTTTTCAAAAGACTGACAATTACCAGGCTTTAATGACATCTCTTTGGAGAATATGGATATATAATATGTATAAACCTAAAATAATTGTTTGGCTGGAAGCCTGGTTAAATCACAATTCTGTAAGTGAAAAGCTTTCAGATGAAAATTTTTCTCATAGCACAGTTACATTCATTGTACAAGTCAAACTGTATTTTGAAGTCAGCAATTTGGAAAAACATTTTTCTTTTTTGGAAGTTAGGGGGAAAAAAACTTAATAAAATGGTTACTATTCAAAGTAGTTGACATCTTTCTTACAGTGCTGGAAGAAAATTGGAAGAACCTGCATGGCAGCAGGAAAAAATGGCATGCTATGGAAGTGATGTTAAAAATTACAAAAAGAACTCTAAGAGACTCATGTACAGAATTAATAAAAACCAACAGAGGTAGCCTGTTCTAAGAGTTGAGGTATAAGAGCTGGGGGAGGGGGAGAGAGAGAAAAAAAAAAGGAGACAGACAAGAAAAAGATAAATAACAAGTGACTAGGGCATCAGTAAGCTCGACAGATCATTGGCAGAACAGATAACGAAAAATTAAAAATGGCAATAATATCTGGTCACTAATATTCAGCAAAACTGCTACTAAACCAAGGTGTTTCTTTTTTTTCCCCCCGGGAAAACTATTTTGTTTCCCCCATATCAGTGGTTTCACTCAGTCAAAGTTTCACCACATTAACAATTAGATCTATAAGTCAAAATCAAACCCATGTCCAGGGATAAAAAAGAAAAAAAAAAAAAGAAAGAAGAAATTAAGGGAAACTCATTAATTACTTTCCTTCATAAACATTTAATGAATAGGCATTTATAGGCTGCTATTATTATGTAAGAATTGTCTGATTTTAATTTATTGCAGGGGATTTCATAGCAGCACCACTGCCCCTTCAAAGCATTATTTTCAAGTAGTGCTTGGGGACAACTTCTTTAAACAAACTGCAGATTTGATAAATAGGTAAGATACACAAATAATACTTAATTTTATGAACTACATATTTTCTAATAAAATATTGTAAAATATGCAAGTTATACTACAGTCACAGAAAAATCAGGATGTTTTAAAAGAGGCAATCCTAAATAGGCTTAAGAAAACATGTAGTAGATAAGAGAGAAAGCATCTCCAGTTTACAGATAAGGAAATAAGCCACAAAGAGTATTTTATATTGAGGTGTGCTTCCATACAGCCCATTTACCACCCAGATTTTACACTGTGTGGCAAAAAGTGTGTATTTTTTAGACCAAACATTATAAAATCTTTATATGAACTGATTAAACACAAATCTACATTGGACTGGGTTTATCTCATTCTGCCTTTTTAGCTGTTTTATTAGGAATTTATGTTGTGTTTCACTTATATAAAATGACCATGTTTTCCAGGTGAATTAATGCTGTTAATTTTCCAAGAGTTCTGCAAGGAACAGAGCTGTGACCTTACATGTAATTTCAAAGGGTATTGGATAAAGATTTAATGGAAAGTCTATACTAACTGAAATCTTTCAGCTATGAATAAGCTTTTTCAACAAATAAGTCTGGTCTTCAAAATTTCTTGACCTAATATGATATTTTCATAAACTCCCAGAAACTTCTTTTAAAAAAAAGTCTTATTATTTTAATAAACATAAAAAAGGAATAACCATTACAGATAAAAGCTAACTTTACTATAAAACAGATAGTAATATAGTTTAGTATGTTTTTGAAAAGCAGTTTTCATGTGAGCAGATTCAAACAATGCAGAATAATATAAGGTAATAGAGATCACGAACTAGTGTGTACTTCTCAAAAAATCTTGAATTCACTGGGAAGCACACTGACTGTACTACCTTTTTTTGAGTTTTAGCTAGTCTGATACCCACAAAAGCCTCAAGATAAAAAGCTTAAGTTGGGTTCCTATTACTGGTAAGCCAATTTGAATTCTTCTTGTCAAACACTGCCCTAAGACACAGAAGTAGATTTGACCATTTGATGGAAGTCTACCAACTTAATTTACTTTCTTCCATGAATAGATCAAAATAATTTTTCACCCAATTTGACCTAAACTGAAAATTATGAGTGGGTCTCAGAATTAAAGCAGATGGCTTTCCTGACAATCATACTGAAAGGAGATGAACGAGTTACCTTAGAGGCTGTCTCCTCAAAACTGGGATCACTGATAATCCAAACACACAGGGAACAATTAATAATGGGTCTCTCTGGAAGTTTTGCAGAATGTTAAGCATTCTGTCTTTACTTTTGAGTACAAGAGGGTACTGCAGGAAAGTCTCACAGATATGCATCTGTTTTGCTTTTTCCCTGGCTTCAATGCCTCAGATACCAATAATTAAAACTACATGATCTGAAGTATAAGATGTTTAGTTATAGACTCACTGTACTACTTACAGTACCATCAACATGCTGAAATGAAAGCATTTTTTGTAAGATATTTTGCTTCTCTTCCTGCACAGAGCTATGCATCGTCTACTTCTACAATTTGTATTACTATTCACACAAAATATTCTGTAGGCAAACATGGTTCCTTTACAGTTTCTTTACACAGGTGCATTAATCCAAGAAAGACTGATAATATACTGAATACACTGAAATACCCAAAGACTGAAGTTCTGACCTATAGGAATGTATACACACAGTATAATTTTAGTGGGAAAAATATCAGTGACTTGAGCTGTACGCTTTTTGCACTGCAGGAAAAGGCCATCGAAGAGAGACACAGAGATCTTTGGATAAAGAAAACAGCCTAACTTATAGCAAAATATATTGATGAGTTGTGTTGGCAGGCAGAAGGAATAGTTTAGGAAATACTTAAAGACCCACCATAGATATGGATATATGCTGACAACTGGTAAATCCAGTTTTCTCTCCCTCTGCATTTATATTGCTTGCTGTGGTTAATTCATGTGACAACTGGGGCTTATTTAATCTCCAATCCTTAATAAAACATGTATGTCTGACCTCATATAAGACTGCAGCTACAAATTATCATGCAGTTATCAGCATATCTTTAAAACTAGCATGGTGTTTGAATTACAGAAGAATAATTTAGCTCAATTATGGAGATTGATTCTCCATTTTTAAAACTCCTGCATAATATAAAAGATTTGTATAGCTAAAGTGGCAATTTCCTACTAGAAATGACTTTTTATCAATTTATGCATCTGGGAGATACACAGAAAATGCTGTCTGCACTTTTCCATGTTGACATCCCCTCATTCCCTCTATAGGAAATCATTACTCTCATATACACACTTAGAATAATTTTTAAATAATGCAAACTATTAGTATAACCTCTCATATGATTTGGGCCTGAGGCACAAATCAACTACTTGCTGAAATTCTACTATTACTATAACTTCCAGATAAATTTCAGAAAACCCAAGGCCCATTTCTGGTTTTTATTTTAATATAAGTAACCTCTTCTAGCATTAGAAGAAAAAAGTTTGCCTTTTTCAACAAAATGTACCCCAAAATTCAGTCCTAACTAGACCTTACATTTCTCTGCATTGGTTACTGAACGTATCTTAAACACATTTAAGAGTAGGGAGAGCCTAAGAATAACAGGAGTCATTAAAATACACTACTGGACCAATAAATAATAGTAAATGAGCACTTTCCCCACTGAAAATTATGCCAATGTACCTAACAACATGTAAAAAAATTACTAATAAAATTGTTATGCCTGAAGTTACCATTATCCAGTATTTCAAAATATGTAAAGAAACTAAACTGTGAATCAAATGGAAGTATTTTCACACATTTTTTAGAGTTTAATATGCTCTCTATAAAAACAACTGTACTTGTCTGCAGATGTGAATCTATTACATCCACATTTTAATTATAGATCTACCACCAAAAAAGAATGTTTTCACAGCTATTGCAATGGGCTAAAAGGATATGCATATGGAATAAGGAAGGAGGAAAAAGTTGGAAGCACCTCAATAAATATAGACACTACACTACTGAAAAAAAGGACAAATCCTGACCATCTGAAAGGAAGTTAAGAATCCGTTCTGCATTCCAGGGTTTACTTAACCATTCAACTTGTTATGA
Organism: Dicaeum eximium; assembly: GCA_013396995.1. Classification (NCBI taxonomy): domain Eukaryota; kingdom Metazoa; phylum Chordata; class Aves; order Passeriformes; family Dicaeidae; genus Dicaeum; species Dicaeum eximium. The sequence goes on along the minus strand of VWZP01001463.1, from coordinate 184,171 downwards.
GATTGCCACTGTGAACGAAGAACAGGAACTATGAGTTTAAATCATGTTTTTAATTGCTTTCACAGTTCATTCATCAGGCAACAACTAGGTAATGGTCAGGAAAAATGCCAGTAATATTTTTCTTGTGGTTCCTAATTCTAACATCAGTCAGACAAATTGCTCTACCAGATTTTTCTCCAACAGTCAGCTCCAATCAACCTCATTTAACAGCTTTTTTTTTTTTGTAATTGGGGCTGTTGAGAGATAAAATGGGGAATTGTTTTGAAAGTAGTATATCTCATGATTTTGTTTATATCTATTTTTTCTTCAATGAAACTTTTTCATGTTAAGTTAATTGTTCATATTTTGGGCAGTATTTTTTCTGAATGGATAAACTACAGGAGAAGCCAATAATTTCTCTTAAGAAAAACCCCACACAAACATATTCTTTTTCTTTTATTGTTTCTATTTAGTCTCGTCTACTTTTCCAGAGTTATCCTTCCCCTCCTCTATGTTCCCTTGTTCAATCCAATTGTGAACACCATGTATTCAGTCCAGAAACAGAGAAGGAATAAGTTAGATAGATTATTTTTAAGCAAAGTCATGATACTACACCAATAATGGCCTCTTAACCATCTAAATGTGTGTTAGCGCTTGTGCTGCTGAACCAAATATCTTGTATTTTCTGTGATTACAGATGGAATCTTTCCACCTCAAAGCAAGATCTATATTACACAATAAATACTAAAGTACATAATAAAAATATTTTTCCTGCCCCATTTCTTCCTCCACATTGGAAAAAAGCCCAGTTCTGATTGAATATCAATAAAATCTGTTTATTCCTTGATTAACATGGCATACTGATTGGAATTTAAACTATGGCTTTTCCCTTCACAGACACTACAGACCCCTTTAACTGCATGAATTTATGTTTTCTTCTATTTGCCACTGATTAAGCCATGGCCAGTTCAAAAGAATTATGTCTCATCTTTCATTTCTAGTATTTCTATGCTTATAGTATGTTTTCAGCCTTTTTATTCATAATTGAAGTGTCAAAAAAATAGTTTTGCTTATTTCAACATCTTAAAAGAAATATAAAATATAAAACTGGTAAGGAAATCACAACTGAACACCATCTGCCAGCCTCATCAATACCTTGTTGCTTTTGCTTCTTGACTTTAAACCAGTATTGACCAAGTGAGCTCTAGAACCAAATCAAAAAGTGCTCCTCAGAGGAACTTAGTTTAATTTCTGTCTCCCTCCAAGACAAAAAACATAATATGTTGAATTGGAGTTGGCATCTCTGGAAGGCACCACACTGGAACCCTGTGGACAGGCCAGCATCCTGATGCTGGCTTAGGCATCCTAAGTATATTGACTAATGAAAAACAACTCTCTATTTTTTTTTTTTCTTAATTATTATTACTATTAAAACTTCAAGCAGATGAAATTTAAAATTTGCCATCTGGTGGCTGACACTCGTTAATCTCCCTGCTCTGGTTTGAATGCTGACTAGAAAGTGGGTACAACATACACTCATAGCTTTGCAAGTACTGGACACTTGTTCAAACACAATCTACATCAGGCCAGCACCATGAACAGACAAATGCACATCTGATCATTTGATTTTTACTTTTCTCCTTCTGAAGGTGAGGCCACATAAGCTATAAGAAATATTTTATACATATATTCCCTCCACTACTGGCAAACAAATGTACCTGTATTTGATTCAATAACAAAATTAAATTATTTCAAACAACCCCATATAAGCTAGTTATAGTTTAATGCGTTTAAGCATGCTTAAACATTTGAATTTATTTGCATATTGAGCAAGTGGAGTCACAATCCTTTCTCAGTCGTGTACGGTACATCATTTGAGGAAAAAGGTCTCAAAGGTGTGAAAATGGGGCAAAGGAAGGGCAAGAAACCTGGACAGAAACAAATGTGCAGGGGGAAGGTACATAATTAGGTAAGAAGAGTGAGTTTAAAGTCTCACAAGGACATGAGAATGACACCCGTTTAAAATCAAACAAAATAAATTCTCCTGAACAGTGACTATATGTTTTATACATATATTATTTCTATGTGCTTCTGATAAATGCAAATGTAAAAAACAATTTGCATTTTTGTCGACCACAACTTCAATCTTCATTGTTAAATGGTAAAAAAAAATCTTTCAAGTGCAACTTATGATCCTCATTTTAATGAGGACCTTGATAACTGACAAAAGCATGTGGATTTCTGTTTCAAATATATCTTAAGTGTATACCCGAGTTATAAGTTGTTAGAGGCTATTTTTGTTTCCAACAGTTCTTTTGGTACACTCTAAGTGAGGACTGTTAGCAGCATTCCTGTAATCAGACAACACTACTAAAACTCAACACGTGCATTCCATCCTTATGGAGAAGGGGATTAGTGATTTCTGGACAGAGTTTTGCCTCCAGTATTTTAGTTATTTTTTTCAGAAAGGCTGATGAGATCATTAGGTCCGTGTTTCTCATGGCTACTGCGACATTTTTATTACTCTATTGTTTCTTTACTGTTTTTTCTCAATTGTTCCTGTATTATTATTTGTTATTTCTGTTAGTTTAATTGTATTCTGCTTTCAGTGAAGCAGAAAAATTTATATATTTGCAAAACTGCATTGCACATGAATTCCATCAAGTTAAATACATTTAAGTGACTATATTAGGAAAAAAATCGTAGAAAAAAACTGGCATAAAGCACTTTTTTCCTAGCAATATACTATCAATATTCAGTATTACAACAGAATGTCACAAATTGTAACAATGAAAATATTATTCAACCATATGAATGTTTTCTACATTTAACACTTGCACACCAAGCAAACCAAGTATGAGTTATTTTGATTACTGAACCTTGTTATCAGCTCTTTAAGAAGAAAATACTTTGAGAATAAAATTATCAAGTATATTAGAACATTAAAGGTCTGATCAAAAATTACCAGATTAGATCTTAATGCCTTTCCTTTCAATAACTCTTGCAGAAAGTCCCTGGGAAAAAGATCACTGACTTTCCAGTATGCTAAATGTGGATCTTTACTTTATTTCCATGTTAATATCAAAAACTGAAACTACAATTTAGTAGTTCCATTTACTTTAAAAGGAAAAAAAAAAATTTTAAATCCCCTTAAGAATATTTTTCTCTCTCATTATTTCTTTGGTGGCTTTGCAGGTGATCAGTTTTTGCTTCCTTTCACTACATTGTTTTGGAAAAGTCAAACTCTCCTCCTGCTTAACACTACAATAAGAATAATTTAATTACTTTGCAAGAGCACTTACAAAGACCTTATTTGCATTTTACCTTATATTATGTAAATCCCAATATAGAAATCTAGTGATTAAGTTCCACTTAAAATCACCATGTGCTGCCAAAAGCTCAAGTACCCAGAAATTTAACAGCATTTAAATTTTCCAACTGAATTGAAAAGCACTATTTAGAATCTCCACCCAGGAAGGTAACATTCAGACTTTATGAATTAGCTGTAAAATCCTCATCTGCTTGTCAACAAGTTCCAAAGGCAATACAGAGCCTTCAGTGCTCTGTGTAAAATAATAGTTATTACAGTAAGCACTGGAGAATCAAAATATAGAAATTATTTCAAACATTTTCCTCAGCTACTGTAGTAGCAACTACAATGACAGATGAAATCAACAAAAATCTATCAGTGTTTTAAACCAGATGATCTTGCTTAGAAAAGAATAATGATTTTTTTTTTAATTTATCACATGAAAGAGATGAGATTCAAAAAAATGTTCTAATACATATTTTATAACATTTGAAATTTTACCTCCTGGCTATCGTGAGATAATACTGCGTAAAATTTTGATTCTTTCAGTACTGTACCACTAAAGTAGCTTTAAAATGTTGTGATTTATGACCCAGAAATGTTTAGGTAATTACTGTATGCGCTTTAGCATTCCTTGCAGAAAGGAAATATGCAGGAGTCCTGGCACAGAGATCAGAGCTCTTAGCAGCAGAGCACTAAGTGCCAAGCTGAAGAGCATAATGTCAGATGTGAGTGTAGTTCTACCAACCAGCCACAGGAGCTTTCACATTTCATGGCTTAGTGGCTTCTGACAGTTCAGCAGCCACTTAGAAATATGACCCTGTGATTAAAGCAGTCATCTCGTCACTCCCTAGACAAAAGGCAGTGCTGCAGGCACTTCTGCATTAGATTTACCAATTTTTTTTTTACGTTTTGTGCACACCAAGACATTAAATTCAAAGAATAATCATAGAGCCTGCCACCCCATCTCAGTCTACAGTGCATGCAAGCTCTCTCTTAATTTTAAACTTCACAATTTAGCTATTCCAAATTCTTAAAGGTGTGAGGATTACCTGGCAAAGGCTTCTGACTTACTGAAGGCTGCTGGTGAGCAGAGTTAAGGACTGTACATCCAACATTCAGAGAAGTTTAACATATTAGCAGACAAACAGCACAAGCCTCAGGCTATTTAATAAACTTAAATGTTTCAACCTAAGAGTAATTACATTATGAGAAGACTGGAAAAAGAGAAATTTTTTTTTTTGCTAGTAGCCACTCTACACAAGCAATACATTTTCAATGTTATAGCTAAAGTCATAGCATTTATATGTAGCCTGGGCTCACTGTCAGCTTTCATCTCTTGTTGCTGAGGTGCCAAACCATATCAGCAGCAATAGGGTTATGGTAGAGAATGGAAACAGAAAGATTAAACAACAGCATTGAAAGAATTAAAATTTTCAGTGCTACTGAGACTGAATACAAACATCCTTCACCTTGATGGTGGGTTTTTAGTAAGTATAAAGTTGCAGGATTTTGTCAGTTGATGATGACTATTTCTGTTAATGGTAGGCAGGTTAGAAGTAGAGGTTTTTTTGAGTCTCTGATGATGGTTGGGTCATACAGTATTCAATTTATAACTATATCATGGCAAAAACCCAAGAAAGATGAACGGAAATGAATCATTGGCCACTCTGCCAACAGACAGACTGGAGGAAGGGTGGAGGGAATTTTAAAACAGCTGACTAGGTTTAACTCAACTGCCTCATTTTTGCAGTGCATTACCAGCTTGCCCCACTCTTTTCTCAGCATCCAACAGAGCAATTAGTTCTAAATTAATATTGAAGGTGTAGAACCCAACAAAGCCATCCACTCAGAAACCAAACATATTTACTGATTTTCCATTCCCTGAGTCTGAAGGTATTGTGAAGGTATGTAGGCTTCTGGTCACAAGGACATTTTTCTCAGTATACCAGTACTCTGAAAGCAATGGTGCATCCTCAGAACACAGAGGTATGGTTCATCAACTCTTTATCCCACAAACCCTAATGCTTCCTACTCCCAACAAGCTTAAAGATATGAGAGTAGTTTTCGAATAATTCCAAATACTAGGATTCAGTGGATCAATATCCTTTCACTGCAGGTGATCTCATACTTTCAAGGTGCTTTTTGGACAAATGCTGATGTAGATGTCTACTCCAGTACTTGAAAAGCTGGATAGAACTCTGACACCATAAATTGGACTTTTTCAGAAATTTCTGCCAACTGACAATCTTGAAAACATAGTCCTGTAACTAAAGAGGAAATGCTGAATATTTTTTACCCCAAGAATACCCAACACTTCCCTAGCATCCACTGTCATCTCCTGCAGAGAGAATGTATTTCAAAACTCCAAGTGGGAAAAAAGGAAGAATCACCTCTCCTATACTACATATGCATTTCCCTTCTTAGCACCTTCAAACAAAACTGCTTATGCTGGCCAAAGATCAAAGATGAGAACTAGTGTCAGCCAGACAAAGCTACATCGTGTTGATTCATGCTATTCCTGAAAATTTTCAAGGCTTTGGATCTCCAGGAACAAAAAGTTTTCCCATACTGTGCAAGGCTTAAAGCTGTATTTCCCATTATGAAAATGAACTGGAGACAAGATTGGAGATGCTGGAAAGTCTATTGGAGTGAATACTTGGCAAAGTGTGTTGTAACAGCCCACTTATAATGAGCCCACTTAAAACCACTGGGTTTTTCTTTGGTTTTGTTTTGGAGAAATCAATAGAATATTCAAGAACACAGAAAACAAGTTTGTCTCCCCAATAAGGAGTATGGAAAAGTCAATACCACTGCCCAGTTTTCTCTGTGGTATTTTCAGTGGATGTTCAGTTTCTGACTAAAGATAAATATGCCAGCTGTGGTCATGGAATATGCTTGTGGAGTCACAGGCTTGATAAATTGGCAAGGTTTCATAATTTTATTATTAAGCACGACACAAATCTTGGTATTGGATTTGTCAGCCTTAAAAGGTATTGGAAGCAGAGAAACATCCATCTATGACAGTTAGCATAGAAATTATGAACTCAATTTGGCAGGTGATCAGATTACTGACAACTGAAGAGAGGAAGATGTGGTCAGAGGCAAACTCTTTCATATGGCTATCTCTGATAATCACACAAGATACTCAGTATAACTGGGGGTCAAAATAGTAGGTTAAACCTAGATGGTTTCAAAATAACCATGGCAGAGCTCACAGATAACTGCATCGAAGGCAGAATAGGCCTAAGAGTGATTTGAAAGTTCGCAACGCAATCTAAAATCATCATCAGAGAGTTCTTAAGGAACAATTACCTGAAGCTCCTGAATTAACTCATGTACATGTGAATCTAAATCAGTTCAAGAAAGTAAAGTAGTACTGTCACTGGAGTCCTGTCAGGGTGAATCAAGACTCTTTGACTCCAATATCAGAAGGCTTATATAATTTATTAAAATGACTCCATTATTCAGAAAGATTTTGGGCTATATGTGCCCAGGTTCTGAGCTAGTATCTTTTCGTCTCCATGCTCAGTACCCAAACTGCTTGAATGCCAGAAAATTATTTGCAATTAAGTTATTTATCAAATCTGACTCTTACAAAGTCAGAGAGAGAACGTTTCTGTATATCATAGGGTGAGAGGAAGAAAACCACATCTCCCTGTTAGCGATGATGACGCCCAGGGTGATCGTTTATTACAATCTCTTCTTGCATGGGGTGATCAATCAGGACTCTTTGACTCCATTATCAAATTAATTATTTATTATTATTTATTAAAAGGACTCCATAGTTCAGAAGGCTTAGGGCTATAGGTGCCCACATTCAGAACTGACATGCTTTCTCCTTCATCGTCAGAGCAAGACTCTCAGAATGCTTACAAAGTCAGAGAGATAACTCTTTATATCATAGGTTAAGAAAAGAAAACCACATCTCCCATATCAGGAGACAGAGCAAAGGAATGCATTCTGTCCTTGAATCCACACACACACAGACATTTGTTTTTACAGAAATCTGCTTAGAAATGAGCTTTTCCCATGGAAGAGAATTCAGCAAGTTTCCATCTAAGAAACTTATAAAATGTCCTAGCGACATCTCCCATATTGGGAGACAGGGCAAAGGAATACATTTTGTCCTTGAACACACACACAAAGATTTGTTTACAGAAAAATCTGCACTTAGAAGTGAGCTTTCCCACGTAAGGAAAAACTCAGCAAGTTTGCATCCAAGAAAATTATAAAATGTCCAGGTGACAAAGCAGAGCATGCAAACATATGGAATTTGTAATAGAAACAGCAGTACTGACACTGAGATGCTTAATAGCATACTCTAAATTACTGTCTGTATACATTAATTAATCAATTAATTTTTGACCACATAGCTGTTATAAAATTTAAAGGTAATTATCATTTCAGTGGATTTAAAAACTGATGAAACCCCAAAATGAATTCCAGTTTTACCACCAGTCTTCCCAATAGCCAGAATTCACATGTAATTCAGGTTTAAAGTCAACATGATGGACTTGGAAAATTTAAACCTGGTTCAAGCTCATCTCTGAAGAAAGAAATAATTAGTTACCATCTTTTCCCAGAAACAATAGAAAAGCACTGCTATGCTAATCAAAATGAAAGAATATAAGGACATGTATATTTAAACCTCAGAAAACAACACAGTAGTGGAATATGGGATCTGTGTATAAAAAGGATTGTGTCTTCAGACAAAGTAAACAAGAACCATTCAATCATCATCCTTAGTTCTGTTACACCCATGAGTTTCCAGGCTTTGTCACTGCACAGATCAATAGCACATGCTTCCTAATTGAAATTCAGTCAATAATTAAAGTTAGCCAGTACATCAGGGAAGCATTAGAGCATCACTCATTGCTTCATGCTTGTTATTGTCAGTACGCTTATCTCATTATGGCAAATTTTTCTGGTTTTATGTCAGCTATTTCTGAAATATTTTTACACATGAGGTAAAGTACCAGCCCATTTCTGAAAGTCCAGGTGGTAATCCTTTCTACCAGAAGTATCTAAAGAGAGAAATTATGGACTTATTCCTAAAAAACCTTAAAGAAGTATTTTACTCAGGGAGAGTAATAGTAATAAAGGAGATTTTCATCTGATACAGAATGAGATATGAAAAAATATCCACTGATCCACATAAAATTTTTAGTCTGTTAAACAGAAAAACTCAATTACAAACTGAATATAGCTGGTAGCTGCTAATATGGGACATACAAAAATCTGTTGGAGGAAGAAGTGACCTAAAATCTACAGAACAATGGCTTGGACATCCTGTTCCAGACTCCCAAATGCCCCTTCTCACAGCCACAGGTTTTACAGGCCAAAAAGATCTCTGAAACCTATTTTCAGAAATCTACCTATTTTTTCAACTTGATTTTAATTTAAGTTTTTTACTGAAAGGCATTTCAGCACTGATTTATAAAAATATGTTTGAGAATAGAATAATTACCACATGGAAAACTTGTCAGGTAAAAAGAAATTAAAGAATATGCATATTGGAGAGGAGGAACAATGAGGGGAGAGACAGAAAGAAACTTGCAATCCTGGAAAATTTCCACACTGGCACTAAAAAGATAAAATAACAGCTCTGAAACTGAAAGCATTTCAAATCAAATGAATCACAGTGGGAAAGTTGGAAAATCTATTTTCAGGAAAAATTTTAACAACTCTGTCAACAGGTAAAGAAGTGGTGCTCCTTTTTTCCAAACATATATTAAAAATATATAAATAATTTAAAAACATAAATAAATTTTAATTTAAAAAATAGAAATAAATTTTATCTGTTAATGTGTCAATATGAACAGAAATAATTGTCAATGCTAGAAAAACTCTGATCATGTAATTTTTAAAGAGTAATTCTTAAAAAGAGGTTAATAAACCTGCATATCTGAGAAAGAAGTTTGAAGTTGCTCTATGCAAGTGAACAAATGGACTATTTACAATTTGCAAGATTGGAGGCTATTTAAGTAATAGTTAATTTTATTCTCTTAAGAGCCAGATTTTGATTTTTTTCTGGACTAACACTAATATTTTTAGCAGCACAAGCCAATATACTAAATCACTCTGATTATTTAGAATATTGGGGGGTTTTCAGTGTTATTCAGAATGAACTTAGAAAGGATATCTGTCAGTATAAAAGTATTTTGGAGATCCAGAAAAAAAGTCCAAACAACCTCTCTCATGGTCAACTGGGAAGAAAGAAAAGCCAGCCTTGTAATAGAATTTCTATCTACACAAGTTTTCAAATGCATATAGGCTTGAGAAATACACAAATCATTTTTCTTATTTTCTGTGTTCTTGTTTTAAAGTTAAGAAGGTTAATAAAAAGAGCTTTGAAATTTCTTTTTCTTTTTCCTTCTCTGCATTCTCCCACAAAGTATTTGTGTCTCATGTCAATTTAAGTCAAGGACAACTTTTCAAAGAGGAAAAAAGAGTGCTACACATTTCTTCCCTCTTTTTCAGTAATAAACAACCCCAAACCACTCCTCTACTATAGACATACTCACTTCATACTGCTTAAATGGTTAAAAAGACTGTGACTGGGAGATGGATGTAAACACAGAGAATCATGATGAATTATATTACATTGTTTTTTTTCCCCCTCAAAATAAATGCAATCACATAATTTATGTTGTCTGCAATTTATTTTTCTACCAAGATTACAGATGTAAACAGCTTAACAATTTTATTATATTTCATTCAGTCAATGTATTTCCGTACAACATACTTTGATAACTAATCAGGAAGCATTTGGCAACAAATAAGATTAAAAGAGAAATATTTGAGTTGAGAGTAGAGAACTTTCTAGCCTCTTACCAAGCAATTTCCCACCCTGATGTGCTGCATATACACAGTTCTGCACACTGTGGTACCAGATACTAGAAACAGCTACTAACAGTAAGTAAAAAATATTAGGATGGTGTTAAGAGACTAAAAAACCATAATTTTCAAGGGAAATAAAAACCTGGCAAGTACACAATAAAATGACAGCTCTGCTAGACAGGGAATCAATGTCGCACTCAATGCCGAGCACGATACGCTAAACACACAAACTCAATGAGTCTGCGAGGTGAAATTCTCTTTAGCAATCACATCTTTAAAGCCTCTTTGATTAAGGTGTTTCTGTAACTAAAACCTAGAATCTCAAGAGATATTTACCTAAATTTCTAAAATTTGTCCTTAAAGACATTTAAATTTTGGTTTCTCCCTTCCTCTGTTTTATTTCCTGACAAGAAGAAAGCCTAATAAAATTGCTTAGAAAGGACATTAAATATGGAAGAAAACAACCAGGCAAGAAAGAAGTGGAAGAAAAAAATTAATGTTATTCTTTGGCCCTGTTAAATTTATGGAGATAGTCCTCCTTTTAAGTCTTTCAATCACTTTCGGACCCTCACATCCATAATACCATTACACTTAACAATATTGTTCTGATAATTTCCGTAAATTTCAACCTATTACTATTTACAGACACTGAAAATTCTTTCCAATTAAATTAAATATTTTTTTAAATAATTCTTTAAAGAATTAAAGAAGTCCTAACAACTAATAGCAGATATATAAATTTGTAAAGGAGACTTTCCAACAGAATCCTGGCATATATTGGTGTGATCCAAATTAAAAGCTAATTTAAAAACTATACTGCGCTTGAAACTGAGACTTTTTTCTTTAGTATCTTCCTTAGTGCAACATTTACCAAAAAAAAATATATTTATGAAACTTGTTTCTCTTATATTCATCAACATACTTACTTCACATAGCTATAATAAAACCTGGAATTTTCTTTTTACATTTAAATATTACTATAATATTACTGTTGTATGGCAAAATATATTACATCAGATTTTAATTGCAGTTTAAATTATTCAAGTTCACACTATTATCAACAAATTTAATGCAGCAAACAAGAGCACGTCTTGCTCCAAACAACTGCCATACTTCACTTGCATTCAACCGTTTACGAGATGTACATAAAAACTTTAGAAATGAATATATTATTTTGATTCATTTTCAGAATAAATAGTTGTAACTCCAAATTTTATAGTACTTGAAGAAGAATTTTAATTAATATTTTAAGAATTTGGTTTTCATTTTTCAATTCAAAAATTTAACTTCAACAGGCAGATGGTGAATTCCTGCCTTCACTTTTTAATCCTTCTTTACCTTCCTACTCTTCACTTTCTGTAGAACTCAGGTACACATTTCTTTTCTTCTCCCCAGTGAATACATTTTGATTGGCTGGTTTCATCGATGGCTTCCCTTGAGTCACTTAGGATTGGATAAAAAAAAAGTATGGCTAAATTCTCTGCAGCCATAAAATGTTTCTTGCACAACCACATCTGGTTTTTTTTTTATTTGTCCCTTCCAGTGGCATAGAGCAATTTTTAGCGCTCTAAGGTTATATCATGACATATATATCTTTGTCATAACATTGTCGAATATTCCATTTACTGGACATGGAAAAGGAAAAGGCAATGGTTAAAGCCACTCACCAGCTATTTGTTTTGGTCTTGGTGTTATATGGCAAACACAAAACTAATCCAAAATGTACCAAGATTATAACAGTCTATATATTCAAAAATAATGTGTAGGGGTTCATTCCATAGGATCTGCTTCTAGCACACATCTCAAATTCACTTTGAAATAAGAAATTCAACTCCCCTCTAAAACTGCATCCCACTAATGCCATTTCAGCAATGTATTTGGAAGCATTACTCTCACAAACATAAAGACAAAATATTTTGGGGTACCTCAGAATGTATCTGAAGATATCACATAATTTTTTCCGGTATAAGGATTATATTTCCTTTATTCTTTTGTCTTTATTCATGCAAGTAAGTAAGAGTGCTGAAATCTAGGAATTCATATCCTATAGTACATGTTAAAATTATTTGTGGTTACAAACACTCCTTTTGGAAAATACCACAGTACTACTATAGTTACTGCTCTAGTAGCAGGACTGTCACTCTGAAGACTTACTGATCTTGAACCTTGTTAAAGAAAAAAGCAGATTAAACCACATTCAGCAAACTTTCACTGCCTTCACAGCAGCAGCTTTCAGAACAGGTGCCTGTCTCTGCAGAGCACTGCAGTTCTCACTGTCTGAGGGTTCCACTGGGGAATTGTACGGCACTAAGGTGTTAAGGAAAGATGACCATGTGACTCAAGCAGGTTTGACTTGATTAATTAATCAATTAATTGATTAATTAATCAATTTGAGATTAATCAGTAATTAATCTCAAATGACTGCCAGAGAAAAAGAAGCATGGAAGAAAAACTAAAAACGTGTTTATGTAAAATGAAATGTCAGACTGAGAAAGCTGTAGAAGTTACTTTGGGTTTCAATTTTATGCTGGCTTTTTGGTACACAATTACCACTTGGAATGAACGGCCTACTTTCACTGCTGCCCACATCTGAAATTATTGCTTTACTACACAGATATTTTGCTGAAAATTTTATTTGGTAAAAAAGCACTTTTTTTAAGCTTATATTTCTCAATTTAATAATTCAATCATGAAACTTTGTAACAAAACTCCCATTGCTGTTATGCACATTTTTTTTTTGTTAAACTAAGTAAAAGTTAAATACCATTTCAACATTGGAAGAAAACCACAATTCTGTTAAAATTTAGAATTAACATGAAAGTGTAACTGAAAATTTTTTCTGCCAGCTTTTTGTAATCCTAGTTTGGTTCATGACAAAAGAAAGACAAGTATTTTAACTCCCTTTGATTTCTGAATAAGTTCACGTATTAAATTTACTCAGGATTTTAATAATGTTTTCTCATTAAAAATACAGCTCTGCTAGGATTTTAATCATGTTTTCTTATTAAAAATACAGCTCTGCTACAAAACAATTCTATTCCCTTTAGATAAACAAGGATTGTACTAGTGGAATAAAACAGAATTATGAATTAGATTTTTTTTAAAGTTCCACTGACTTTTAAATCAATATAGCAGAAATATTTATGAAACAAATTCTGTGGCATATGCATGAAATTTTGCAGAACATCTGGAATAGGCCTCATTTCAAAAGGAATTTTTTTTGTTTGTGTTCCTGTACATTTTTTTATTCAAGTGATTCTGAGGTAGCTCTTCTCATCATTCAGCCCTTATATGAAGGAAGACATTTTGCCTATGTATGATTTTAAACCACATCTAAAATTCAACTTCTGCCTCATAATGAAATAACTATTCTGAGTTCCAGGGTCGAGGATGATGACAATGATCACTGAATCACAGAGTAGTCTATGTTAAATGGAACTTATTCCAATTTCCTGATTCAAGGAGGATCAACCATGACCACAAACCAGATTGCTCAGGGTTTTATCCAGACAAATCTTCAAAAACACTGAAGATGGAAGTCGCACTGCTTGTCCCCCAGTTCTACTGTAGGCTATCTTCACAAAAAATAGCTCCCTTACATCCAGCCCATCCAGACAGGAGAGGTCTTAGGAAAGACTATGACAGCCCTGCAGCTGTTACTGAGCTCTGGTGGAGTAGGACTCATTAGCCTCTACCCCTTTAGTCTGATTTTCCCCTCTGATTTGTGTACCATCACAGACCATGAAGTTATAACTTGCATACAACTGCACAGCTACAGCATCAGCTTTCCATAAGTTTTCTAGTCATATATGAAAGGAGAAATGGTAAAGGCAGGAATAAAAGTAACCCTTTTTGGAGGGGAGGGGGCATGGAGGAGAGGGGTGATGGCCTACTTCTTTCCATGTACATCTTGAATTCCAGCCTGTGTGACACTAAAGATGTTCTTGATCTAAGAAATTATATCAAGTCAAACACTTGGAATGTTCTCTGCCTTGCCTTTCTCAATGATGGCAGCTGGGTACATGCTGATTTTAACACCAAAATATTTGAAAGAAGAAAGGAAGAGGGGACGAAATAATTAAACAATTCCTGTGCCATAAGCAACAGAGAACTGAGAAAAACATCCTCCTATTTGTCATAAGGATATTCAAGGCCATATGTGGGCTGTTGAACTTCAAGTTTTTGATAATAGAGTTCAAAAGTTGAACTGAAATTCAGTGGTCTTACTAAGTAAGATTGTTTTGTGAATCCTATTTTAATGACTAGCATTAACCAATAATTACCATGAGCTAGCTTTAACATTGCTGTAACCACCTCCTGGAGGGAGGGATAAATTTCCTTCATTAAACTCTGTCAGGACACTGAAATTTGCAGAGTAGTTTCACCTTCTCTTGATTCACCTAACAAGCACACATTAGTTTTAAACTAAAAAAGGAGTAATTTGGATTGGATGTTAGGAATAAGTTCTTTCCTCAGACTATGGTGAAGCACTGGAACAGATGCTCAGAGTTGTGGATATCCATCCCTGCATGTGTTCCAGGCCATTTTATTTCAGTATCATTTACAAGTATCAACACATGGCTATTTGTAAATATTTTTTTAATTTATTAAATTAGTATTGGACAAAGAGAACACAAACCAGCACAAAACTATGCCAGTGAACAGATGCATGAAAAACGAGTAGCCATATGTTTTTTTCTATGCTAATATTGTCATTTTTCATACAGCTCTTATTAATTTAAAAGGACAGTTCTAGTATTCAGATGGAACTAGGTGATAAGTGGATTCAAAATATTTTTATTCTATTGATTAATTTTATGAAGACAAAGCTCTCAGTCCTGGGATGCAGCTTATCTGTTTAAATATGCTAAAAGTTTTACTTTAAAGACTGTTTTACAGTAAAGACTTCATTATGCTGTTACACAGGAAGAGTGTATCAAAAAGGCTTCCCATGTAACCACAATTTTTCTCCTATAAAAATCCAACCCTTTAAAACCTTAAAAAAAATGGTCATGAACCTCTAAAAGCAACAGGGACATACTAATTTTTAAAGACACACATAAAGAAGTGTCTGTTTGATAATAATAAAGAGATTATGCCAGTTATTATTAGTCCTGTTTCTTAATTGTGGCCTAAGAAAACCCCTTGGTCAAACGCTCCCCTTTTTGTTTTCTATCAGTTGCCAGGCACAAAGCTTGTATTAAACCTAATGAAGTTAGACAACCTGACAAGATAACATTTTATGGAAAGAAATTTTGAACCAGGCCCCAGTAAAAATGCCCCAAACCTCAATAATCTTCCCTTTCCACACACACACCAACTTTAGCAGTCAAAGAGAAGCTGTTTAGTAAAGATTCTCTCCACAAACTTCAGTCCAGGGAACATGACATAACTGTAATTATTCATCTGCTGTGCACAAATTTAAGTTCATAGAGTTCTTCAGATTCTTCTATATCCCTCTTAATTGGATTTTACCATTCTCTCCTCTTAATGACTCTCTTCAGGCTTGGGTAGATCTGGTTTTGCACTTGTCTTTGTACTGTTCCTCCCTAAACAGTAAGTGTTTTGTTCAAGCTCATGAAGTTTAATTTCAGTCTTGCTAACCAGAGCATGGATAGCATCCCTTCCCTCTCATCCACTGTCCCACTTCTACAATGACTTAAGGAAAAAGAAATATTATAATGCTACTTTTTTGCACTTAAAACAAAACGTAAGGCCCAGAGTCGCTTCGTTAGAGCAGTGGTATCCATTTCAAAACAACTGCAAATCTTAACACATCTTCAAATTATCTAGATCCCTTTTTGCCATGAAACACTCTTCTAGTTGCAAAACCTTCTTGGTCTGGATCTATCACTAGAATACAAATCTGCAAAAGCTAGTCTAAAAATAAAGGCTGGATCTCCTAGGCCAACACAAATGCAAAAAAATAGATTGACTTAAATGCACATCCACTAAAATTTCAGGAAACATCAAGGTCTGTTCTCATCTTATATAATTCACTTTCATGCTCTTTAGATAATTTCAGTCTCAGACTGGAAATAAGAAAAAAAAAATCTGCATACTGCTCACATTGGTCTTAGCACTAAAAAACAGATAAGACCATAAAATGTTGGACACACAGCTACTGGATATTCAAATGGATACACTTAAAGGCATGCTCAGAAAATCACAAGCACGGAGTTAGGGAAAAACAAGTCCTTTGAGATTGCTCACTTTAGATGACCACAAGTGAGTAAACTCAACCTTTAAAAACTTACTATTTTATTGTTTCTTATCCTCTTTTGAGGTTAAGAAAATTGACCTTGACAGGTTTTACTAAAGGAAATTCAATTATTTACAAATGAATGATACAAATAACTTCTGCCTTGTGAAATTTTATATATTATTTCTGAATTAGATGCAGCAATATCAGCTCTTTAATAATAAACATTCTTTCAAAGTCCTTTTGCAAAATCTGCAAAAATTATTTTTCAAAACACTTCAGAACAGTCAACACTTTCAGGAAACCTTTTCTACTTCAACAGTATTTAAAAAGTAAAGCAAAGAGTAGTGTCACTTGCTTCTCTCTGCCAACAGTATTAGAAGAAAGAAGTCTAAGGAGAGATTATTATGTTAATGTTCCTTAATGATACTTTTGCACTAAAGTATTTATTATTGAATAAAGACAGGTATAATCACAACTAGTCTATAAGTTACAAAGATCTGGCAAAAAATATTCCCAGTGAATAAGCATATATACTCCTAAAACATAGTCTATAATGTAGATGGAAGAAGATAATAATAATACTTACCACTTACTACTACTTCTCATTAAATATTCTATACTTTCTAATTTTCATTAAAAAATATGACATGCACGCTCACTTTTTTGCTTTACTGATTTTCCAAAGCAAATGCCTCCCACTGTATTGAAGAACTTCTGAAAATCCATATTCCTAGAAAATTTTACCTTCAGTTCTTTTTTTTTTTTTAATTGCAATTAAAATACTGTTTTTCATATCCAACACCCTGAAAACCCATATTATGCCCCCTCATATGTCAGAGAAACTTATACAAAAGTCAGCTAATGTCACCTATATTCTTCCTGAAGTTCTGGTGATTAAGCACAGCTTGAAAAGGGAAGAAGTGAAAATAAGATGGTTAATCCTCTCAGGCTGCCTGTACAGAGAGTAGAGAAAGGCTTGCCTAAAGGGGAATTAAAACTGTGAAACCAAATATTCCCATCTTTCATAACTGAGGATGTACCCTAGTTAAACCTTGTAAGAGTAAGGTCAAGCCTTTGTGCAACCCACTGCCACCTTATTTTTTCTCCTAACTGGATCCAAGGGGAAACACTAACAAACTAATGAAGGTAGTGCTGAACAAAAGAGAGGTAAATTTATTCTCTCAGTGGATGTCTTAAGGCTATAAAGCTAAAACTATTATTTTATTATGAATTAAAGCTGAATTGAACATCAATTTACTAGGAGAAAAAATAAATTAAAGACACTAAATTTGCAGCAAGAATGTTAACTTTGATGTTAACATCCTAAATATAATTTATGAAAGCTTATGCTCATTTGTTAAATTACTAAGACTCAATTTTCCTGAACACATTTCTTAAAGAAGTTTCAGTGATGCCTGCTAAAATAATGAAAAGAAATATATCCTCATTCTCATGAATGAGAATTTATGCATTGAATTGCCATCAGCAGTAATGGAAGCTGTATGCAACAGTCCCAGTAGACAGTAACACAGAGGCATTCCTAAACACACAAAGGAAGTGAAAATGCTTAAGAAATTCAGACTTCAAAGAAATTCAGGAGACATTTATTGTACATTCCATGACAATTTAATTATCTAGAATGAAAGTACTGCCTTATTCACATGCCACATTTCCCCAAATCTGATCTAAAAATGTAGTATGTGCCAGTCTGCTGTACAGAAATCTCTCCAGCCAGGAGCTACCAAAGCAGCAAGAAATAATTAAATTATTATTATGAAAATTATAAAAATCAAGACTATGGGATGAAGTCCAAAATAACATATTTTCTGGAAGGTATCATCTTAGAGTTAGGAAAAAATCAAAACCAAAGTGAAAAGACTTAATAAAAGAAAAGACAGAAGGGGTTTTGATAATGCAACTAGAAGAACAAAATAAAAAGGTAAGATAAATTTCCATAGCAGGGTAGAGTAATAAGACTGGAGGTAAAAACAATTTGCAGTGAGTAAGCAAGAAGTACAGATGAAAGAGCAAATAACTATTTTTAATTGTGTTGATGTATATGCCTTGTTTGTAAGTAAACAAGTAATGGTCTATAATAATCTTTTATCTCCTAGAGCAGTATAATTCTGAAACTTCACGATGTGATGATAATGATTCTGACTAAATGCCTCATATTTAGGTTTCTTCCTTGTGAAATTTTGAACTGTATTACAAAGATATGCAAAAAGCCAAAAAAAAGTTTTCAGATGTTACTACATTTTTAACAAAAGGACCATACTGCATTATCACAGAAAATTTCTTCATTCATATAACTGTAACCATAACTAGCCAAGATCTATTCCCCCTCTCCACGCCCCAGCAATATTTTCACTGAAAGTCTATTTTAGAATCTGACATGGTTACCAATTAGCATCCTCCTTTCCAATTTTCAGCCAAATAATTATTGGGAACTAGGAACAAGCAACCTTTTAATCAAATTTTGTCTTCCTTTCTGTAATAATGACAAATCATATTTAAACATAATGTTCATCTTGCTGGGCTAAAACCACAAATTCATTATCTACCTGAGCAGGCTGTGGTAGGTGGGGGCCCTCCCACTATGTCAAGCTGGATGTGAACCAAACTGGGGTGGGGGGCGGTCAAAAAGCAGAAGGCACTAATTGGATTTGATTGCTTCTAATTGGATTAGAATGTTCTACCTGAGCTAATAAATTGGCATGGAGTCACAAACTTAAATACATTTACACAGGCACCATTTCAGACTTTTCTCATAGGATATGTCCTCTACTGCTCTTTTTCTGTCTAGTAACTTTCCTCTTTTAGATCTGTTTTTAACTCAATAAACCTATCAGGTATCTTTAACATGGGAACTGGATTTGAGCCCAGGTTCCAGATGAAGTCTCATAGGGGCTAATTTACAAACAAGAACAGTAAAAATTATGGAATTATCATTAAAAAACCCTTGAAAAACCAAAATCATAGACCAAATCAGAGTGAGACCCTTCAAAGCCTTTCACTGAACTACTGGGCATCAAAATATTTGATTATTTTTAGCAAGATGGTAAAAATTAATTCTAGAGATTTTTATCTCTCAAATAATCTGTTTCTAATAGATCTCTTCTATAAAGCACTGCAGACACTAAGGAAGAAAGAATCTCCTGCAATCTCATCGTTTATGAATTAATTATTCACTATATTAGTTTTCCTAGCCTCAGTCTTCCATAAGCAAGTTGAAAATACAATTATCTAGACAGATTTGCAGATTCAAATCACCTGATATCAAAATATAATCCAAAATCATACCAGAATATTATGGATTTACATAATGCTCATTTACAAAAACTTTTCTAAACAAATTATTGCCAATTATTTGTGTAGTGCTCACAAAGGCTTGAAGGTTTTTTGCTTTTCTTCTACTGAGCTACAGATGAATGCTAAATAAACTGGAATGTAAAGTGTTTTCAGCCCTGGGTAAGAAGAAGAGTACTCTAGAGTGATGTAAGAGTTGTCCATGAGTTATATACATTTGTTCAGAACCAGTTATGGACATTTTGATCCAACTTACATCCAGAACCCATTTAATGAGAAAAAGTATTCCAGTGGTACAGCCAGTAACTGAGCACAAGTGATCCACAAGTAAATGTCTTTATGATCTAAAGACATAGAGGAAAATGACTATGTGTCAAAGAGATGACCCCTCAGAACTCACCATGAATATACTGAGGAGAAAGAAAGGAAAGAAAGAAAGGAAAGAAAGAAAGAAAAGAAAGGAAAGGAAAGAAAGAAAGAAAAGAAAGAAATAAAAGAAAGGAAAGGAAGGAAGGAAGGAAGGAAGGAAGGAAGGAAGAAAGGAAAGGAAGGAAGGAAAAAGAAAGAAAGAAAAAAGAAAGAAAGAAAGAAAGAAAGAAAGAAAAAGAAAGAAAGAAAGAAAGAAAGAAAGAAAGAAAGAAAGAAAGAAAGAAAGAAAGAAAGAAAGAAAGAAAGAAAGAAAGAAAGAAAGAAAGAAAGAAAGAAAGAGAAAATATTAAGACATGAGGAATAAAGATACATAGCAGGAAACTTTTGTCACACAGGAATAACTTTAGAAATTACCTTTAGCAATGTGGTAGGAAAAAACACAGTGAAGTGCAGTTTGATTAATGACTGTAAGTATGGATTCAGACTAGAAGAGATCATGTTTAAATAATCTTCTGAAGTTCTTTGAAAACAATTTTTAAAATGAAAAATAAAGAAAATTCAGTGAATATTGCATGCTTAGATTTTCAAGGAGCATCTGACAACAGTTTTCATAATAGATTCAGCACCAGACTAACAGCCATGCAACAGGAACAGGCTTCTAAGTAGGAAGTTGTGTGCGAAGTGAAAGGTGCATAGTTTTAGATTTTCATAGTAACTTTGAGAGTTTTCAAACCCCCTTGCTCAACAATTTGCCAAGATAATTAAGTCCTAATCTTCATAACAGTGACTTCTAAAAACAAAGTATTTATAATGAAAATTAGTAATAAGTATTAGGATTCTATCTAATAATATTAGTGTGTAAAAGATCACTCCAGATAATTTCCACTTTGAGTTTTAGAGCCTAAATGAAACTAGAATTCAGTAATAAGGACATGAAACCAGAAGACTGTGCTTCTCATTAAACTTAGCAGCTGGGCAGTGTATTTAGTGATGTACTCCAGGGAAAATGTGGCTAACAGCTACCAGCTCCAAGTGACAGACACACTGCAGCACTCACATTCAGAGACACTCCTGAAAATCTGCACCAGGCAGCTGAAGTGGAGGTGGGGAACCTACTTCATGCACATCACTGTCAGCTCTGATAATGCCAACTTCCCATCACCCATTTTCCTTCTCTGCAAGATGGAAAGAACAAGCCAAGTATATCAATGAGATCAGCAAGCCTGGACATACAGCTTCTCTTTGATTCACACCACAGAAAAGGATTTTTTTCCCCTTAATGCGGCAATTGTATCATGAATTTTGTGAAGGTTGGAGACACTATAAAACAAATCAATTAGATAATATTTGGGTGCTTACACAAGATAAATGAAGACAAAAAATTATTAGTCATACAGAATAAAATACTGAGTGAGGACACAGAAAGTGAGCTTGAAAGTCTCACAGAAGTTTTAAATAAAGAAAAGGATTCATAATACAAATACAGCAGAGGTACGTAGAGTTAAGAGTAAATTCAGTTTGCCAAATCAACGTTTTTCAGTCTCTCAAGCTACTTTTTTTTTTGTTAATTTCTGAATCACTAAGTAATCACACGAGAAAACACAGATTTTCAGTTTTGTGTTAGCATATCCTTTTTTCCTCATGTGAGATCAGAACTGAACTTTTAAAAAGAATGAAACTTCTCAGGTCAAGAAAATCTCTGCTTCTTAGCCTCTGGGTAGAAACAGTGAGATTGGATACATAAAAATGCTGCAGTGGAAAAAGGAAGGTTATGTCCACCTTAGAAGCAGAACTAAAGCATGAACTTGAGAAGGGGGAAACAAACAACACAAACAAAACAAACAAACCCCTCCATTCCAAAAAAGAAAAACAAAACAAAAAAACCCCCCGCAAACAAAAAACAAAACAAAACAAAACAAAAACTCCAAAGGGCAAGCAGTAAGAATGATCACAAGGAATGAAAGGAATGATACAGTGCATGATTATTAGACTAAATGTCACAAATCTTTATCTGGTGGTACTACAGAAGCATCTAATCTACAATACACTCCCTGTAGTTAATTTGATTTTTGTTTACAGATGCTTGGGGTTTTCTTAAAAGGGATCTCATGTAGCATCTGACAGATTAGAACTCTCATAAAACAAGACCCTGCAGATGATATGAAATGGTTTTGACCCCTCACACGTTAAAAGACTGTTTGAAATACTTAATGCTTGACCATACTGTAAGGTTTTATCATAGATACTGCTCCAGGGTAACTGCAGTGTTGAAAATATCAGTGAGTGTGCAAGTTCAAGTACTGACAAGATGTTTTTATCACCAAAAGCTAAGATAACATCCTCAGGAAAGAAACTAAAGGGCGGCCATGCATCTTGTAGGCTTACAAAGGCCACATAAGCTTTTCCTTATGGTGAAATGAAAGGAGTAGGATTCAGCCTCTCTATGCTTTGTTACTTGAAGTCATGGTCCTTGTGTTGATGTAGAATTTAAATATCTATATAAAATATAAATATATAAATATATATACATATATATATAAAAATATATGTATTATACATATATTTAAATACACACATACCCATACATATTTCAATATACACATATATAAAAATATATGCATACACTTTAAATATACACATACACATTCCCTTTGAGTTACATGTATTGTAGTGACCAAACAAAAGCACCATTAAGTGGTATCAACAGAACACACATTTGACTAGAGATGCAACTAGTAATTAGGGCACAACAAAAAACAGTTCAAAATGGTGAGTTTGAGAATATCTCCTACCTCGACCTCCTGCCAAATGATCATTTGATGCAATTTCTACACACAGTTAAATAAACAGAAAAGTATTAGAAAATAGGTAAGATGAAAGATTAGGTGTTTTAATATCTAATGCAATCATGCTACACCATAACTAAGTTAATTTTACTTTATATCTGCCTCAATGAAGAAAACAAAAGTTCCATTTACAATGAGTAGGCCTTGACCCTTTTATGGGCTTGCTTCACAATAAATTCATGTAAAGCTGCCTGCCATATACAGCAACAGTGAGCACTATATGGTGGGGGGGGAAAAAATTACAAAACAAAACAAAACAACAAAAAAAAACACCAAAAAACCAAACCCAAACAAATAAGCAACCACCCCCTCCCCCAGCTAAAAGCAACTAAACAATAAAAACCCAAAACCCAAACAAAAAAAAGCCCTACCCCCCAACTGCAGCAAGAATTGAGCATCACAAAGTTTGAGTGGAAATGTCACCCCTCTCACCTCTCTCACTTTTTAACATTCTGCCACTTTTCTGTGTTATGGAGAAAAGTTTTATACCATTTTCATACA
This sequence comes from Dicaeum eximium, assembly GCA_013396995.1. Classification (NCBI taxonomy): domain Eukaryota; kingdom Metazoa; phylum Chordata; class Aves; order Passeriformes; family Dicaeidae; genus Dicaeum; species Dicaeum eximium. The sequence goes on along the minus strand of VWZP01001463.1, from coordinate 160,809 downwards.
GAATTTGGTCTTGATGAACTACTTGGGGTGTACTAAAAGCATCCAAATATAGACAAAAAAATTAAGCAAAACAGATAGACTCAGCATATATTGATACAACTTTTTAGTTTGCATGTCAGGAAAACGTGGCTCATTCCCACAGCTGGAGCACAGGGGCACTTCACAGAACAGAATCAGAAGCCAGCTGAGAGGGGAAGGATCAGGGAGTGCAACCCCTGCTCAGATGAGGGTCAGGCAGAACAGGTTGCTCAGGATCATGTCCAGTAAGATTTTTAATATCCCCAGGATGGAGACCAAAGCCTCTCTGGGCAACCTCTGTTGCTGTTAAACAATGAAAAAGCTTGTTTGGAAAAAGACAGGGAGATCACTCATTAATCAGTGTTAAAAGCAAAGCAAATTAAATTTGGGGATTTGACTTACTGCCAATTAAGATTTAAAAAAAAAAAAAGGCAAAAATTAAACCAAAACTAAACCTTTTCCCTATCAAGGAAATAATTTGGGTTGGAAAAGATCTCCAAGTCCAAGAGTGACTGATTTTCACCTTGTCACCAGATCAGAGCATTGAGAGTCACGTTCAATCCATGGATGGTGGATCCATCTCCAAGGATGGTGACTTCATTACCTCCCTGGACAGTCTGCTCCAATGCTTAACAACCCTTTCTGGAAAGAAATTCTTCCTGATGTCCTACCTGGACCTCCCCTGGCACAGTTTGATGCTGTGTCCTCTCATCCCGTTGCTATTTACCTGGGAGGAGAGGCCAACCCCCACCCTGCTACTCCCTTCTTCTGGGTAAGAAGCGAAGAGTTCATCCCAGGCTGAAGTTCACTCCTCCATTCCCAGCTCCTCCACCTCCTCTCCCAGCCTGAGCAGCACAGAGGGGTGTGCAAAATGAACTGTGGTTAGTCCATGACAGCTCCTGGCTGGGCTCCCTCCCCCTCGCACTCTTCCCTTGTCCCAGAGTGTGTTGCTCCCACAGCCTGCAGTCCTTCAGGACAAGCCTGCTCCAGCAAGGCTCCTCTGCACAGGCAGCAGGTCCTTCAGAGCAAACACCTGCTCCAGAACAGGTATCCATGGTGCACAAAGCGTGTCAGGAGGACCTACTCCAGCACGGACCCTGCGTGAGATGAGCAAACTCCACCGGTCAGGGAATATCCACACTTTTCCCTCTCCTCACTGCTTCTGCAGCATTTTCTCCTTTCCTACACATTTTCATGGATGCATCACCAGCTTTGGTGATGGGATCACTGTGTCCTGTCCATTCTTCTCACTAAAGGCACTCCCACAGGGCCCCATTCCACTATCAAAATTTTGCCACTTACACTAAACACATTCTTATGCCATGGCACGCTGCTTTTGATCTTCAGAAATCTTCCTGAAGTTAATTTTTGAAAATTTTTCTCTTTGAAATTGCCTTTGGAAAGGTTTTGAGCTAAACAAGAACTCTGCACATACAGCCAATACTTCTTTTAAAGCACTGTTTTTTTCAAGACACCCCTTACAGATCAAAGCCTGTAATATAAAAGTGCCAGCTGAAGACCTAGAGGAAAGCTCTGCAAAGTAAAAAAGGATCTTAAAAATCTTCTCGTGTTCTTCTCATGTTTAAAACGGTAAACATTTACTTGTTTAATATCTCCCAACAGCAAAAAAAATAAGGCCACATGATAATATGTTTAAAAAGAGTGAATAATTGCACTACAGGATACATTACAGTACTCCATGTATAATTCCAAGTGCAGCTTTTCCTTGCTCTGGCTTAGAGGACCCCAAAACAGAGGCCTATAAGACTAATTTGAAACAAATAGTAATAACAATAAACTGTTCTCCCCACCAGAGCAGCTTTCCAACCTGAATGTGGAAGAACTTTTAAGAAGATCATAACCCTACTGTGTAATTTATGTACATGTGAGCACTTTAATTATTGTTGCTTGGTAATTTTCACCCATCCTCTGTGTTTCACTGAAAAATGCCATAACAGAACTTCTTCAAAGATCCATGAATGACATCTTCAGAAAAGTATCCTAAAGAGATGTAAGTCCAGAGTATACCAGAGTACAGTTAGGGTATATTTTAACACCATTATATATATCTCAATAAGGAAAAATTAGCATGAATATCAGTGGGATTATTCTTAAATATCACTCATCACATGGATATTCTGTGTTTGGGGTTAGTCACAGCAAGCAGCAGAAACTTAGCGTTATGAATAACCTAAAAAAAATTCCCAATAATGCCGAAATCAAGTTTAGCAAGATGAAAAATATTATAAAATAACATTTACTTTCAGTTTTCCCCATGATCAGTTCTTCTGAGGAAAGCAGGAATCTAAAATAACCCTTGCCACTCAGACTTCCAAAGAGAAGAGGAAATACAAATTTGGAATAGGGTTTATTTGAGTGCTAATTTGAGTCTTAATTTGAAATACAGGAGTCTCTTTGAGTTTAGTTGAAGATTTAGTATAGAGATAAGCTACACTATTGCTTAGAAGACTAAATAATACTAATTATGGATTAACTAATAATATTAATTATATTTATATTGTTAATTATAATTATTTATATATATAAATAGATTATATTATTTATATTATTAATTAATCATATTATTAATATAATACTAATATATACTTACTAATACTATTGCTTGGAAGACTAAAAAAATATAAATCAACTAATGACAGCCTTTCAGAGCACAAAACCTCTGACACTATGTTTCAACTGTTTATCTGTATATAGATAAATAGATTATAAATTAAGTATAGTGTATTTTGCAGTTTAGAAATGACAGTTCACATTTTATGCTAACATTAGGTATCTAAAACTAATTCAGTGTTAAATCAGAGTTAATAGTAAAATTATTTTATTTTGATATGTTCCAACATTAAAAGGAAAGAATCAATGTTTAAAATGCTTTTAAAGAGCAGTTTGCATATATGAACAATTTAACTGTTATAAAATAAACTGTGGGTCAAATACAAGTGAAGGATTAATCCTGAAAAGCAACTGTAAAAATCTGGGAGTCTTCCTCATCAACGATGAAATTAGTAGATATTTAATCTAATAATTATAAAAATCTATTATTATTAAATTATAATAATTATAAAAATCTATTTGTATTTATTAAAAATATAGAAAATTATAAAAGGCTTTCTAATGTCTGTTATCATTAATAATCATGAGTATCTATGAATATGCATTTTAGCATCATATCTAATCTTATTATAATAGATTTAATATAAAATAGATCCTATTTCTATATTATTTTTATCTACCAGTAAGAATCAAATTAACCACTTTGTGCTGTGAATTCTGCTTTGTCTGGACCAAAACTATTTTATATGTGTAAGCTCCTAATATTGTGTGCTATCTATCCCAACTAACTTATTCTGCTGATTGTTAGTAAAATGTTTTTATTTTCCAATCAGCATCAGTGATCATTCCTTGAGTAGGAGGGCAGTGTTGTTCAGATCTGTCTTAAGTTTGCATCTGAATAAATACAGAAAATAGAAGAAGGCAGGGGAGACTGTAATCTGTCTTTAAACAAATTCATGAGACCACTAGAATATGTTAAAAGTGTAAAGAAAGAAATAAAAAAATGTTCCTAAAGATTAAAAAAGGCAACGACAAAGGGTTTCTTCATCCTACCTCCCCCTCACTCAGCATATCCTGCAAGTTTTCACAGGTAAAGGGATTTACAGCACCTGAATTACTTTAAACTAGAAAATGAGGGCCTGCATCTCATTACTCATTGCAGGAACTTGATTCCTCCCTATTTCAGCATTACGAGACACAACACTTTTTTCCATTCCTTATGCATTCTTCCTGTCTTCCTGCTGCTCTTGTGCAGTGTTGAGATGAGATTAGATATTTAAAAGTATTCTGGCACTATATTATCTTAAATCCATGAGGAAAACAGTAATTTTATTTCATCCTTGTGAGTGAGGATGAAAATCGTTTAGCTGTATGTAATATCTCCTATGCCTTACTACAGAAGTCTTTGAAAAAGGTCAAATCTTCAAACTGCAATACACTATATGCACAGCAATACAATCTATTACAGATTATTGGTTCTTGCTAAGCAATCTATTGTAGATTAGGTTACATAAATATAATTTTCATATTTGTTCAGCTAACAAGGACACCAATACTTTCAAATCAAATTAAATTTTGTGCTTTCTGAACTCTCATCCAATGCAAACAGTTTAGATTATTTTAAAATGGCTTTTTTGAAATCTACTGTATAGAATAGAAGTGCCAGAATAAATTAATATATTATATTATTTAATATATTAATTTATATTATTTACTATATTACTATATTAATATATTAATTATTATTTATATAATTGATTTTTAAAAAAAATTTAAATTAAGTCAGAACAGTCAGAAACAGTGTGATGGATTCAGACAACCACCAAACAACATAAAACCATACACACACAAACTGCTTTTCATTGGGAAAAAAGTAATTCTTATTATTCTAGATGCATATGAAACAATAGCAACTATAAAAGCTTTACCAAAAATTATTCAAACTACTCATCCCAGCCATGAGGGTTTTTGATTACATAAAAACTATTACTGACATTAGAAAGTAAAGGTTATCCATTGTTTTAAATAAACACATATATATTCATGGGCCCTTTGTTATCACTCTCAGCAAGAAGTATATGACCAAGAGTTATTAGATAAAACATTCTCCTACACCGACCCTGTGCAAGGACATATAACAAAAAAGACAACAGAAACTCAGAAAACTCAACGAGCTTCTGAATACTGATAAAAGTATTGCTCTCCTCTCCTCAAAACTACCTCAGACCTAGAAAGGGGTGTTGGTCAGCAGGAGCTGAACATGAACCCAGGTGGGCAAGGTACCCAAAGGCATCGTGGCTTCTATTAGCCATTGTATGGCAGCAGACCCAGGGCAGTGACTGTACCCCTGTGCTGAGCACTGGTGGGGCCACACCTCAAATCCTGTGTCCAGTTTTGGGCTCTTGTGGCAAGAAAGACATGGAAGTGTGCCCAGGCTGGGGAATGGTCTGGAGCACAAGTCTGATGAGGAACAGAGAGGGAGCTGTGTGGGCTCAGCCTGTAGGAAAGAAGGCTCAGGGGGAACCTCTTCCCTCTCTAAAACTCCCTGACAGGAGTGTGGAGCCAGGTGGGCATCAGACTCTTCTCCCAGGCAAGTAGTGACAGGACAACAGGATATGGCCACAAGATGCACCAGGGGAGATTTAGGTTGGACATCATGAAGAATTTCTTCATGGAAAGGGTTGTCAACTATTAGAACAGGCTTCCCAGCAGTGGTGGAGTCTCCATCCCTGGAGCTGTTCAAGAAATGACTGGACATGGAACTTAGCACTGTGGTTTATTTGACAAGATGGTGATCTGTCGAATGTTGGAGTCAATCTTTTAAATCTTCTCCACCTAAATGATTCTGTGATTATAAAATGATGCAGATGCTGCAATGATATATGAAAGTTAAATAGTCTAAATCTGACACTTTTCACCCATTTTCACTAGAAGCGTCATGGGTGCATAAATATGTCATCCCAAAAAAGAAGAAAGGGGAGAATTTATTTCAAGCTTTAAAAACAAATGAATGCAACTATCAGCCAAGTGCCAGGGAATATAACTACCAGGACAAATCTTTCAAAAAAAAAAATTAAGTCTTTCACACATACTGTTCAAAAAGAGCAATAACAAAAGCACAAGTGAAAAATGGTACAACTATATGGTGACACGTGGTAACTGGATGTGTTGCTTTAACTGATTTTTTTCTGCTCCCCCATGGTTTCCATGAAGCTCTGAATAAGAATGACTGAATCATAGGGAAGAGGATATTTACTGAAGCCAAGTAAGAATGCTTAAGTTTAAATTATATCCTTTTACCTAAGAAGTCAGGACTACAGAAAGAATCTGAACACAGGACCTTGGTAGAAAAGGAACATTCAGAAGAGACAAGACTACAGCAGGGAAAAAAAAAAAAGAGTTCGATACATACAATCTGGTAAGATCCCTATGTTACAATCTTATTACTCAAGCTACATGCCATTGGATGCCTCTGAAATAGAAGTTTTAAAAGAAGCGATTGAAGAAATAAAACATTAAATTGTCCCAAAGAATTTGTCAGGACAAGACAGCATTCACTAGAGATTCCTGGTAGAATTTACAAATGGCATGGCACGATGAGATACAAAACAGTAATTCATTCTCCCTTGTAATGGCCAGTGTTATCTGTTGGCTTCTAGGACTCTATGCCACTGTTTATAAATAATTTAAATATACATATATTGTTAAATATCTGGCATTATACCTACTTAATTCATTAGAAAAATATTTTTTAAAATATTTAAAACTATAATACTGCACAGCACTCTGACATTGCACTGAATTTCAAACCTAATGTACTACATGAAGTAATAGCAAAATATGTAGCAGAAGTGAAAGGGTATGCTCTTCCCAGAGTCTTGGAAAAGGTCCTTGGACAAGAGCCAGCTTGGAAGCACAGCTCATGGTGATGGGATATCACTAAAATACACTAATAACCACATAGTTGCCCCTAATAATAACCACTTTCACCTTAGAGAGGGAGGATCTACGTAAATATTCCTCACATCTTCTATTTGTATTTTTGGTTCTGTCTGTATGTACCAATTCTGGGCTGAGATAGAATTTCTTTCACATTGGATTAGAGGGGGCTATGTATTGGATTTGTACTGAAACACAGGGATGTGTTTGTTATTGCTGAGCAGCCCTTGCTCAGAGTCAGGATTAAACCACAAAATTGTATTGTCAGTCACAGAAAATAGAGAATACTTCAGTGTCATGCAATTTTATTCTGTTGAGAGTGATTTTATTTTAAATCATTTAATGAATCCAAAAATATCAAATGGTTATTCACAGTCATGGAACTATCAATAAACACACAAAAGTGTTCATAAAATTATCATGGGGAAAAATGTCAGAAGTAGTGCAGTCAAACCATAATAATCATAGTGATAACATGTTTTTTTAAATAGTGCTGTTTAGTAATTTGTTTTGTAGCAGCTGTTTTAACATCATCACATAACAAAGCTATTTACAGAAAATGGCTAAGGAGTTGTCCTTGGAGTTAGTATCACCTTTCAATAGCTCTTGGGATACTGGAAAGCTCCACAGGACTGCAGCATTCTAACATCTGTAAAGTATTTATAGACCCATCAATCATGATTCCAAAGCAAAATACACTACTCAGCAGATTATTGTTTAATATTCACTAATGTCAGTCAGTGGATCTCACCTCAGCCCTTGTTTAGAGCATCTGAAAGTCTACATATAGTTAGAAAATTTAAAATGGATAATTTAAGTTCTTTTAACTTTTTTAGGATACTTGCACTATATTTTAAAATATTTGCAAGAGAGAAACTAAAATAATTCAGAGTCAGTTTCTTAAAAAAATTATAGAAATTTTAAAATTTATTCCACTCAAATGGGAATTCTAAAGGGAAGCTGTGAATGCATGGAGTTTCTAGAGTGGTCATTCAGATTAGTTCTCCAAATTATAATTACTTTAAATCACTAACACTAATCAAAAATTCACTAAGACTTGAGAAAATGCTGAGCTTTTCAACAAATCTCTGTTCACTTTTTCATCGTAATATTATGATTTAAAAAGTTATTATGCAAAAATGATGCAAAATTTCATTATGATGTAATATTTGGAAATAAACCCCAGATTTTTAATGACTCCAGATTTCAGAATGAATACAAAAATATTCAAATTAGCTTGTGATTTTTAAGTTTTATATTTTGTTATTTATTTTGGCAGCCTATTCCACAAGGGCCTCAAAACACTTATTTGCAGACTTATGACTCATTTTTATTTCACTACTCATATTACCAAATCTCACAAATAATTCAAAATTCACAGTATTCACACTATGTTTTCAAATCAAGTTTCATCTCCATATATTTAACTGCATTTAGAGGTTTTTTCCACAAAATACTATGCCCAAGAATACTGTAATTATTAGTCATCCCTCAATTCACAGATTTAGCTCAATTCAATTTTTACTCTCTGTGAATGAAAATCTATGAAAAACCTACCCTTATTTTAGCCCTTATTTCTTAAACATGCTGCTGATCACAAGTGTATGCTTCTTTGGAATTTGATGCCTGATGATTTATGATTTAGCTTGCATTTTCTTTCAAATAGCATCAAGGATTTGTAAATACTACACTATTCACAAGGTTTGCTTACTTTGGGCTTATTGATTGTAAACTGTTCAAAATGGAGGAAAATAAGGAAGATGATGGGAGCCTCCTTCTACCACTCTGGCTCCACAACTGTTTTTTTGTTCTATAAAAAATAACTTTTATTTTTCAAATATGGGTCATTAGGACCCACCCACACAATATGCATGCTTACATTGAGGCTCCCATTTCACTGAATGATACAACCAATACAATTTCTACTGGCAAGAGAAATAGAAAAAGACTGTTTAGTGCAAGACTGTATTCATACAGGAATTGCTGTTGGGTATGTTTAAGATGCCAACAGCTGTACAATTTAAGAAATGTTGGATATGCAAATATATTGTGCATGTGTTTGTATTATGCACATGCTTGTACCTATAAATGTTGATGCTATGCTACCTAAGAAGCTAAAAAAATTAACAGATAGAGTTGAAAGAATAAATATTTTTGAATTCATTTTTTGATTAATGAATTAAATAACCTCTTATTATATACTATGTGCTGGCCATTAAATTTTAAATTCTCTGTCAAAACAAAACCACAGTGATAAAGTTCTCTTGAAGCCAGTCTATCTTAAACAAGCAGCACCGCTGAACGTAAATAAATTAAGATGAATAAAAAATTAACAGATAGACTACAGTCAGGTATATTGCAGACTACAGGAACAGAACATATACCCTGTTTGTGCCAGGTTTCCTGCCTACAGAACTTTTAGCTATATGGATAGAAATGGTATGGTACATCCTGAATTGAGTGAAGCAAACTAATGGTGTCAGCTCTAACTGAACAGCAGAATAACAACCACTGGGTATCAGCCCCACTTCCACCAACCCCCCCCCCATTCTTTCTTTTCTATTTCTGACCTATGAAGTCTGCAGTTTCTATGAAGATGAAAAGAAAGAACCATTAAGAACATCTTCGGGTATTGTCGGATGCATCAAAAGCTGCCCTTCATTTTTTGCTTCTCCCCTTCTCACCTTTTGCAATTTCATCTGTAGAACAGAACAAAAGCAAGAGATCTTTTTCTTAACACCTTTATGTCCACCAATAACAAACAGCTTCCCAGCTGCAGTTTTTAGCATTGCATCAGGGGTTTATGCCTTTGTTAGTCTCCAAGGATGCAGTGCAGACCAAAGGCTTGAATAGTTTCAAGACTTCAGGCATTGCACACATCACATTATACAGCTCCATGAATGAAAGGTGCTATAATACAACCTAAATAAAGCCCATAACTCAACTCTGTAATTACCTGTTCTGGCTTTAAATCTTTTTGCAGTCTGAGAATACACGGGGTCAATCACATTCAACTCGGGATTGTGCAAGCAACTTGCCCCATTACAGTATTTGCTCAGGGAATTTGATACAAATGCTTTCGTTCATGAAAGCTATATTTTATTGCTACTGTTAGTTTTGATAAAGGTTAGTGAGCTTTAGGGAAAATGGAAAATAACTTTCTTGTCTTCCTATGCAGGCAGCTTGTGTATTCAGTATGTACTTCCAAACTCAGTGATCAACAGAGTACAAACAAAAGCTTAAACAGCCAAGGACTGTCTCGACATCTCCACTCTCTCTGACAATGTGCTATGACATGCGAGACCACTTCCTCAAGACACCAAAAAGAGGAGCTAGGCAGAACTACAATATCATCCCAATAAATTAACTTTAACACAGAAAGCTGACAAATACATTAAAATGTGAGCATTCTCTGAAGAGAAAGTAGATTCCTTTGAAATGCAGGGGTTTTTTTCCTAATTATTACCATTATTTTAATCTTTTTTTAAGGATCTAGAGGGAGGGCATACCACTGTTACAAAACATATTCTTCCTCACAAATCACAGCCTAGTTTCAATTGGAAGTGATTTCTGGAGGTCATTTTGTCCAGCCTTAGTGCTATAGCAGGACCACCTACAGCCCAGGAATTTCATCTATTTGCATTTTTTTTCTTTGAAATGAGGAGTTCTTACATAATAACATGTATTTTCCCCTTGTTATTGTCATAAGGCAAGGAGCTGTACTAGACCTCTTAGAGAATAATCAACTGCCTAGCCTTAGAAATAAATATTACAGTCCCCTAGGGGCAAAACTGACAGACCATGAACCCTCACCATCTAGTCTATTCCATCAAATTCAGTAAGTACCATAATAACAAAATGCAAAGAATGTTCTTAGTAAAATCAGTACTTACTTTCTATAGCCTCCCTCTGCCACAAACAAATCAAGAGTCAATTTCTTGCATTAGTTTTGCCACACTTCAAGTAACCTATCTTATTTGCACATTTCCAACTGGCTTGGCCAGTAAAACCACTGCCTAGGTAGGTATTCAGGTAATGAAATTCTGTGTTTGTAATTAAAGCCTAAAATCAGGTAATGCTCATCTTGTCACTAAGCACTGAAGAAGTAAATTCATCTTTATCTACAATCAAAAAATTTCTTCAAGAACTCCAATGATATTGTTTGGCATGCAAAGATAATGGGTTTCCTTCAAGAGATCAAAGAAGATCTTTTCTTGTCTTCAAGAAAAGACAAAGGAAGACAACACTGCCAAGTAAGTTAAGGTGATGCTATTTTGTACTCATCTCTTTGTTAAGATCATACCAAATGCTTAGGTATACTGAATTTTCTAGTTCATGTCTTTCCAAATAGATGTTTTGACATATTTAAGATCAGTTATATACTATTTGTAACAACAGACACTTTAGTATGAACATATTTTCAGTTGAGTAAATTTATCATCTTCATTACCCTGTGAGCTCTCACATTAATTTTCTATCCTTCAGGAAACTCCAGTCATGAAATAACTCAAACTGAAATAATAGCATTCTGCTGCAAATTAGTCTAAATATCACAATTAAAATCTAAGCCTGCTGTGTATTAAAAAAAACAAGAGACAGATTTTCAGATAAGCACATTTATATTCATTGAACTTTTCTCTAATTTCCAAAGAAGACAAGAGGCAACACAGTGAAAAGGGAGTTCCACCTGTGCATGAGAAAGAACTTTTTTATTGTGCAGTGACTGAGTGCTGGAACAGATCACCCGGAGAGGCTGTGGAGTCTTACTCACTGGAGATATTTCAGAACCACCTGGATGCAACCCTGTGCCATGTGCTTTGGGATGATCCTGCTTCAGCAGAGAGGTGGGACCAGACGATCCTCTGTGGTCCCTTCCAACCTGATCCACTCTCTGAGTCTGTAATACCTTTCTCCATTTTTTTTTCCTAAGATTTTACATGCTTTTTTATCACCACCAATTGGTATTGGGTAGCTTTTGCTTAGTTCAGCTTGGTTTGCTTTTTTCATTAGAAGAGAATTTTTTGGGGGTGTTGTTTGGTTTTTTTGTTGTTGGGTGGGGTTTTCTTTTAATGGTTGACAGCTCTGCTTTGATAAGAGAAGTTCCAAAATCTCTTCAACATTATTCTTGTTTTTTTAAGTAGCTACTGGTATATGAAAATTCACTACTGTGACACATCCCTTGAAACAGGATTTTTGGCATTTAAATTAAAGAAGTTGCAAATCCTAATGTGAACAAGTAATCCAAAATTTTTGAAAGTCAGGTCGACATTATTTTCCTTACTATTACATTTATACATTACACGTGTAAACTTTGGAAATACCTGAAGCTGTGTCAGTGATAAACCAGGAACATATCTTCTACAGTAACTGTAAGCAAGCCTTTCAGATACAAAATGAAATAACTGCTGATCACTCCTTGGCTCTCCAGTCAAAGAAGCAGCTGATGGGTGGGAATGAGGAAGTCTCAGCTGGTGTGATACTGCTGTCTGTGCACCACTGTGGCAGTGACTGACACAAGCTGCTCTTCAACCCTCAACAACCCCACAAGAGAAGGGTCCTCTGAGAGACCAGGCAAGGTAGGCAGCTTCTTAATTTCCTCCATCTCCAAGGCAGCAATTAAAAAACCCAACAATGCCTTTTTGGGACCTTGAAACACTCTCTTGAGGTAGTCTCTGCCAAGAATACACAGACTCTGAGCCAGTCACAACAGGATGTTCCAGCCATTCATTTATGGTCAGGCTGATTTTAATCTCCAACAGAGTCTGCTGTTAGGATCCCTGTCACTCCAGAAATGCAGCTAGGGTATGTCCTTACACAGCTGGATGGCATTAGGGTTCACTGTGCACCAGTACTGACAAGAGCCTTATGCTCCTGTAGGTCCAACATTCCAGGCTGTGGGATCCACACAGTCCAGTAAATCTGGCAGTCCCTCTCCTCCACCAGGCAAGGCCCCTCTAATACTGATAACACAGGATTCTCCATTTATTTCCTTTAAAAGTGGATTAAAACTTCTCTCCATAGAATCAAAAGTAAAATCAATCTTTCCACACTGCCTGAGAAACTGTCCACTGGAGCAGGAACTTTCCACAAAGATCGTCCATTTGTTTTTCCCTGTAGTCCATGTACTTGTGCCCGTAGGGTTGAGGTAGGCTTTCCATCTCAATTCCTCACATCCTGTCAGTGGTCCCACGAGTAAAACCACAGGGTACCCTGTGGCTTTACCTTCTGTATCATCTTTTGAGCCAAAGACCACCTGCAGTCAATCACTGAGGGACGAGCCCATACAGGTGGGGAGATGGACATACTTCCTTTGAATTGTTGGATCTCACAGGACAGTTTATCCCACAGTTTCTCCACAGCTGAGATGAGGGAGGAAGAAATACTGTCATACATGCATATTCCTCATGCTGGTGAATGGCTTCATCCCCTGCTGCTGCTGCACTGTCTTTCCAGCCTAATGTAGCCAGTGGGTTGGTGTGTGACAATGGGGCTTGCCCTACAAATTTCTGCCTCGTGGATCACATGGATTGGACTTCATCTGGATTTGTGGCTGTGTGTTGTTCAAGCCATAACAAGTCATCTCTCACAGGGCTAATTCCCCTAATTATTAGATACCCTTCTCTGTCACTGTAATTTTATAAGTTTCTTATATGGAAACTTGCTGGACTTTTTCCTTCCATGGGAAAGCTGACTTCTCTGCAGATTTCTGTAAAAACAAACCTGTGTCTGTGTGTGGATTCAAGGACAACAATGCTTTCCTTTGCCTGTCTCCTGATACAGGAGATGTAGTTTTCTCGTTCTCAGCCAATGATGTAGAGGTTATAATCTCTCTGACTTTGTAAGCATTCTTACCGTCTTGCTCTGAACATGAAAGAAGAAACATGTAACTCTGAACGTGGGCAACTTAGCCCTAAACCTCCTGAATAATGGAGTCATTCTAATAAATCATATAAGCCTTCTGATACTGGAGTCAAGGAGCCTCATTCAGCACCCAACGAAAGAACCCAGAGAAACAAACAGCCTTCCAGGCACCAGATCCTTTAAAACAACACTTCTCTTTGCAGTCCGTTTTCCTGGGCAACATGTAATATCCTCCTTGGAGGTAAACCTTTCCCTCGTGATTGATAGGATCACCTCCAGAGGTTAAGGACTTGAGTCACTTCTCCAATTACTTTGCCAATGCCAGCTTCCTTAGAAAGTTATCACAGCTGTTTGCCTCCTCTACCCTCTAATTCCAAACTGCTAGCCCAAATATCCGAGCATTGGAGCAGCCAGGTGGTAACGTTCACTGGGATGATAGCTGAAATCTTTTTGCATATCCTGCTGCTCACCCAAGGATGGGGAGTGGTGTTCAGCGCTTGCTCTGTCTCTTCCTCCCATTCCTTCTTTGCCCTCCTTGTTCTCCATTACTAAACAAGATGATGTTTTTTTGCATTTCCTCCTGTATATAAGGGCAATGACAGCAGATCATGCTGGTTCTGTGGCAGAGCTCCAGGGGCTGTCGTGGGGGTTGTAATAGCTACAGAGCCTGCTGTCCTGTTACCAGCTCCAGAGACCTTCTCTTCCCTTGCAGGGTACTGAGTAGCATTGAGCAAGGCTCAGGAGGCCTGGGCCAGACCCCAGCATGTTGCAGAGATTTGTGTGTATATATGAAATTGACAGATTGACTTTTTCCAAACATTTTGCTAGTTATTCCAAATTCTGGACTTACTCAGATGCAAAGTTCCAAAACACAAGGCAGCTACTGTCCTAGGTACTTCCCCATACGATCCGACAGACCCTGCTACTCATAAATATCCAGCCTCAGGGCAGATCTCTGGCTGATGTTCTTAATTAGTTGTTTAACCTTAAAAAAATCTGAACCATGTGCAGTAACGTGCTAGTTCCTAGCAAAAGGACCAGGTTTGTTTCAAGGATATTCAAAATCTTTAAAATTCTCAGAAGCTACTTTAATCAGCCTGAGGACAAAAAGGGACATATCTCCCCCATAGGTTGGCTCTGCAAGGAGGAAAGGTGAAAGGTGTTATTATTAATAGTTCCCAGTAGGTGATGCCTGATATACAGAGGTGACAGGTATACTGAATACATGTACCAGAATAATTTTATGTCCAGCAATGCTATCATACCGTAAGCCCTTCACATCACTTTTTTTCTACTACAAAGTACAAAATTATAACCTTTAGCTGAGGCCCCATGGAGGATAAACATCACCACAGGGTATACGCACAGCACGTCTTAACCCTGAGAAGAAGCACAACTCTGATAGCAAATAAATCAACATTGTGACAGCAACTACCAGGCCTACACAAAGAATGCTTACAACAAATTTGCTCTAACATGCTCTGGTCAGATCTAGCATTATCTCAACCCTTTGATCCCCATGCTGGGGGTCAAAAAGGACTGTCATGGTTTAACTGCAGTCAACAAAGACATACCCTGCAGTCACCCACTCACCTGCCCCTCCATCCCACAAGTGGAATAGGGAGGAGAACAAAGAAAACAAAACTAAGTCACAGGTTTATATAAAATCAGTTTAATAATTGAAACAAAGTAATTATCATCATAAAAATAATAGTAATGATGATAGTAATAAAAGAGAGAGAGATGGATAAAACCCAACAAAGTCAAGTGATGCACAACACAGTTGCTGACTACCCACTGACCAATGCCCAGCCTTTCCTCGGGTAACTCCCACATTTGATATGTGAGTATGATGTTCTGTGGAATGGAATATCCCTTTGGACAGTTCAGGTCAGGTGAATAGACCTTGCTCCCTCCAAGCACTTTGTGCACTTCCTCACTAGCAGAGCATCAGACATGGAAAATCCTTGACTTACAGTAAGTACTATTTAGCAACAAACAAAACACTGTTATCAACCTCATTCTCACACTGAATCCATAACACAGCACTGCACCAGCTACAAAGAAAAAATAACCCTGTTCCAGCCAAAATAAGGACACTTCATGAAGTTTATATATTAATTTGTTCAATCTGAGTAATAAATATTTAAACAATTGCATAATCTTTGTGACATGAAACAGCCAGAATACATCAGAATATGGACTGAGGTATCTTGCACATGGCAGAGATTGCTGAGGCTCATCTATTTCCAGGGCCACTCCTCCTTGATCCTTACTCACATGGGGACCACTGACATTGACAGGGGACACGCTGAGGTGACTACAACGTCTGAACACTTGGGTAAAGAACCTGAAGACTGAGGCAGGGCTCTCTTTCATCCCATGGCCAAGGAAAATATCTTAGTAAGGAGAGCAAAATTTTCCTACAGATGAATGAACCTCAAGATCCAACTAAAACAGGAAAATCCTCTATATTTGCAAACAAGTCTTCTCATAAAGTCAACCAATAAAAGTTTAAGTTCACCAGTATATATTCCCTAGAAAACTGCCTAATTTTATTTTATATTTAAAATTTTCTAATCAACTTTCCAGATGAATGGAGCTAAATACTAAAGACATATTATATCACATTCAATAAATGACAGATACAAATAGTTGACCAAGGGAAAAAGAAAGAAGATGACAGTAGCTAGGAATTAGAATGCAAATAGAATTAGGCTATCAAATTGCTTTGCATCCTTATACTCATTTCTAATCAAGCCTGATTCTTTAATACTGCCAATTGTGCAAATTTAGTTTGCTCCATCTGCATTTTCTACTTTTATTTAGAAAAAAGCAGTTATTGTCATTTGCATGATCCTTTAAATGGGCTAATTAGAAATATAAAATTCAAAGTCTATAGACAAAGTACAGATGGCTAATCTCAAGTTATAGAGACCTTAATTTCATTTTTTATAAAAAATACTGAAAATATTTCATAACACTGGACATGCAGTAGTGCATTGATTTAGATGAAATCAAAAAAGCTTGTTATAGTTACCATTTCTAAGTGTAATAAATTATCATAGAAGCCAAGTTATCAAAAGTAAATTTTTTATGCATTAGACAAATTTTAAAAAAACCTTACTATTCCATAAGTCAGCCAATCTGATCCTGCTGAGATCATGCACAAAGGTTAAAGTGATGTTTTATCACGTAAGTCCTATATCCACATTTTGAGATCACTCCTCACAGAAGAAAATAAGAAGAGAAAAGCCTGTTACATACATTTTAATATCATATTTCATGTTCTATATTTGATGTTCTACAGCAACGTGGGAAAAAAAAGAGATTTATTAATGAACATACTTCTCAATTTCATGTTTCAGCATTAGGTAGAGTGAGAATTTGTAACTCATCTCAAAGTTCTGTTCCAAAACTACTGTCTAAAGTTAAGTCTAGACTGATAGTAACTTTTATTTCTTTTGACATTTGCTTGATACACAAAATTACATTTCAGGAAGAGTCAATCCAAAGACCGTATTTCTGTCACTGAAATCACGTCTTTTGATGGAACTTCACTTTTTTGCTGAGAAAGTACCCAAGAAAAAATAAATTATTTCCTATGGCTCTGTGAATGTCATGCACGTTTTCTGCTGAGCTCATCACTAAGTTTTTAATTTGGAAAGGCTAAACTAAAAGTTCAGCATACCTGTGAATACATTGGTCACACAAGAAAATAAAAACAGCAATCAGAAATCTTAAGGGAGCATACTATATTTCTTACATTTCAATCTCTGTGGGAGTATCAGGATCCCAAAGAAAAGCTGTAACATTCCAATCATAAAAAGTTCTACACAAAGATTGCATACATTTTAGAACTAAATACTTGCTCTGGAGATATGAAAAAATCCTTGCAGTGTGTAAATTATCTCAGGTATTAAAAATTTCCTGACCTTATTTTCATTCACATTTGTCTAAGTTACAACATGCTATCCAGTATAAACCATTGTGATGTTGCTCTATTAACTAATTACACTAAAGAGACAATAAAATTAAAAGGTTTGGAGGCTTATTAATTTATAGGAGAGTAAACTTGTACTTCCATATTTGGGTCCCCTACTGCATTGAGAGATAGAAAGTAAGGCTGCCTTTAGAGCAGCACAGGCAGGGACCTCCTCTGGCAGATACTTCTCCATCCCACCAAAGCACACAGAAATAAATGCAAAGATAAAGAAGCAAGATTACTCTGGTCCATTGCATCAGTGAGAAAAAAAAAAAGGAGCAAATGGAAATTTCCTGATAACATGGCCTTGAATTTCAGCAGCGTAAGCAAGTTTTCCACACTCTTTGCATTTAATTTTTTTCATATTTTTATTAAACACTGCATAAGCATAGCTAGAGGAAACTCTATAGCCCAGGATTTAAAGGAAAGCAATAAGGAACATTCCTGTACAAATCACTCTTTTCAGTTTTAGGATTTAAGAGCTGCTAATAGTTTTTCATTAGACTGCTATTCTGCCTAGTTTTCATAACTACAATACCATCTAGCATACAGAGACCCTCCTTTCCAGATCCTTCTCCAGTCACTGAATAACAAAATAAAAGCATTTTTTTTAAATCCCCAATTAAGCCACATAAACAGCTTGAGAGAAGGGATTCTGCCCCTCTGCCCCACTCTGCTGAGACCCCACCTGCAGGGCTGCATCAGCTCTGGGCTCCCAGCACAGGAAGGACAGGGACCTGCTGGAGCCAGGCCAGAGGGGCACCAAGGGGATCAGAGGGATGGAGCAGCTCTGCTGGGAGGAAAGGCTGAGAGAACTGGGATTGCTCAGGCTGGAAAAGAGAAGGCTCTGGGGTGACCTAATTGTGGCCTTCCAGTGCCTGAAGGGAGCCCACAGGAGAGATGGAGAGAGACTATTTACAAGGGTCTGGAGTGACAGGACGAAGGGAGATGGCTTCACACTGACATAGAGTAGGTTTAGATTTGACAGCAGGAAAATCTCTTTGCTGTCAGGGTGGTGAGGTGCTAGAACAGGTTGCCCTTCTCTCAAGCTGCCCCATCCCTGGAAGTGTTCAAGGCCAGCTGGATGGGGCTCTTGAGCAACCTGGTCTAGTGGATGCTGTCCCTGCCAATGGCAGAGGGGTTGGAATGAGATGATCTGTAAAGTCCCTTCCAATCCAAAGCATTCTGGGATTCTGTGATCTGCTTCTTACAGACACTTAAAGTGTAACTAATCCATGCTACTGCTCAACACAATTTTCAGTAAAATTATGGTCAATTAATAGAATTTCCTAATAAAATCTTCATTCAGCAGCTCTCTTTCATACTAGAATTTTTAGATGTGTGTTCTCTTATGCCTCTATTCCCTATTGGCATTTATTTGATGTCAAGCTCTTTATCAACCAGGTGAAATTTTAGAATTCATGACTGGTTTTTCTCCATTTGAAAGTCACACAGAACCAAATTTAATATTTGACAGTATCCATGAGGCTGGGGGATGTTTCTCTCTTTTCCCTGAAATGATATTACTAGCAAAATCACCAAACACAAGCTGCTGTTTAATTGTGGCCAGATTAGGCAAGAAATGGTAGAAGAATAACATGTAGGGAAGCTGTTTTCCTATCACTGGAGATCCTAGATAAGAAAACAAGGACCATTCTGAGTTATCTGAATTATTGTAGAAAGTGTCTGACGTCTCACAGTTGTAATTAGAAGCTCAAACAACTAAGAGAAGCATTTTCCTGACCCATATGAGGATGAGAAAGCAAAAAATCTTATTCCCTTCCTTGAGAAGATAAACTCTTATCAAATGGGTTGGCCTTAAAATGTATGTGGATTGTTTGATTTACTGAATTCAGCCTGAGAAATTAGAAATTTGAACTCTCAAAAATTGCTTTTATTTTGGTCACCACTACAGACTTCACCTTACTAAATAAAACATTTAAGAATTATGTAAATCTCTATTCATATGGACAGCCATCCAAAACCTGCCAAGAATGTTTTACAATGAAACAGGAAATGTATAAATGCAATACAGTGATATGTCTTTTTCTCAGTCCCTCTCCTGATTCCTTCTGCTCAGACAATACACATATCCAATTTTATATAATTTTTAAAATGTAAAGAATCATCACTGCATAGTCCTAACTTCTATAGATGCAACTAGTAGCATCCATATGTGGAATCCTGGAACTGAGCATTTAAAAATTTATTATTACTACAGTTTATGATAAAAATCAGTGGTATGTTCTATGATGGTAAGGAAATATTTTTAATTAAAAAATAAACAATCCAAAACAAAAAACAAAACCACCCAACCTATAAGAACAAGTTAACAAAGGTCACATTTTAAAAGAAAATTTATTTAACCCTGGGGATTTGAGCACAATCTAGGTAGAGATTTCATTTTTTTCTCTTTCTAAACAGCTGAACCTCATATTTGTGACATACTAAAGAAACTTATTTTCTGTGCTGAAAAGGCTTCTGTTGATTCTAGAAATATCTTTTAGCTATATGCCCTGCAATCTATCCAGAGATACAACAAACTACCATACTTTGTACTCTCAGACCTTTTTCCATTATTTCCTCTTTGACTATTTTTCCATTTTTCTGACTGATGGAAGATTAAAACATCTTGAGTACATTAAAGAAAGACTTATTCAAATATTGAACTGACCACTGCCCATTTCCAAACTAGAAATGGGTATATAGATATTTTTCAGCCTCAAACTGATCATGCAAACAGACTGCAAGTTTAAAAATAAGAATTCTTCTTTCTCTAATATCCAGTTAAAATTTACAGAGAGCTAGAACTCAGAAATTTAGCTTTTTTGCCGAGTGAGCAAGAGTATAACTACCTCAATTTGATCACAGATGTATAAAGTAGTGTATGCTTTACTTACTGGATGTAGGTATGATCATATGATGAAAGAAGTCCTTCTAAACATTACAGTATGTGCACAGGATAATCTTCCCAGATGATAGGACATCCCAGTATCGTATTTTTTAATTACTCATGTTGGAATCAGAGGATCCAAAAATCAAATTATTTCATTTCTAAAACCTTCGTATCACTGTAATGTTGAAGAACTCTCTTGTATGTACCTTAAAAAGCCAAAATAAAAACTCCCAAACAAGACCCCCCAGATCTACACCCCACACTCCACAAGACTGCTCAGGATTTCAGTTAGTGATAAAATGGTGCACACTGAGCTGAAGCTTTAATTTTAGGCCATTCTTAGTTTTACTGCATCACAAACATGACTAATTGGTGCACAGAAGCAAAACGGGAACAAAGTCAAACAGCAGCTTCACATATGTAAGCAATACAGAGAGGATTTCAAAATGAATACAGAACACAAACATGAGTCTTAGGTATTCAGTGTAATCCCCAAAAAAGCCATTTAAATTAAGAAATTGCACATCACTGACTTTTGTTAAAAAGCTTCTAACTTTTCCAGAGGTGCACAGTGGCTTAGGCAGTCAAAATTTCAGTCATATTAAGGGCACACACTTCTCTAAAATAAAGTAGCTGATAAATTTCAGTACTGGATATATTCTCAATGAATTTTGACCCCCCCCCAAAAAAAAGTTTATACACCTTTTCAAAAATGTAACATTAGAAACAAAAACCCCAGTGCTTCACATTAACAGTGGTGTTACTACAGCGAGTAAAGAAAACCTTGTTTCAACTCAAAGACTATAGAGAGACACACCACAAAATACACTTGGATGAGCTCCAGGATTGAGAACCACCAGAAAAGCAATTGAGTGTTTAAGAGCCCATCTGTCTTTCTGACATGGTATGGATTCAGTCCCCCCAGATGAAAATGTCCTGGCAACCTCAGCAGTAAACCAGCAGTCCTATTTTTACTCTGTCAGTAAACAAATGGAAATGTAAAATTTTACCTCATTGTCCTGTTTTGACTTAAAGGTCAGAGAAAGATAGGAAAAATGCAATATATTTTTAAATTGTGACTATATAACCATAATTACCATAAAAGCATTACTTTTATCCATAAGGATTTTGCTCTCAAAGAAATTATTAAATACTATAATATATACAAAGACTGCCAGACAGGGTATGTCACATCAAGAAGAAGAAAAGACAAAAAAAAAAGAGGAGTTGGTTCCTGCACTTATATTTTGCATGTTTCCTTTGTTAGCACCGGCCAATGAATCAGTCTTAATTACTGTACAAGTAGAATTAATTCTTTAAATATCAACATGAAGTGGTATCTTATAACTCCTAAACCATATGATAGACCACCCTAACAGATCTTGAACAAAATTTGATTGTACAGCTCTTTTTTCAGGTAGCAGAAAGTGCATAGGTAAAGATATATCCCTTTATAAACACTCAGCTGTTTGGATTCTTTTAATTTCTTCAATATTGAACTGAATGGCGATATGGAGAAACAAAATTTCATGTCACATCATAGGAAATTTATTAAAGGTCATTCTAAATAAACCTCTACAAAGAGTATCCATATGTTCATAGCCTACTTAGAACATCCAAATAAATATTTTTAGGGCTTAAAAGACAGTTTATACAACAAGTTCCATTACCAACTCAGTTGAATGCAAATTCCCTGGACAGGAGAAGCAATAACATGACTTCAAGCAACACAGTTGTTTGATTATATTGTTCTTACTCTAAAAAATTCCTTGCTTACAGAAGCCTGCCCCTTTTTCAGATTAGTTAAGATTAAAATAGTTGAAAGGGAAAATGAAGAATAACTTAAAAATAAGGGAATTCAAGTACAAATCAGTATAAAAAGACTTTGAAAAAGTCACTTTCATTCTAAACAGTAACAAAGTTGCTAAGAAGAGAGCATGGAATTCAGTGCAATTTATAACAGGTATTAGAGTCAAAAGAGAAAGAAGTGACCAAAAGTATTAAAGTACACAGCTGCTGAATGATTACATAATGATATTCCCAAGCCAGTTCCAGAAGGGCTTTTTTTTTTTTTCTTTTTGCTTTTCATGTTTCATAAGTACTTCACAAGCTCTCAAACGCACACTATCTGAAGTATTTTCATCTATGGTAAAGAAAGGAATTAAACTCTTTATTGAACTGTTTCAGATGTGACAAGTGATAGAATGCACTTCTAGTGGATTTTTAAGCAGGAGTAAGCTATAAGTACTGGAGAATATGTATTTATGTGCTATCTTTTTTTTCCCCTAAGTATTAACCTAATAATTGTTTGGCTTACATAACCAAAAACTTCAAATATCTCATTGAGTCTATTATTGAATCTACTTTGATGACTGTCCTTTCAAAACCTCCTTGGTTTTCTTTCCTCAACATATCAAGCAGAAAAATTAAATGTGAAGAAGTTGGTATCTCTCAGTACTGTGAATTCACACACACACAAACACCCTACCAACCACTCCCCAAAACACCAACCAAACAAAGTCTGCACACCAAACATTGCCACACAACACTGATTCTGCCAAAATAAACTCTACAGAGCCATGAACGTGGCTCAAGATATGGAGCTGTGCAGAAGAAACTAGGCAGCCACAGGCTTCCTTAAAGAAATCACAGAATAGAATCACTGAGTCCAACTCCTGGCACTGCACAGGACACTCCAACAATCCCACCCTGTCCCTGAGAGAGTTGTCCCAATGTTCCTTGAGCTCTGGCAGCCTTGGGGCTGTGACCACTCCCTGGGGAGCCGGCTCCAGTGCCTGCCCACCCTCCAGGGGAAGAACATGTTCCTGTTATCCAAGTCCTTGCAGCTGAGCATCCCCTGACGGCACAGGCCAAGGGCAGCTTCCACCATATACAGCCTGTGCTTTGCCTGGTGTCTGCAAAGCCTGGCAGACACCAAAGCCCAGCCTAATCACTCTGAAATGGATGTTCTGGTTTTCACATTGCCCCATTCCTCTAAAATACCTCAGGGATGTAGCCCTCTTCTCATTAGTTCAGGCCATCCTGAATGATTCTCCTCTCCCCAAAATCTACACATCACCTATGTCAGTTCAAACTCTTACCAAAACATTTGTGTTTGCTATACACACTGAAGGATTACAATGTCATCTAAACTGCAGCCTTTGGGTCTGGTTAAAAAAATGCCAATAGGGATAAAACTTCCAAGAGCATCTAAACTGGCAGCCCTTATCAGACAGGGGCTTGACACCCTGTTGTCCCCAACAAGAAGTTACACTTCCCTAGTCCTGGGTCCTTATTCCTGCTAATGCCAGATGAGAGATAAAACAGTGAGAGAGAAATCAGCTTCTTTGGGCTATGTACCTTCACCCCAAGATGAAGGACAAGAGCAAGGACAAAGAGAAGGGGAACAAAAATCATCGAACCTACTACAAATGGCGTAATCTTCTGAGAGAACATCAGCAATTTGTGGTCTGAATCGCTGAAGCAGTATGAAAACATCTTTGTACCTGGTTTGGACTCAAAATTTCCAGCCACAGTTCTGTAAGGCAAATTTGACCTTTCCCCAAACCTTCAATATTTCTCATTTCATCAATGTTATAAGAATGAAAAAGCTAATAGCAGTGTTATTTTTTATAATTAAAAAAAAAATTGCAATCAGTAAAGCAGGAAATTCTTCACTGCTTAAATGTCACTTTCTTTGATGATAATTTTTTCATGTTAGTTACCCTCCAGCTTACTACCTGATCTCATCAGAGCTGGTCAGCTCAACAGCTGCAGGGTGAAATATACTAAAAAATAAACCAAGAAAGAAGATTAAATTAGCATCTAATCTCTTTTTTTAGGTGAATTTCAGTTTTATAGCTCTTAAGTAATAACTAGAAATCTGTTATTGAACTCAGAAATATATTTTCAGCCTTGAAACTCTTTGATGGATCAAAGAAAAATGGAATTGTTTTCTACACAGAAGCTCAATATACAAAGAAAAAAAAAAACACCTAAGAGAAACTTTGCCTCAGCCAATTTTATTAGATTAATGCAGTATGACAAGTCAATGTAATATTTCCGTATTTATGGCTTATAAGAGAGATTGGTTGCTCAGCTATGTAAATATAATTTGCTTGGTTGGAATTCCTTCCCCTTCCTTCTCTGAATTCATATTTTATGCACCTCACACAACAAGGAAAATAAGGTAAGCACCTTTTTAAGACATGGAAGAATTTTAAGACTTAATGAACAGAAGTGATGCATTAACTCCTTGTGTCCCTTGCTTTTTCTATTTAGTACTTACAGATAATTTCTGTGGCCCATTAAACCTAAGAGGACTTTAGCAAAGGTAAATTCTGCAGTTCTCACCTGGAAGGATTATATGAGCAGTATTTTAATGATAAAAAAGACCCCACATACAGACAACCACACATCAAGTAAAGATCTGCAAACAGAGCACGGATTCTGCCACACATACAAACTTCCTTTCATTTGGTGTTGGCCTATTCTTTGCTTTTTAATTTTCCTCTTAAAAAACCCAGCCAAAGAAAAAGAGCAACCAAAACCAGACCAGCTTTTAGCTTTTCCATGGGAAGTTTTCAAGCTTTAAGTTTTTTATAGTTGTGTTTAAACCATAAAGAAATCATCCTAAGCCAGTACATGCTGTAAATATTTATATCAAAATAATTTTACTGTTCAAGAAAGTAACATGTTAAATTTAAACTCATCAATAAAAAGGTTAACTTTTCCTTTTCAAAGGAACCCAGAGGTCAATTTTTAAAAAAACCCTTAAATTAAAAAAATTGGGGTATTTGATTAAAAGTATGTTAATCTAACAGATGTCAAATGACACTAAATATAAACAAATATGTTTATAAGCTTTAAATCAAAACCACATGACTTATTACAAGTTCTCAGCTGTTAATTGGCTCTTACCAAACTGTTTTAACATTATGACTTACTTTTTATTTAGGGAAAAAAAAAACCAAAGTAAATATTTTATGATCATTGTCGTATCAGTCTATAGTAACTAAACCCATGTTTGCTATTTTTTTTTTTACCCCAAATCTAATATTTTCCACAGAAAAAAGACATGACTACTGCCTTAGAAATCTCCCCTGATGTTAAAAGCATATTTCATTATAGATTTAAGCTGGTCAAATCACCTTAAACCATCCAGGCATGCTGGAGTTTCCTTACATTAGAGGAATTTTTTAAAAATATACAATAATCACTAATTTCCTTTCCAAATGAACCCTCAGAAAGACTATGGGATACTCTTGAAATCTAAGAGGGAGATGTAAATATGTAACATTTAAGAGATGGCGTTACTTGTAAAACAAAAGACCACTCAGTTGTGGATAAACAAGTAATCATGTTTTTCTGTAAAAATCTTACACATACATAGGACTTTTTTAAAAATCATATGGAATTGCTTGCAGGGTACTTCATATGTAAATCTTGTTTGGACAACTGTGATACTAAAAACTATTTCTAAGAACTTACCTCAAGACTTTCCATAAGATACTGTTGATACTGCACTTATTGTTCTGAAAATGTTTCCTTTCTTCACTGAGGAAAACTGGCAATTCAGCACTTCAGCAAAGAGCATTTCTTTGCAACATACTACAAAAACATGCTCCGAGAAAACAAATTATGCAAACGTTGCACAGCCTAATCCATATTTTATAACTACAAGAATCAGCAGAATAGATATGCTAAATACTCTTGAATGTTGGCTTTCCCCATCAAAATACCTGCATTGTTCTTCTTAAGGGAAGCAATGAAGGCATTAATACAATTGTGCCAACAGAACTCATGGCATTCAACTTACGTTTTGAAGGCATGGGATACTTATCAGTTAGAGATCCAATTACATACGAGACACCACATCAGCTATAAAATATTTCACACATATTTACAGGGTTTTTAAGCAATAAATGACTCATCTGATTTAACTAGCTTTGATGTTATGTTTCTGTTAAATTAAAAAATGCTGCAGTTCAGCTTGTTACTCCCTTGCTAGCTATGACATGCTGCCACCAGGTGGAGATAATTTAATGAGAAACCTATTTAGGTACAGACACAGTGGGAGGAACTTCATAATGTACAGAACTGGGACATATACTCTGTATCCACCACTAACATTAACATATAGGGAGACCAAACCTTGATAAAAATTATTCTGACAAATGCTCAGAGATTTGATCTTCAAAAATTCACAAATTCATTAAAAAGGCTCAGCAGCAGTCATCCAACCAGACCAGTTCAAATACAATCCTGCAGTGTTACACTCTTTCACCAGTGAATAACCACTTAAACAAAAAACAAATTAATTTGAGGCAATTGGGTCAGGAAATCAGTTACACAGAACTGCTGCTTCTTGAGTATATCCAACAGATTCCAGACAAATGTATGAAGTGATAGCAGTAAAAAATGTGACTGTCAAAGACAATACATGGCTGCTCTCCTCACAGAGACAGATTATGGGAACAGCACATTATTTCCTTTAGGGACTGTCATGCCACTCACACTATGTTCCTTCATAATGCAGTATGTATTTTAAGGGGAATATAAACAGCTTTACAAAACAGATATAAGCAAATACAATACTTGGATGATGCATTGTTCATGATGCATGCTGCCTTGTTCATGTTCTACACTAGAAGTGCAATCCACTCATATGCACCACCCTGCTTCAGATAACAGGAAGAACAAGCATGCTTCCACCCTTAAGTCCCTGCTGGACACAGATAATGGAGAAGAGAAGGCTGAGAACAAGGAAGTCACTGTATCATCCATCGCTTGACCCTCTGGCTGTCTCCAGCCAAAGACACGGCAGTACTTGAACCACATCTTCCATGTAAACTTCACTTCTCCAATGGCAGGCACCAGCAGACTTGCAATCAGGAAGATGCTATGGAGCTAGGTTGGTGGAGAAGTTCATAATTGGCTGCATGTCAAAACAAAACAGCAAGAACCAAACCTCCAATTTAGCTTTATGACAAATTACATCGCAGAGCAAAGATGGAGCTGGTTTCCCCTGGGAAAAAGTCCTGTTAATTTTATGTTTCTGACTGTGGACCTACATTTTTTTCACATATTTAGCATTACACAAGACCTAAAAGTAGGCATTTTTTTCTTCAGATCTAGAATGTCCTCCCCTATTCTTTACAATTTGGTTTCGTTCTTCAGTACTTGAAAAAAATAATAATGTTATCTTCATATGCAAGTACCTTAGAAGTCCCTGCTTTAAATCAATTTTCCATAGTATGTATTTGAGAGTATTCTGTTTTAATTTGTGACACAGAATTTCCTCTCTAGTTAAAGAGCAAAGTATAAAATACATTGATATCATGAGAGATATGAAGTATTTTTAATTATACTTTGTTACCTTTTTTAAAACATAGAATTAAGACATTGCAAGCAAAGAAAAAACACAGCACAAGTATTTTAAATCAATTCATTTATATTCCTCTGACACAAGACAACAATATGTCATAAAATGAAGAATAAAGGAGCAAAGTGAAGATTGTTTCAGAGCTGTTTTTAAAAGCAATGCTTTATTTCTGAATTACTAGCCTCTCACTGAATTGCATTTAGTCAAACCTATTTAGGGAACACAGGTGGAAATCCTGTGGTTGGTGTTTTGTAAAAAGCTAAAGATTATGTTTTAATATGGAATAATTGATGAGATGTATCAACTAAGGACGTATTAAATTGGAGTTATGATGCCATTTAATGATTTAATGTGAGACTGGAAGAGCATTTGAACATGGACCAGGAATAGAAACCAGGTGTTTCCAAAAACTGGAGAACAATCAGGCTGTATTAAATACTAGAATAATATATAGAGAAAGTTGCAAGAGCAGCTACATGGAAGCAGGAAGAAATTAGTATCTTCTAAACCTGTGTGAGCTTGTGTACCTCACAAAGTGTCACCCATCTTTTCTGATGGAATAGAAGGGTCCAAGAATTATGATCAAAGAAAACATATTCAAGCAATTATTAGGTGGTAAACAAGATTTAACAGAATTGGGAATAAATGACTGGAAAATGTCTTCCACAAACTAACTACAAATAAATTATGGACTTTAACATATACATAGATGGATTGATATACTTCCAAATCATATGAACTGAACATTAGTAGTGGCATAAATTTCTTTCCCCCATTGATTACACTGATATGCATCAGATGTATCTGTTGGAAAAATGTGAACAATATTGTATGTTTGGGGTTTTTTGTGGTAAATCTTAAAACCTAAATGACAGAGTGATATAACCTTAAACTAAGACCTAAGCAACTTTGATTTACAAGGCAGAGTATTTACAAATATAAGAAAAAAATATCTGTTATGTTACAAAATTTCGAAATCTATCCTGTCAAGGATACTGCTGTTTCATAAGAGAGGATATGAAATATTACAGACTCTTTCCATTTGTCCTTTCTTTTCAAGTAATGTGTGGAACTAGACTTGGACGTGTTGAATGTAAATTATTGGCACTATGATTCTCTTTTCTTCATAGGCAAAGTTGCTTCTACAGCATTGATTGAAACCATAAATAGAGAACACCTAGGAGAACATTTGCCTCTCTTATGGTTATCCAGCCTTCTTTGCTGTCTGGAAAGGCCAGAAAAAACAGCTACATTTAAGAAATGAATGACATAACCATAGGAAAAAGGCAGAAATTTGTCTTATCATTGATTACTTAAAAATATACAAAAGTCACAAGTAAAATTCTTCTCTTCAAGATGAGTCACTTTTTAAGGTCCCCTCTGCAGAGAGTACAAACACTGATAATTTCATGTTTTCCATAACAGTTTGGCAGAACTTACTTGGGTATGACTTCTCTAAATACCAAATCCTTCTTTAAACATATCCAGAACAGTTTGTCTCAGTTCCATAAAAAAGATATTGCTTTTGTTTTTCTAATGGCCGTAATTTCTATTTGCTTCCACTCTTTGAGAATTCCTACTTATTTTGTGAAGTCAAAGCATTTAGAAACCATTTATTCTGGTGAATAGGAGTGGACTCTACAGTCATATTTCATAGCACTTGTGAAATGCTGCCTATTTTTCATCTCAAATTTTGGACTTAATTATCACTACTCACTATCACTATCCATTAATGAGAACATGAAATAAGTGAAAACTGAGATGATTCTCATTGCATGATAAATCCTTGCACAGATTTACAAACCTGAAATTCTAGAAAATTTCCTGAACAGATATTAATATTTAGGATGGATTATTGTAAGTATTAAATAATTAATTTCAATGTACTTTTTAATTTACCAAATACAGACTTATAGAAGAAATTTCAAGGCTTAATTCCAAAAGTTACCCCAAAATTGCTGTTTGCCTCAGGTTTTTTTATTAAGTTGAAGATCCTAGTGTCCTTCTGTAGGCACAGCATTACCACACCACCATCAAATGCATTTACTCCCTTAAAAATCAACAATTTTATACAAATATTTCTGAAGGCTTTTCCAATTTTCTTCACTCTTATGGACAGAATAATTACATTTTCAGACTAAAGATGTTTAGTCAGCTCAAACTCATTTTTCCCTTCACCAAGCATATACTTGAACTAAAGAATAATTCTCTTTCCTTCTACTTGCCACTCTTGAATTGTTAAAGATGCCAAATATATCCCTCTCCACTCTAGAGTAAACAAACCCATTTGCTCACGTGTCCTGATACCCTTTCTTATCTTGCATGAACACTTATTCCTATAAATAAAAATATTGAAAGAACAGACTTCATTGAAATATGGGAAAATGGTGCAACTAAATAAAATTACTTCTAATTTTTCAGATATATGAGACTATAGGCTATATTTACACATACAGCCTCACACACTACTTGTGCAAGAGCAGCAAACCTGTACTGGCCAGACATCTTTTAGCTTTTAAACAATAATACAGAATTTGCTGGTGAATCTTCAGTTTCATTTAAGATTATAGGGTCAAAATTACTTGCTCATTAATTTGGGCTCAATTTTACAATTCAAAAATCTTCCTATCATTACCCCTTACTATCAGTTTTTCTATGCCCATTTTAATACCTCCTTCCCTTCCTAACAGAATCAATAATGTATTTAAAAGATCTTGGATTCCAGAATGCATAAGGTAAACTCAGAATGTGTTCTATCATCACCAGCAAGCTCTAGAAGAGATACTAAAAGACCGAGCAGGAAATTATGGTTGGAGTGGTTACGATTTCAGAAAGATCTGAGCTGTAAGTGCATAACTTGATTTAAAGATGGTTTGCATATCAGATGGGAATTACTGGATTTTTATTAAGGTATCTGAAATTGGCTTTTTTCCTAAGGCTTACAGGTCTCCCACCAGAAGGGAGAAGAAGAGAAAGGAGGGGGTGGAGGAAGAGAGACCGTACCACTCCTGTTTTTTACCATGCAAACTGAGTTAAGGGCAGACAAAGGAATCCTGCTAGTGAGTCACAACCACTGTTCTACAGATACAGACAATTATGCATTACAAAGATAAAACATTCTGACTCATGCATAGGGGGAAGCACTGCCTGAAGTCCTTTGAAATGAAACAGCACTCCTGTGAAAGAAGGAAACTACAGGAATGGGCGTGGGAGTGGCACAGAGCAGGAGGAAGGAGTGCTGAGAGTCTGGGATTGACAATCCGCACATTATGTCCTCTCCGCATAGGCTGCATCACTGGCAGTGCGGTGAGAGGTAACATTTCATTCCACAAATATATACGGAAAGTCTGGAATTTCTTGCTATGCAAAGACCATTTCCCTCCCTACTTCACTCTCTTACATAGATAACTTATTTTACAGAACTTAAGAAATGGTAGACTCTTCCATGAGTTTCCCTGTAGTTGAAAACTCACCTAGCGGTCCAGCTTGCTGCCAACCACTTACTCAAACCACCTGTTCAGTATGAACCCAATTTGTGTGTTCCAAAGGGCGTTTTTGTTTGCCTGGGTTTTTACAGACGTGTAACACTACAGACTTCCTCCTGTTGGTAAAATACTGACATGTTGTTGCACGGCTTCCTCTTCTCTGCTCTGCCTAATAGGACATCCAAACCTTTCACTTGCTGCAATCTAAAAACAACAGTGCTGAAACGGACTAGTAAAAGAAAATAATTCTGCATCTCAGCAAAGCTTTATCACCTGCCACCACTGTAAGAAAAAAAAACCTGAATCTGCCCTCTTATGCAGGAAATTGAATATGACACCTGTTACAGCTGCCCCTTTTATCTTCATTTACTACCAGTATCTTCATGCTGAGCTCAACAAGCCAGAATGTACAAAAATACATCTTTAAGAGAAAATGAAAGCAAAAAATGTCATAGGTATACTAAAAATGCTATTTGAATAGCAAAATGTTTCTGCTGGGATAACTGGTTTAAAATTTGGACAAGAAGAGGTCTGCATGAAGCTTAAGGACCTAATTAAAGATACAGTGGCTTTTAAATGTTCACAGCAAACCATTCACATTTCACCTGCAGAGGAAAATTTATCAAAAGCAATATAGGCTAAACATGAATATTACATTATTGTAGCTTTGTGCAAGCAGCTTGTAAACTTAAGAAATCCCAAACATTAATAATCAGAACATGCAGGTCTTTGATGAGAGAGTATTATTGTTGCACTCCTCTAAACTGATTTTGCACTTCATTTTACATAATCCCCATACTCTCAGGTTCTCTGAATAATTTTCTTAAATTTTTTTTTCTTTCCTGTGGTATCTTCTTTCTAACTAGTATCTCAAACATTATTTTAACAGTTCAAGAGAGATTTCTTGGAGGATTTTTCTTTTAGGGGGTGGGGAAAAGGGAAGGAGGAAAACAGGTGTTGGTATTTTGCTTTACACACTAGAGAAACAGAAGCTCAGATACTGAATGATATTACCCCTTATTGAAAATTAACTGTAAGTGACCATAATTTTGTCAGATAACTTCATCATCCAGTTATCTGGCATATTTTTGACTTGAAGAATCAACAAAGGATTTTTAAATTCCTAAAAATCCCTCTGAGAACTACTTTTTCATTTTCTTTTTTTTTTTTAGTGGTTTTAAGAGCCTGAGGATTTTAGATAGAAAATGCACAGTACTTTCCTTTCATTTGAGGCTGTTTCTGCCTTTTAAATTAGCTGTTAACTAGTCAAGAAACAATGAACTGTATTTGTTACAGCTGACACATTCAGAAGTTAATTGCTGACATAGATTTGGCAGCGATCCGAGTACAGGAAAAAAAGAATGTATGGATTCAAGCTACTTTGCATTCTGGTCAGCAACAGGCACCAGCAACATGACAACGAACTTTGCACTCAAAAAGGTTCGTCTTTCAGAAGGCTGCATTAAAGACTGGAGATTAAATAAAACATCTTGTTTACCAAAGTGACAGATTTGGTCTATAAAAATCAACAATCAAGATTAAAAAATCAACGAACGTGTTACATGCAACAAACTACCCTGTAATAAAATTATAACTGTTCTTCTCAAGGAGCCTATTTAAACATAAAAAAACCCCCCACATTTTCCTTAAAGTAATAAAAGAGATACATTTCAGTAAAATAACCACATCACTTTCAAGAAATATTTAAATGTTAATTCAAGATAAGAGAAACTAAAAAATATTTATTAAACATACAACTGAATAGAGAAATTAAAACTATTCTATATATACACACACGAAAGTCCTTATATTCTGAGCAAGTTGCACTGACTTTCTGTTGAGTTACTCCACTGATACATGCTACCAATTTTAAAAATAATTCATCTCGTTTGTGTAAATTAGTCAGTGTAAATTATACTTTTGTTCATCTGAGTAATCCCTACAGAAAGACAGAAACATGGTCTTATTTTAACCCTGCAGAAGCCAGGAGGAGAATAGTGCATCTCAGAGCTCTGCAGAAGCAGTGCAGGGGCACGTGTGTGTGCCCCTCATGCCATTATCATGGCTGCAAGCAAGGAAGCTGCCCAAAATATTCCTTTCAGTAACTAAGTGAATATACACTGAACAGCATCCACATACCAGAATAGTTACACAGAAGTTATGTTATTAACTTTGAAGAAACAACCATATATATCCATTTCCAAGGCACATCGTCATTTTTCCAAGTTGTCTGGGGAAGAAGTGCAAGGATGAATATTCACAGATCAGCAGAAGGAGGTGGCAATTTATTTTATTAATTATGAAATATGATTGACTTAATATATAAGTATGCATTTTCATACAGGTTTGAAGATTTTACTGAAACGTTGGGTCCCCAGCTCTCTACATTGCCAATGGTTAAAGCACAAAGAATTCTGCTGTAATGAATTATTTCAATATATATGTGTTACATCAGTTACTTGTACAAAAGTACAACTGCATTCTCTGTACCTCTCTTCTCTTTACAATCCCCTTCTTGTTCTTCCACTGTTCTTTTCCAAGTCTTTTAGACCTAACTCTAAATAAATTATGCTGCTGTTTATACAGCCAATCCAATTTACAGCAATAGATAACCTCTTGTGTGTACAACCAGTGAAGGGGACACATAAATTTTGCCCCTCTAATTACTCTGTTCTCTCAGTTGTTTTAAAGCATCAGGGAATGTGCATTCCAATCTACTCCCCATTTCTGCCGTGGGATTAAAGAAACTACACAGGGTTGCACCAGCATTTGGTACCCTGTAAACTGCTTGCTCAAAACACCTGCCTAAGTAACAATATTGCCTTTTTAGAACATTATCACATGATTAAATACATAGAATTATTTAGTTATTTCTATATTTAAAACTAACATTATCAGTAACTAATTTTGCATTAGTATTTCAATGTGTTTGTGGACCATACAAAGGCAGCTGTGTTTAAATGGAAACAAAACACAGAAGACAAAAGCAGGTCCACCTTTACTCTCAAAAGATACAAAACCACAACTACAAATATCCAGTCTGGCCATTTTAGTAAATGGAGTTAGCAGGAAAGAAGAAAAAAGCTTGTCCAGGCTCCAAACATATCAATACTGGCAAGATCTTTCTCACCCAATTTCATGCACCTGAAGCGTTACCAGCCCAGCATTCACAACCAGCTTAGAACACCAAAATAGCCTGGTTGGCCATGGAAGTAAAACAGTTTGCTTATTCTGTTTAATTCTTCAAAGAGACACATGCTGACAGCTGTTATTTCAAAACCACAAAAAAGTAACTTCTGATACAGTGTCAGACTAGTGAGAGGGCAACATAAACCTTTAAATACATGTCTTACAAGTTGTTTTCATCCACATCAGGGTGTTTTTTGGATTTGTGCTGGGGTTTTTTTTGGTTTGTAATCCTCTCCCTCCCCCCAACCCCACAAAGTATTTTCCCATATTTCTATTTTGATTCCCTGATTTCTTAAAAAGAACCACTGAGCATTCCCCTCACTAATCTGCAAATTTAAATAAAGACTTCCGAGAGATACTCCTTAGGATCTTAAATAAATGCCAAATCAAGCCCACCAAACATTCCAGCCTCAGCTTAGGCCCATTTGAGACAGAGCTGGAATCAACATGCACAGCACCAAAGAAAAACAGTGAAACCAGCTTACAATCAGCACATATTTTCATATGTCAGAGTCAGTTTGGACTCTGTATCACAAAATAAAATAAAAGCAGAAGGATTGTTAAAGCATTGAAATGAAAATCAAATAAGCTGGTTCAGTTCTGGATTCATGATGGACTCTGACTTCTCTCAGGTTTCTTTATGCTTAATTTCACATCAATGAAGGAAGAAAATATCCAAGGGGCATGACTTCACTCATATTTTAATTCTAGTAAGACAGTAAGAAAAGTACTTTTATAATGTAAAGGAAAAAAAAAAAAAAACCACTCCAAAACACCCCAAAAACCCCATCCCAACAAAAACCCAAAAGCCAAACATGACAAGCAAATATTTATTTAGGTAGGAATGAAACCTTACACTAAGGTGTTTAATGAACAAATAAACTCAGACTGAGCATATGTTTTTTTTTTATAAAAGTGTTTACTGTGAAAAGTAGCTTTTGCTTCACTGTGCAGTTTTTTTCCTAATGGCTGCTTAGAAAAGCTTATATTCTCATTTCTGCTGTTTTAGTAATTCTTTGTCACAGACACATGCAGCTATTTTTAGGATTGAATTTCAGAAAAACATCAGGCAACAGAATTTTAACACCAGGGATTGTCTTCCAGTCTTATGAGTGCTATGTGAAACTTTCTGTGATGGTTTAATTAAGAAAAAAAGTTCATGGAAAGGGTTTTAAAGCACCGTAATAGACTTCCCAGGAAAGTGGTGGAGTCACCATCTCTGGAAGCATTCAAAAAAAGTGTGAATATGGCAGAGGACATGGTTTAGTGGTGAACATAGTGGTGATTCTGGGTTGATGGTTGATAAACTTAACAATCCTCTGATTCTATAAAAACACCTCTGGACTATGAAAACAGAATGCTTTGTTTTAGCAGCCCTACCCCTTAAAAAAAAAAAAAGTGAAAAAACATATAAAAAACCCACAACAAACCAAAAACAAACAAACAAACAAACAAACCAGAAAACCTCACCCACTGATCAAGAAACATCTCTTGTTGGAGGAGAACATGAACCTTACCTTCAACAAAGAGTCAGAGCTCCTCCTTCCCTACTGCTTGAGTTTCCCATCTCCCCCCCCCCCCNCCCCCCCCCCCCCCGTTACAACACTCTTATTTTGATCAAATGTTCATAAAAGTAGTTAGACAATTCAGTCATTTTCATAGGTAAAAGCAGACCAGCACTGCAGAAACAGGATTCTCTAGAGGAATACAGGGATGTTACTTTTTTAATATGTGCAGGTCACAAGAAACGGTGTAGTTATGAACAGAAATGGTTTTTTTTCTGCAGCACTACCTTGCATTGACTTACATGTCTACAGACTGAGAGTAAAAACTTTTGAGAATACTCCTCAATGAGCCTCACAGTCTGGAAAATAGCCACAAACTTACTTAAGGTGCAACAAAACAATACCAACATTCACTAATCACACTAGCAGAAGATTTCCTTAGAATAGCTTTTATAATATTTACATGATGATAAAGTCTTTCTCTTAATTTTCTGGTACACTCACTGGCTACAGTTACTGTCCTGTTTTAAAATGAGCACAGAGGAACAGACACCAGAACTCCATCTAACAGCAGAAGGGCTTTTCCCTTGAAAAGGATGTTTTCTGGGTTTGCTTAGTTGAGCTTGTTTGATTTTGTCCTAAATCAGATCATATGTAACTAAAAATGCAAAACACATGATTCACAGAGCAGCCTATTTATTTTCATCATCATTTTTACTATTTATTTAATAGTGTCCCCAGCCATATCTGCTCTTTTGTGCAGCAGATAAGGTGTTCATTCATGTACCTAGGACCACAGAAAATAAAAGTCTGTCAGAATGGGGCACAAAGGGCTGCACAGAGTGAAATAGGCGATTCCTGGGATTTTAGAACACAGATAAGAATATTTTTATTTAAACTACTGTTTGCAAACTATATAAAATTTTGAGTGTAAGATGAAAATTATTTCTAAAATTAGCAGCACATACAAAAACCACGCACTCAGAACGGTATCATGCACTCACAGAATTGAAAATCACTATCATGACAAATTCTATAAATATTTATAGACAGAATTCTCTAAGTTTTCTTCGAAGAATAGTAAAATCAGTGTAAGTCTACTGTAAGTTTAGAAGAACTCTATAGAAAACACCACCTCTGAGACAGTTCTCAAACCCAGCAACATAAATTTTATATGTACACAGGCTGTATAATCCAAATACAGAATTCTAATTCACAGAAAAGCAATACACAGGTGCTGGAAAGGATTATTTTGACTAAATGCTAAAAGCTGTGGAATTGCCATAAACTGGCACAGGTCCATAGAACATCTGATCTCTCAGACAGTGGCACTTACAGACCTGCAGGCATGACCTGAATACTGAACGTCTAAAGCACAATTTTGACCAAAGCCACAGACCAAAGTAACAAGTAAATCAAAACTCTCAAGAACTCCAGCAAAACCAAGTGATGAATTTAGTGATGAATTTTCATACTGAATGGTAAACTTCCTAAGACAGTTATAGCTTGGGCTGCAGCTAGGTGACCATGATGATTAATTGCAATTTTTGCATAAATTCCCACAGGGTGACAATGAAATCAGTAGTTTACAATATTTAAAATGTATCTTTGGATTTATTATTACAAATCACAGGGAAAAATATCCTTTTTGTGTCTTGCACTTTATCTCTTGAATAGAATCTGGCATACTAGAACACCCTTTTAGTTTCCAATTCTTTGTGCTCTTGGATTACCCCCCACACTTTTTCAGCACTACTTATAAACATGCCCACTACCTAAATATACATAAATTTAGAGCTTGATTTTTCTATTCTTCACTGAATCAAAATTCCCACATACTCATATGGAATTTATACAACTCCTGAAAGCACTTTTCAGGCTCTGATTGAAGCTATCAGTACAACCCCTGAAACACTTGACTTCAGTGGGAGTTCCATGGCTGCAGGGTGTGCACAGTTCTGTTAGCAGAACTCATCTCATCCAATACGGTTTTCTTAAAATAAAAGAAAATAAAAGTCTGGAGATGTAACATTCATATTATACCACAGACAGTCTCCACTGGGAAAAGTCAGCATTAGCTTTTGCTTAACTCTGAATTTGGGTGTTGCTCCCTCACGGAGAAAGCACAGGAGTACATGAATTGCTGCATTATTTATTACAGACAGCAATGCCCAATTGGATATAATTAATGTTAAATCCTAAGATAAGTAAGACAAGATTTATAAAATTAGAATTCAGGCACAAAAAAAAAAAAAAACCACAACCACCCCCCCCTCCCAAAAAAAAAAACAAAACCACACCAAACAAAAAAAAACTCACAAACAGAAAGCAGCAAAACCAAAGATTCAATTGCAAATTGGAGATTCCTCATACCAGATCATTCAGGTGATTACCAAAAACCATGTTTAAATGTTGTGCAATGTTGTCTTTGCAATTCTCTATTATTGTTAAAATAATAAAAAATCAAATAAATGCAAAGAATTTAAGGCTGCACTTTGTAAGAACTGGTGCAGCCTCACTTTAAGTGCTGTATGCAGTTTTGGCTACCTCAGTATAGGAATTAGATTATATTAGAGAACAGCCAATAGAGGGCAAGGAGGATAGTGAAGGGTCTGGAGGGGTACTCGTATCAAGCAACAAAACCACGTACCTCTGCTCTTTCCATATGCTCATCCTTGGGAATCATCTTTCTACCAATCAAATCTCTCTCAGCATTTATTTCACCAGGATTACTGCTAGACCAGTTTTAGCCCTCTCCTCCTTGTAAGGCACAACTTGCAGCACTGATTATAGTGCAAAAGAGATACTTACAAACCAGGAAGCTTTTTAGAAATTGGCCTGATGCAGATCAGCTTAAAATTCAAGTACTTCACATTACAATTTGTTAAATTAAAATAACTATTACCAAGAGGCTAGGAAAATAAAATGCTTTAAAAAAAATTAGGGAACTCCCTACTAAGAAAAAAAAAAAAAAAAAAAATAAATTNAAAAAAAAAAAAATCAATTCACTGGAAAACCCATGAATGTAACATGTCCATCACAGAAGAGATTGGCAGCTTCTCTGTTACAATTATGAATGACAGAACAGCCAAGTAAGGAACTGGTATGACTCCATTACTTAAAACACCACAATTAAAGAATTGAACATTATTTTTTCAGACTTCTTTTTCTCTTGTGTAAGTTGTTGACATGCTGTACTAAGCAGATCAAAGTATCGTCAGATTTAGGAACAAATTCACCCAACAAAGATCTGCCAGGATCATTAAGGAAGATCACACAGACATAACCTGACATATCCCTGAACATTGTAGGTGCACTGACAGAAGTATCACACTCTTCCTGTTCTGTACTTACTTTTTCCTTTATGACTCCTGCTTTGAGTCTCTGTTGAGGTCACTGAAGTACAACAATCTTTTTCTGATCCAGCAAGCACATTAGTTTATGAGTATGGTATGTTCAAGAACTTCTTAAAAAATGTGTGTTATGATACTCCAGATAACTGGTCTCCAGTACATTTAATATATCCTTGTTTGCTATCCTCTTCCCCATAAATAAACTACACTGGATCTGTAGTTTATTCTGCTTTGACTAATTAAAGTGACAATGTCATAATATTAACACAATACCATTGCACCTTGATTATCTATTTCCTGTTACAACAAAAAAAAATCATGGTATTGTCAGTTAAAGAAACTATTCGTAATAAGAGGCAAGATTACCTCTTCTCTCCTATTTATATCTATCTGTATCACATCTTTGTGTTTCTGTTTTTAAATACTTTATTATTTAACTATGGACCTGAGTTCATGCAAGCCAAATTCAGCTGCAGTACAAAGGTCTGCAAAGTTAATGGGTTTGAAATTACTTGCAGCTTGACTGAATCTGGTGCAACATCTTTTAGTAGCAAGAAAATTGCTGGCAATGAGTGTTTTAAATCTGAATTCATACTAAACTCCAAATGGCACCTCATGGGCAAAGTGGTCAGGACAGTGATTTCCAAGTATGAATTTTAGACCTAGCAGGAATTGTTCCATAGACTACAACTGCAATGCAAACAATCAGTTTAGTATTAGCTGCCGGGAAATATCATCTTAGAAAAGTTTCATTTGTATCCTTATGAGTTATTAATATGCTACAGCTCTGAGTATTGCTGAATTATGAGGTTATTCATCAACCTTTGTTCACTGTTTAGCAATACTACTCAGGTAATTAGAACATTAAATGTAAACCAGTGCAGCCTTCCAAAGTCACAATATAAATTTTGTTACGAGGAAAAATTTAACTCAGCAAAATGAAAATAAGCCACTTGTACTTCCATCTCTTTTTTTTTTTTTTACTGAGAGCCACTATGTCTTAAATGAACATAAATTAACACATCAAAGATCTATGCTTTTTATGGAAAGCTAGTTCTGAAGGAACTTGTATAGTTAAGAGGAAATTTATTTCAGTAATTATAGGCAGGACTACTAAAGAGGCTGACAAAACCTCTATAGTATTACATGCTGCTTCCTGATTTTATCTGCATGTCATCCATCCAGAAACTGGATATTTCAGACAAGATTATGCTTGGACCTTGGAAACTGGTAACAAATTACACTCTTGGTTAGTAGATCCCCAGGCTTGCTAAATACGTTTCTGAAAGACTTGTTCTCTTCATCCTATTTGCAATGATCTTTATACATCACATTAAAGAGCAGGTGATAGCAAAGAACTGCATTTTTTTTCTTTTCCAGAAGAGGCAGGAAGCAGGTAAAATACTTCAGCAGATGTTTGGCTGCAATTTTTTAGTATTGTTCTTAAATAGGCAGAAACCGTATAATGAACTTTTAGTTGATACACTTTACTGTCTCCTTCTTTCCAGATTAACCTACTTGAGACAGGAAAATAAATGCTTTTAAAGAACTCATCCTGCTTGTCTCTCATGCAAACACAAAGTTAAGTCAATGGACGTTCTCCTATGACTAGAATTAGTAGAGTTTGGCTACAATTATTGAATGGCTTGGATTGAAAGGGACTTTAAAGATCATCTCATTCCAGCCCCACTGTCATGGGTAGGGACACTTCCCACTAGACCAGGCTGCTCAAAACTCCACTCAACCTGGACTGGAACAATCCTGGGATGGGACATCCACAACTTCTGTGTGAATCCTGTTCTAGTGCCTTCCAAATTACACTATTCATAGTTATCTTAATATCTAAGTACTATGTTATAAATATCTCATTCGGCAGTAGATTGTTAGACTTGTAGTTCAGGCAATTCCTCCCATGCATTCATTAATGATCCAGTTGCTAATGCAAAAATGCAAAGAGAAATTTTCTGTTAATCATAATTTACTAAATCATAACAGCAGCATAAATGGACAGTGTGGCCTATCTCAGGCTATTTCAAAAATAAGAGCCGGTCACCTCCTGCCATTTCAAGAGACGCTTTCACATACCCCAGTGGACCCCCTGGAATTAATGGATTCCTGCTAAGAATGAGCCTCTGGTTTAGTGCTTCCTTGGAGCCACTCAAATCCAGGACATTCAAAGGCTTGGCAATCTTGTGAACACAAGGATTCCTAACATTGTTCATGCCTGTATTATTTGTGTCCCTTCCACATAACGTTTATTAACACTTAAATGTATTTCTTTTCCAGTAGGCAAGGATTTTAATATCGTAAGATGTCATCACAAATAGCTGTAAGCAGATAAATTACTGTCCCTGTTTTTCTTCTTTCTATTCAATAAATTAAATAGTAGATTCTCTGCTCATCTACAGCAAAACATAGCAGAAAATGTCTTCTCCAATTAATGATATCATCAGTCAATAGCTAACAAATAATGCAAAAATTCAGGCATGTAATAAAAATAAGAACCTTGGTACCCTTATTTTTGAATAAAATTAAAGATGCTATGGCATAACAAAAGGCTTCTGAAAAGTATCTTGCTTTCTTAAGTTAACTCGTTTGTTACCTGATAGCCTTTAAAACATACACAAATCCATTCAAAGTTTTAAAAGGAACTGAGCTACAAAGGCAATAAAAATATTTTGTTAAAGAATGCAGAATTACATCACTGAAGCTGGACATCCTCATATTCTTAAAGTAACAGCAAGTTGTGCTCTGAATGCCCTATTTAATACTAAAAATTATTCTGAGTTTTAGACTAGTTACTAAGCAGCAGTCAAATACACCAAGGGGGAAACCATGACACTAGGTCAGAATTGGGTCATGATTAATTGCTTAGATCAAAACAAAAACTGGTGTAAAGATTAAAGTTACCAATAGGCCTGGATCTAGTCTATGAGACTCCAACAAGCCTACAGATTTGATTACCTCAGGTTATCAGTAAGTTTTTCCTCCAGACTCTCCTATTTTTGAATTTCAAGAGACATTGAAAATGAGACTCAAATGATCTGTAGAACTTCAGGATACACTTCATTAATTATACTGCTCTTATTTCTTAAGGCAAATGTGTATACTAAAAAAAAACCCACAAAAACAAAAAACTCAAACAAAACAAAAGAAAAACCACACCCCACCAAAAAAAAACAAACAAACAAACAAAACAAACAAATAAGACATCTGTCATGAATTAGTTGATATAAACTGTTTGAAATCTGAACACCAGCCATTATCCAGATTCTTTGCCTGGAGAAGTTCATATCCTACTCTTTCAATAATAGATTTTCAACTCACAAACACAAATTACAGTGAAGTTAAAACATGTGTTTCCCAAAATGTCATATTAACTTGACTCAATTGTACTGGAATCAAATGGTACGTGGTGAATGTAACTGTGGGATTACTGGAGTAAATGGGAAGAAAATCAGTAAGTAAACATGGACCACTTGTGAAAGGTGCCTCAATGAAAAGGTCAGTGAAAGGGCAAACAAGTACTGCATTTGTTCTCAAAATATTTGTTAAAGAAGGTGGCCATGAAAGGCAAATAATACATAAATTAGTCTTAACAATCCAGCAGCATTTCCATAGATAAAAATAATGAGTTATCTAAATAAAAGTGTGCTGTAAGAGGAAAAGGCCAAATGATGCTATTTAACCTCTTAGACAAGACTTTAAATCTCTATGTGTATGACTTTATCGTTCATATGTTTCATGATCTGGAGCTACTGCAAATGATAAAAGTATCTCTAGTTACATTTTTTTATGGGAGTGCATGAAATAAACCTCTCTACATATTTCTCATCTACCTATTTTTAAGTCCATGTTTCAGAACTCCTCATCAGTTCAAGTTTATTTTCAGATAGATATTTTAATTCTCATATTTACCTGAAGTGGAGAACATAGCCTAAAATAGAAAAATCAAACATGATTTTGTCAGATTTTTGTTTGCTTTAGAAGGATGAAAATGAGAAGAAAAGATAACAGCTGTATTTTAATCTTAATGCAGTAGTACAAATCAACTGGTAGAAAGCAATGTCTGGTTGAAGTCTCGCGATCTGCTTCAGATTTCAGTGTTCAATCAGAGTAAATTATTAGTTCCACTTAATCCAGTAAGCAAAATCACTGATTTCAAAAATTCCAAATATCATGGGTTCACTACACAAAAAGCAGAAAGAAGCAGGATTCCAGACTGGTGGTGAGTAAGACACATATGCTAGAATCTCCCTGGGGGGACGTTCCTTATTAACAAGCAGTCCCTTTAAAGCACTTGTAAACAGAAATTCTTCACGAAATACAAGAAGAAATTCTGTAGCAAAGCAGTGAAAAGAACACAGTTGAAGCGCAACATACTCACTCCTGTGAATCTCCTGGATGAGCACAAAGTAGACTAAATTCTACAAGCAAAACATTTTCTGCTTCAACAAAAAAATAAATTTGCTAACCTAAAGAAATGTGTATTATGCAGAGTGGCAAAACAAATAGGATTTTACAATTTGGGAATATGTCCATTTTATCCACTTCAGGTCAGTGTTCTCTGACACTGGTAAAGAAACAAGGAAACTTTCACTACATATTTTAAAAGGCAGATTTGCAGAGCGTAGTATGCTCTTTTTTGGTTGGTGGTATAGTGGGGAGTCTGTGTATGTGTTTTGTTTCATTTTGTTTCAATTTTTATTAAAGCAAAGCTAATTCAAGCCGGATAACATGTCTGGACAGCTTTGAAATGTTAAGAAAAAAATCCTTTTGTTTAAGCATAATAACACTGCCAGTTAAACTCCTCCTTTG
Source organism: Dicaeum eximium (assembly GCA_013396995.1). Classification (NCBI taxonomy): domain Eukaryota; kingdom Metazoa; phylum Chordata; class Aves; order Passeriformes; family Dicaeidae; genus Dicaeum; species Dicaeum eximium. The sequence continues at coordinate 116,805 of VWZP01001463.1, read as the reverse complement.
TGATGAAATTAGGAGAGGGAATATTTGGCCCTGGTAGATAATTATGACATTCATAAGCTCCTAACATAAGGGGCTGAGGGAGGGGGTAGCTGTCTGCTACTTGTTCTCAAACTGCTTTGATTTTTTGGAACAGAACAATACAGCACAGTTCCCTCTCTCCAGTCTTAGACACTAGCACTTCTCAAAGAAAAGGCTTCAGTCATTCTTCATAAAATCTACTGCAGCTATATCCTTCAAAATACAAATCCTGAACATAGGAGCTTCAATATTGCCAAAGCAAATAATCCCAATGTAGTTACTGACTTTTTTTAGCCATCCAAACGATCTAATAAGTCATAATCATTTAATACTCACATAATAATGCTTTTCTTAAAAACAAACCAAAAAAGTAATCCTCACAAGCACCACAATCTTCATTTGATGATGTAAGTGTTCCCCACCACTGCATTCCCAAAAAAA